>BMAU01011264.1:0-14303 GCA_019973935.1 Trichonephila clavipes | reverse complement strand
GAAATAATAACTACTACATATATATATATATATATATATGTGTATATATATATATATATATATATATATATATATATATGGTAATTATGAGCAAAGGTACTGGTTAATGATTGACTATCTCCAAAACAGCAATTTAAATGTGAGAAAACAACTATCAGAAGATATTAATAAATTTATTCTAAATGCTGCAACTAAATATAATTTACCTACTCTGCAGGCTTAAAGCAATATGGTTTTCTATGTCCTCAAGGACTTAATGAATTTTAATTCTGTGAAACAAAAAATGAAGATTGTTATAGAAAAAAATTAAGGGTAACCAATAGAAATCCTACAAAAAGACTTCGTGATCGTCTTAAGAAGATATAAAGTACCAGGAAATTATGCAATTATATGTAAATAGCTATTATAGTAAATTAATAAATGATCATATACAAGAATAATAATGCATAAGGATGTAAGTAAATTTAGTATGAAAGAAAACAACAACAGATTATATTTGCATTTGGTAAACAATTAAATATTTCTAGCAATAAAAATTATGATATCCCCATATATTTCTGACTCCTAAATTTCATAAGAATCCAACTCCAAATCTCCAGCAGTGTGATTCAAAATGTGGGTTCAATACTTACATATCAAAAATCGGGAAGAATTTTACATGACCATATTGCTGTAAAGCATACAACAGACAAATTTCCAGGTATACTTCTCATTATAAGAAACACAGCCATGATGTAACAAAGAAAGTTGATCAACAAGAGAGGTATTTTCTGTGTATGGGTTTGATTTCGAGTGGATTTATTTAACTCCATTAAAATAGAAGATATAATTCCAGGCACATTTCAGCTTGCAAAAAGAAAGAGAAATATGATCAGAATTAATTACATTAGTTCCGAAAAGTTCAATACACTTATTCGTCTTGTTATACAGGAGAACTTCAGCTTGCTTCTTGAGAACAAACTTTATAAACAAATCAAAGCGGATTGCCCTCGTGGGTGCGCCCGGCTAGTAATAGTCTCGCCAACCTGTATTTGTCACATCTTCATTATGAAATAGTTCGGAAGAAAGGCAACCCCTCTGGGCTTCCTTTGTTAAGATACATAGATGATTAGTCTAGTTGTTATAGGTCATGATATGAGGAATTTAAACCTCCAACATTAATTTTTATCCGGAATACCTAAAATTAATACAGACGAATTTTAACTCAAACAAAGTTGAATTTTTGGATTTGGATTTAACTATTATTGACAACAAATTATATATAGCATATATATGATAAAAGAGAAGCATTTAAATTCAATGTCATAAAGATACCAAACTTCAATAGTTGCTCTTCATATATCTGTATTTAGAAATATAATTTTAAATTTTCGTTGAGAAATAATAATTTAACAACGCACAATATTGATAGATTCCAAAAATATCCAGAAATTTATATTAATGTGCATACAAAAATGATTATCCCATCAATTTCCTGAGAAAATATATAGATCAGAAATATTTCTTAAAATATTTTTTAAACTCGTAATGCACAAATCCACCACACAACATTAGGGTTCACAAAAGTCAGCTTGTTAGTGGTCCAGCTGTGAAGAATTTGCATTCCACACACATGTTACATTTAATATACATTCCACACACAGGTTACATTTTAATATACATTTTAATACACACACAAATTAAAACAATATTTACACGACTATATATAACTTTAAAATTATTTATTACCAGTTAAACATTTATGTCCAATCAGACATTTATGACCAATCAATCAGCAAGTCTTTGCATGTGATATGGTTTGCATCTGATGACAAGTGGTCATACTATGGTGTTGGATCAAGAATCGATTGGATTGACAGGATGGATGTTATGAAACAATATGTATTTTGATATATTAAAAATGAAATGTCGTGCAATAAGAAATGGATCATATTCGTTATGGGATACCGTTTGGTGAGTCTTTTAATGATTTACTCTATTCATTTGTGAATATACTGTATTTTTAATGATTTACTCTATTCATTTGTGAATATACTGTGTTTTTAATGTGAACATTCGGTTTTTAGAAATTTTTAGTTTGGCTTTCAGATTTTTTAACTTGAACTGGATTTTTTAACTTGAACTTTCGGGATTTTTTAACTTGAACTTTCGGATTATTTAACTTGAACTTCGGATTATTTAACTTGAACTTTCGGATTTTTTAACTTGAACTTTCGGATTTTTTAACTTGAACTTTCGGATTTTTTAACTTGAACTTTCGGATTTTTAGATCCGTTGAACTTTCGGATTTTTAACTTGAACTTTCGGATTTTTTAACTTGAACTTTCGGATTTTTTAACTTGAACTTTCGATTTTTTAACTTGAACTTTCGGATTTTTAACTTGAACTTTCGGATTTTTTAACTTGAACTTTCGGATTTTTTAACTTGAACTTTCGGATTTTTAACTTGAACTTTCGGATTTTTTAACTTGAACTTTCGGATTTTTTAACTTGAACTTTCGGATTTTTTAACTTGAACTTTCGGATTTTTTAACTTGAACTTTCGGATTTTTTAACTTGAACTTTCGGATTTTTTAACTTGAACTTTTGATTTTAGATAATTTTTGATTTGAACTTTCGGATCTCAAATATTTTTGATTTGAACTTTCGGATCAGGAATTTATTTTTTCTACCTTTACAACTATTTTAAAGATGTGTGCATCATCTTGGAAGTTTGAGGGTTCACTTATATTATGTACTAAATTGTTTTTAAATTTTAATATTGCAATATCTTTCGGAATGTGATGGCGAATAGTTTTATTTTTCAAGTATAATGGTTTAATTTTTACTTTTTATTTTTTTTTTGAAATTTGAAAATTTTCCATTTAAATTACCAAGTTGCGATAGGGGGAAGGTTGGCGCCATCAAACTAGTTTAACCCCACTTATCGGTCCTAAGTCCGAGATTGCACTTTGGATATTTTATAAATTTTTATTTTATTTTATAATTTTTTAATTTTGTTTGAAAATGATGGAACAATATCTTTTATATTCGCCATTGATATTCTGAAGTGTTTTGGTATTTTGGGATTCATATATTTCAATTTTTAAATTGATAATTGTGATTGTTTTTATATATTTAAATATATATATATATATATATATATATATATATATATATATATATATGTATATATATATATAAGCAATAAATAAAAAAAAAATGAAAATTAGTAGTGCATTTGACCACCGCCACTCAATACCGTGGAAGAGAAATTGCTTGCTTTTGAAGGGATGCATTTTGCTCACCTTCTGATGAAGTTTTGTGGACCCCGATGCTGAGAAGGCATGTACGAAAGATTGGTTTGAGGAGGAATGCAGATCTGCAACTGAGTAAAAAAAAATAAAGCCTAACTTTAAAGACATCATAAGAGATCTCTTCTCAGGGATCAGTTCGTGAACCACACAAGACTGTAAGAAGAAATGAGAAAATAAACTCATAGAAAGAAAAAAACGTCTATTTTCCTTAATAACTTATTTAAGGATGCTGAGCATCTAAGAGGGGTAAAAGCAAATGATAGCAGGGCTTCCTTCTACACGGCTGATTAAAAATAGCTCGAAATGATTCTAAACCTCCAGAGCAACATTCTGTAGGGATAGTCGCGGCGGAAATTTTCAGTGATCCCAGCGATACTTCTAAGAGATGGATTGAATGTTTTAGTGATCTGCTTTAATCTTAACCATCCCGTATCTATTCTATCTCGCGAAACTCAGGTAAGTCCGACGAGCATTCAGGAGCTGTGGCAAATCATCACCTTAGAAGATATTGAATAAGCACTTACGACCTAAAAATTAAATAAGTGCCGCGCTTTTAATCCTGACATCGTTTTCCAGCCGCTCTGAACTCCTTAAATTTGGGGGAATCTTTACCAACAAAATATATACAGGGTATACCCCGGCAATTTGCAATGAAGAAAAGTTGCTCTCAGATTGGACTCAAGTGGCATTTTTTGTCCACAATTCATAAAAAAGGTGACCCCCCACTAATGTTGTAACTTTCGAGGCATTAGATCTCCTTAAACATCAGCTGCAAAGTATTCTTGATCATCTCTCTTTTTAAAAGATTGTCACCCCCAGCTGATGATATCAGAGCTGAGAATACCAATGCGTGGATTCAGCCCAGAGGAAAATCTTCTTGTGAGCAGACTTCTAATCTATACGCCACAAAGTTCTGAAAAATTCTAGGAGTTTGGTAAATGAATTACTCCTGTTTTTTTCTAACTGATTTCACGACTGCGCGCCGATAGTGCAAAGGCAATCATGACTCCCTACTTGTAGCTCTTGCTCAGCAAAAAAGCACAACACTCTGAATGAACTTTCCTTTTTGCAGCCATTTTGAGGTTGAAAAAGATATTTTACGAATAACTCAAACAAACAATACTAGCTACGCTATATACTTTAATAATTTCGCACTACTAATTATTCCTTTCAGTGATGCTATTTGTCTGCAATCTTTCCATATGCAATCAATATTAGAACTATCGCTATAAGAGAAACCCACTGGCGAGAGTCTTAAATGCGCAGTCTTTCTATACGCTGATTAATAATAGTCGAAAGGATTCTAAATCCAGAGTAACATTCTGTAGGGATAGTCATGGTGAAATTTTCAGTGATCCCAGCGACATTTCTAAGAGATGGATTGAATATATTTTAGTGATCTGCTTAATCTTAACCATCCTATCTATTCTATTCATGAAACTCAGGTAAGTCCGACGAACATTCAGGAGCTGGCAACTACCTTAGAAGATATTGAATACATTAAGACCTAAAATTAAAATAAGGCCGCGCTTATCCTGATCGTTTTCCAGCTCTGAACTCCTAAATTTGGGATTCTACCAACAAAATGTGAGGTCTGTTAATCTTACGGTGCTGGATTCTCACGTCTACTGTCCAAGAAAGAGATAATCGTCTTGTTGGCGCCATTCCCATGTAGCCATAACTAACAAAGCAGGTTCCACTTTCAACACCCCCCCATTGACTGAAAGCCGCCTGTGCTTGCTATTTCTGTCGATTTATGTTTTGTAGTACAAAAATGGAGAAAGTAAAAGATATCAGAGTCACTTGAAAAAAAGGAAGAGAAGGGAACGGATATAATAAACATTTATTTTAATTGCCTCGGACTGGGAAATTAAAATATCCACGGTTGGATAGAACCTTCTGGTGGGCCGGGTTGACCCACAGGCCGTAGTTTGCGCATCCCCTGGTTCAGACAATATAGCAACACATATTATTTTTATTTGATTGTTAATTGACATAGCATATAAACACGCATATATATATATATATATATATATATATATATATATATATATATATATATATATATATATATATATATTATATATACACTGCTGGACAATTGCTAAGGACGGATCACAAATTGCTATGTAGCATAACATTAAGCGAGACATGAGGCCTAGTAGGATAAAAATATAGTTGCCACACTGTTCAGACATTAGAATAAAGAATATTTATTGTTCTGGAAAGTACAAAAGCTGTGAAACATCTGAAAGAAAAAAATGTTCATTTGATCTGCGTACGGAGAAATGGGAACAATGCATCTAAAAGTCAGCAGGCACCTTAAAGAAAGGTATCAGTACGGGATATGTCCACCGTGGAGTGTGATGCAACATTCCACACGTCGTACCATACTTTTGCACAACATTATCCAGCAGCTGTTGAGGCAATTTTTATCCCATTCCTCTGTGAGTGCACGGATGAGGGTGTTCTTGTTTGTCGGAGGATAGCTTCGACCAGCAACTTGCCTCCCAAAGCATCCCACACATTTTCAATGGGGTTTAGATCTGGAGAACGCGCTGGCTATACGAGACGTTGAATACCCCTCGCTGTTCAGACAATCCTGAACAGCGAGTGTTCGATGACATGTTGCGTTGTCGTCCATAAAAACAAATTTATCACCGACAGCACCACGGAAAAGACGAACATGAGGAAGTAGAACTTCATCAATGTATCGTTGGCCCGTCATAGTCCCATTCGCAACCACATGTAGGCGCGTGCGGCCATTGATCATGATGCCGGCTCCACACCATGATACTGCATGTCGGATATCGGTCCTTTTCCTGATATTTTCTGACGATAAGCAGTACCACTCTCGCGCCAGATCAGTTGGCGTCTACAATCCGATGACAGACTGAACCTACTCTCATCTGAGAATAGTACGCATGCCCAGTCCTGTTCAGTCCAATTGTGATGCTCACGACACCATTGCAAACGGGCAGTACGGTGCTGTCTCGGTCAATGGGACACACACAACAGGTCTCGCGTGCGTATAGTCTCTCCTCCCCTCAAACGTCTGGCAACAGTTTTTCGGGAGATCTGCTTTCCTGAGGCAGCAAGAAACTGATTTGCCACCTGCTGAGCTGTGGTGCGCCTGTTCCTTTTTGCTGATAGGACGATATATTCGTCTTCTGCAGGCGTCGTACTTCTAACACGACTCCCCGTGCCGTCTACTACACATTCCAGTAGTTTTAAATGACTTCCACAGCCGTGAAACAACGCTGTGAGCGATGTCGAACTCCCTGGCAACATCTGTTATTTTTCGCCCTTCTTCGATCTTTCCAATAATTCGGCCACGCATAAAATCATCTATAGTGATGTCGAGAAGACATGCCAAAAATTTTAAGTTCGTCTATTAAATCTTTTCCTGTAAAACTTTGACTTGAAACAACAACTGTCCAACACGCGTCAAAACCTTTAAAGCTCTTATGAACGCTATCACGTGATGAACAGACGTGGAAAAAAATTTGCATACTCATACTTCTTCTTACTAATATCCCGCACTTATTCTAATTTTCCACATTTTGCTTCCTTTCATTTTGTGGTTGCTATGGATGATAGTGTTATCCGTCCTTAGCAATTGTCCAGCAGTGGTGCACAATGTTACATATAAAATGCAAATTGATGTATATAAAGTTGATGGCATCAAGTCCTCTACACGGTGAGCCTACGCATATGCAAACTCAGACTGAATCCGACTAATTGAGACAGAACAATGTGCTGCAATGTCAACAAATGTTACCATGAATCATGAGTTAACCAAATGTTTTGAAATGATTATGCTCTTAATTATTTTTCTGCTTGATAGGAATAAGTTGCATACAGAACGAAATTCGTGAGCTATTTTTAAATGTCCTGTTTCAGACCGGAAAGAAATCGAATATATTATTTTTCCA
Source organism: Trichonephila clavipes (assembly GCA_019973935.1). Taxonomy (NCBI): domain Eukaryota; kingdom Metazoa; phylum Arthropoda; class Arachnida; order Araneae; family Nephilidae; genus Trichonephila; species Trichonephila clavipes. Next base: position 7,072 of record BMAU01011264.1, on the reverse strand, counting down.
GTTCATTAATATGATTATTATGGGTGTAACGTCTTTGCTGGGAAGCGTCTAAAACTGAAGTGTGGAGAATGTTGTGTCCTCTAGCACCGCTGCTGAAACAAACTGCTTGAAAGCAAACTGAACAGACATGAAACGAGAAGCCTGTTGAAAGCAAACTAAACACAATAGAAACAAGAACTGTTGAAAGCAAACTTTACAGACTTGAAACGAAGCGAGATTAGCTGAGTGAGTGGATGCCTGTAGTGATTTGGTAGAAAATAGTTAGAAAAATGATTTCAAAAGAAACATTAAACTTCTGGCTGTCAAAGATAAGAGAAAAAAAACACGAGGAGATACTCTTGAGTGAGCAAAGTAATTGAGTAAAAACTGAGAAGGTACTTGGCGTAGAGACTTTAAAATTAGAGTGTGAAATATATTTTCGTTTGTTGGCACAGCATTTGGCCGTGACGATTCATTTACGCTACCTGTACGCTACGTCACATGGGATATAAATATTTTACTAAGCAATTATGTTTCATCCTGAATTAAGTTACTTAAATATGTCAGACATGTAGATAATTACTGAAATTGAGATGTAAATTATAAAAATTAAAAATTGAATGGTGCCAATGGTTCAATTCATGTGACGTCATAGTCACTATGAAAATTCATATAACCAAGTGTTTTTAGCCAATCAGTTCAAAAAATTCATGTGACGTCATACTCACACGAAAAAAAGTAATCATGTGTTTCCAGCTGATCCGTCCATGTACTTCGCTGTTGCTGGGTTGTATCTCTATATTTATATAATATCTTTGTTTTTATAAAATTAGTTTTCATGATCTGGCAACAAAAAGTTGTTGACATATTGTAGCGCGATGTAAGAACGAGAATAAAAAGTTCTAACGATCTAAAAGAGTTTTCTTCTTAAAAGGAGATGAACTAAATCTAAATAATTATTTTGCTTATCTAATGTATTATTTGTGACTAAACCGTGCTACAAACTGGTGACCCGGACATATTCAAATGATGGATGATAATAAAGGAAATGAGCAACGTGGCAAAGTCGAATCAGGAAACATTCGAAACATATAAGGGAAAGCATTAAAATTCCTCCTTTTGGGAAGAAAACCCGGAGAAATGGTTTTACTGCAGATTTTTCAACAAAAATAACTCACAAAGGTAGACAAAATGACTTATATTTTTGAAGTATGTGCATAAAAATAAGTTTTTTTTTAAATTTTAAAATTTTTAAAGGAAATATTTTTCATAACATTTGAACATAATGTTACCAATTGTGAAAATCTGAAATTGTATCCAAGTTTTACAAATAGAACAACAAACTACAATTAGTTTGATGTCTGCTTTGAATTCAATGGAGAACAAAGTATTTGTCTCGATCATGCAATCGTCATGAATTGAGCCCATTGAACAACGGAAACAAGCAAAATATTATACACATATACTCTGGTCTGTCTCTTATATATATATATATATATATATATATATATATATATATATATATATAGTATTGGCCGAGTGTGGGTATTTGTAGAGCTTTTTCAAGAAAACAACATCTTCAGTGGACGTTCATCTTTTTTTTATTAGGACGATTATAAAGCCAAGCGGACAAGAGACAAGCTAGCAGCGACATCTTGAAGAACACAACATAAAGACAAAAAGATAGCGATTACACGAAGGTTTTCGCTTTTATATACCGGCAGTGACTATTATATAATAGTGGTTCTGATTGGATAGAATGGGCGGGACAGGTGATTTCGAATAGCCGATTACAATTAAGATGACAGTGTGTATGTTTTAAACCAAAGAATTAAAGTTTGTTTAAATATTAGTAAAAAGTTAACAAAAAGGGATACTAGAGGGAATTATTACGCATGCTATATATATATATATATGTCAGGTTTGAAAAGTTTAGGTTCAAAAATTAGCGAAGTAATAAATGAAAAATAGAGCGAACTCTTTACCATCGCGTAAGTGATTTATGAGTAAACAAGCCTGTTAAAGGAGCAACGAGCGCTGACGAAGGCAACGCATACTAGGAAGGACTTGGCTGGTGTCTCCTCGCTGCGATGTTGTATTTGGTAACGCCGGTTGCGCGGGCAAAAGGTCCGCCATGTTAGATTATATATGATGAAAGCGTAATAAAGGAATATTGTGTGAAGATGATGCCCTCCTCTTTTACCAGCAGGCCTGGGGCCTGCGTCAAGAGCCGACAGGATAGATTTAAAGTACTGCAAAATACGCAGGAAACCAATGGAATGAACTTCAACAACTTTTTTTTTTTCGAACGAGCGACTGCATTGAAAACGAGTACTACCATGGAAGACGACTCTTTCCGGCAGGAGTCACCAGTCAACACATCCAAAGCACCCCGTCTTTTCCTGAATTTGATCTTAATAAGCTTAGTAGTTTGTAAAAGTTTTATGGACTGTTTTGATCAACAATGTTTGGAATATCAAAAGAAGAACAATGGAAAAAGCAAAATTTGAGTGGATGATGATGAGGAATTCTTTCATCACCAGAGAAATTTACCCCTTTTTCATCTCCCCAACCAGATAAAACTGTTGGGGGCTTAAGAGAAAGCTTGAAGGTGAACAGAAAAAGACACGTCCTGTGACAAGAAGTAGATAAGTTTATCGAAGAAATGAATAAACATTTTTCTGATTTAGAAGATACTGGAACTCTATCATTGATTAGTCTCTAAGTCAAGACTTGAATCATCTAAATATTCCAAAATATGAAAGAAATAATTTTTGATGAGAAGTGATGTATAATTCTTGCAGGTGTGTATCAATTTTTTTTCCGATGTTTGAATTCTTATGCACATATATTTTATAAAATCTGTATATTTACAATTTTTTTTGATATATTGAAGTGATAATTAATGTTGTAGATATGTTTTGAATAACACATTTGAAAAACATAAGGTAGTTATAGGTATAACCTCTTTCATTAAAATTTTTTATTTGATATTTGTCACATTTTTTTTTATCTTTTCAAATTGAAAAATATTTGATCAAAATAAATGATTTTTTTATGTTATCTTAATTATAAAAATGTTTTTGTTGTACACACATTCATTTTTTGTGTAGGTAGACATGCAATTTGTAGATAGATGTAATACTATGAATATTCGATAGTTTATATAAAAGGTACTAAATGTTGAAGCAGACATGCGTTGTCGAGGAACCCTGTATGCCATTATATATCACTCCATTTGTCATTTTTAAATACTGATGAAATTATTAAATACCAAAATTCAGAGAACATTAATGATCCAAAATATATAAAAATTAATGATGTATTAACAGTTAAGAAAAGAATTTAATTAAAAATTGTAGTACCGTTATCTTTGAGAGAAAATTTAATTACAACTGCACATGAACAATTTGGTCACCCAGGTGTAAAAAAGATGTTAAAATTAATTTCTCCAATTTACTCACTGGAAAGACATTATATTAGACATTTCAAATTTTGTTAAATGTTTTGAAACATGTCAATTGAATAAAAAGTCTACACAAAAAGTATGGATTATTGCAAGAAGTTCCTGTAGCAGAAGAACCATTTGAAATGATCTCCACTAGACACTGTGGAGGAGGATTTACATTATCATAATTCACAAAGAAATACCTGCATATTGTTCTGGATCATGCTACCAGATATGCTTGGACATTTCCATCCAAAGTGTCACCTCTGAAACTTATACAAATTGCTTAAAACAAATTTTTCAATTCAATGCCCAAAACAATCTCTTAAGTGATAGAAATGCTGCATTCACTTCATCTAAATTTAAGAAATTCTTAAAACATCATAATATTAGACAAGTTACTAACTTCAGCAAATAGACCACAATGCAATGGAAAGAATAGAAAGAGTTAATCAGACAGTAGTAGCAAAATTAAGATGTAAAGTTAATTCAACTACAAAAACTCTTGACAAAATTATTAGAACAAGTTACATATGAATACGTAACTCGCCACATGATGTTACTGGCTTTCCACCTGCATATTTAATGTTTGGAACTTTGCCATATGATTCCGCCATTACTAATCCAAGTAAAATTAAACTATCCACCTATACAACAAGCTATGACAAATTGCAGTAAACAGAACAATTAAGCATCATAAGATAAATAAACAAAGTAGATATGATAGACATTATGTTGATGCAAAATTTAAAGTTGAGATTTAGTCTTATATCGAAATTTCTCATACCCTAATTCAAGTAAACTTCCAATCTCCTTATAATGGTCCTTTTAAAGTTGTCAGGAAACTCTCAAATGTTACTTATGAAATAGATAAACCAAATCAATATACAGGAAAATTAACAGATATTGTTCATTCTACAAAGATTAAAACCATTTCCTCATTCAAAATCTAATTTCCAATGTATGCTAAATTCTTATTTATATTTGTTATAGAGTTTGTTTTCCTCAAACTTTGGGAGAAGAAGTGGCATTATGCATAATTTTAAAAGAAGTGCATTGTTATTAATAATAATAATAATAAAAGTTGTGTTTAAAATTTGAATTTAAGAACTTGTTTACATTATGAAAATCAAAATTATATGTAATTGAATTTGTATTGTATCTTTATTCATAATGAACACATTATATTGAAGACTATTTTGAAAAAAAAGAATAACTGAATTATGGACTGTATGAAAACATTGTGATGTGAGGTCATTTTTACGATACATTGTGTTATAATAATTTCACTGTAGATTATTTGTGATAAGTATATTCTGAAAGTTAAAATATAGTGTATGTGGATGTTACTAGAGTGAAGATTTTAGTATGGTTGTAAAGTGTTTTGAAATGGAGATTGATTGAGTAGAGATCTCCTAAATAAACAAAAGGAACTGTGAGATAAACAATAAATTGATGATGAGGAACATTGAACTATGATTTTTCCAAGACAGGACTGTGAAACATTACATTGATTGAACTTTTTACCTGTACTTGATATATCTGAAATACCCTTATTTTTCTTTTGCATTTTATATTTCTAGTGATATTTTGATATAATGTTGATGTCGTGTTTATTTTGATAAATTTCTGTGTTATAGTTATGTAATCTTTTCTTTTGGGAGCTCCTAAACTCATTTTGCTGTTACTTTATGTTATATCTATTCTTTGTATGTATTTACTTTACCATTACTCCTAAACTCATTTTGCTGTTACTTATTTTATATCTCTTCTTTTATGTATTTACTTTTACCATTATTCCTAAACTCATTTTGCTATTACTTTATTTTATATCTATTCTTTGTATGTATTTACTTTTACCATTATTCCTAAACTCATGTTATTTACTCTATACCTATTCTTTCTATGTATTTATGTACTCATTATTCCAATATTCAATACCTATTTTTAAGTACTTGTAACTTTTCAACATTTATCACTTTATTAACATTGTTTACTATTGGTGCACATTTAGTGAGAATTTCACTTGATCTTATGTTATGTGTTGTTTAGTACTATTATATTTTTGGAATGTCCAATGTGAATTATCTTTATCTTATGTTGTTTTTTATTAACCTCATTATTATTATAGTCATAGTGGAAGTATTAGATGCGATATTTTTCAGAAAACAATTCTATGTAACACAAAAAGTTTTATACCAAATTTTTGATACTTTGTTATTCATTATTGCTATTTTTTGTACATGTTCGGATTCACCAGCCCACTCTTTTACACAATTATTATATCTTCTAGATTTTTATTTCATTTGGGGAATTTGATATAATTGAAATATAATTTTTTCCCTGGGGACTTGCCAGTCAGAATTGGCCAATCTGGCTGTGCCAGACTTCAGCGAGGGGGGAATTTGTCAGGTTTTGAAAAGTTTAGGTTCAAAATTACAGGAAGTAATAAATGAAAATAGAGCGAACTCTTTACCATCGCGTAAGGATTTATGAGTAAACAAGCCTGTTAAAAGGAGCAACGAGCGCTGACGAAGGCGATCTCAGAGCACAAAAATACTTAGGATTGACTCTAGATAAAAACTCACTTGGAAACAACTATATAATACAAACGCGAGATAAATTCCGGAGAGCTCAAAGAGCTATCTTCCCCTTAATTGGCCGGAATTCTGAATTAAATCTACTACAATAAGTTGCTTCTACACTGCCGTTCTACGTCCAATTTTGACTTATGGATCACCTGTGTGGGCTATGCCGCTAATTCTAATATTAAAATACTCGAAGTTGCTCAGGAACTCATTAATAAGAAATATAGTTAAAGCTAATAGATATGCCAGAAATAGTAAAATTTACGAAGATATTAAAATGAAGTCCTTTCAAAGCCTAGCATTCAAAAAATTGGCAATCTCTTTTTAATAGTTTATCTAATTCCAATAATGCAAATGTTAAAATGCTTAATAATTACATCCCAATGCCTGATCTTAAAAGACCTAGGAGGATACTCCTAGATTCAGTATAATCCCCTCCTAACAATTATTTTAGTCACTCACCGCGTGGAGAGTGACTGACTTTCTCATTAGCTAAATTTCTCTTATTTTATTTTCCAAAAGCATTTTTATTTATTTTAATTTCTTTTAACCTCTTAACTTTTTAAACTTAATAGCAATCTCCACACAGGGCAGATTTCTAGACCTCCCCTTTGATTTGTATGCCAACGCATCAGTGCAGCCAATGGAGAGCCTACTTTCACAGTGCCACCGACCAATCACAGCAGTGCCATTCAGGACTATCTCGGGACTTTTACCGCCGAAACCGTATGCAAGAAAATCTCGGTTTCTGCAGCCACGCGCTCCCTTGCCACGTTCGACCAACCAATCAGGACACTCACTCCCCCAGGCAGGCCCACCCACATAAGGCCACATACACACATCTAGAATATGGGATGGAGGAACGCTTCGCGTTCCGTTTCCCCAGTGACGCCCAGCATCAGTCTGACGAAGGCAGAACCGCACGTACTAGGAAGGACTTGGCTGGTGTCTCCTCGCTGCGATGTTGTATTTGGTAACACCCGGTTGCGCGGCAAAGGTCCGCCATGTTAGATTATATATGATGAAAGCGCAATAAAAGGAATATTGTGAAGATGAT
>BMAU01011261.1:0-45102 GCA_019973935.1 Trichonephila clavipes | reverse complement strand
AAACAACGATTCCCAGACTTGAGCTATTGCTGTTAGCAAAATTAGTACATCGTGTCAAGCAGCTTACAGAAATTAAATGTATGTTAATACTTTCTTTGGATGACTCCATGATGGTTTGTCATGGATAAGGAAGGAGAGTCATATCAACTAAAGACCTTTGTGGCTAACAGGATTGCTACAATCCGGAGATGACTTCAGTGAACAATGGCGTTATGTGGCAACGGACAATCCTGCCGACTTCGTTTCAGAGGAATGGATTATCTAAAACTTAAAACCTGTGAGTTGTGGTGGAATGGTCCTAAATTTCTGATGAGCAACCAGTACCCACAACGACAAATTCTGTTGCGATATGGAAATCAAGGATCAGGTGAACTTAAAGCTAGAAGTGACTTTTCTAACTTTTTTCTTGATTCTGCTACTAACTCTTTGTAAATAATTACTTGTATAATAATGACTATTTTAAAATTATTCGTGTCTTTATGTTTTATTTATATAGATTTGTTTTATAATTGTAAGAACAAGAAAGCAAGAGAGAGTGGGCCTCTAGATTTAGGAGGGTTTAAAAAAGGCTGAACAGCTTTTTATTGAAATTAGTACAAAGGAAGAGTTTAAAGTAGAGATAGATGGTATTCAATTCTGCCATAGTACCTTCAACAGTCAGGTAAAACACTCAATCAATTTATTGTTGAAGTAGTGAAGGGGATTTTGAGAGTTGGAGGTCGATTGAGAAATGATGATATTAATTATAACCAGAAATTTCCAATTCTTTTTGCATTTAAACATAAATTGACTTATTTAAGCAGTTGATATTTTTTCACTTAAAAGTTTTTACATGGCTGGTCACACAATCCTTGCCCTTGTCCAGATCGAGCATTAAAATTTTTGGATGCCAGGACTGGCCGTAATATTTTGTGAAAAGTTGTTTATAATTGTGTAAATTGTTGTAAAGGCCAATCCTGTACACTGATCAAATAATGGCTGACTTTAAAGGATAGTTATCTAAAAGCCTATCCATTCAATAATATCAGGTAATGGACTTCTGTGGCCCTTTTTTACATTAAGTATAAAGGGCAGAAAAGATATTATACATAACAAAATCTGTCATATGTTTATATGTTTCGTTTCTAAAAGCTGTGCACTTAGGAGTATTGCTTGACTGATTTAACCTCTAATGCATTTGTTGCTACACTTAAGCGTTTATATTTGAAGAGGTAAGTGTGCTAAGTTGTATTCTGATAGTAACAAATTTTGTGGGTACAAGGCATGGAAGACTTAAAAATGTGGAAATTTAATTTGGTGTGTAAACCTGATGAGGCACTTACAGGATTATATGGCCTCTGAAGGAATAGATTAAATTCCTCCCCCCCTAGAGCCCCCAAATTTTGGAGGTCTCTGGGAGGCAGACGTTAAATGCTAAGTTCTATTTAAAGAGGTAGTAGGTAACATGAGATTAACATATGAAAGTTTCTGACCGTGATTATCCAAATAGAGGGGATGTTAGTTCTCAAAAAATCCTCCTTGTCCCATTATCTTCTGACTTAGATGATTTAAATGTATTGACTCCTTCTCATTTTTTGATAGGTAGATCAATTACATCAATTGTTGAGCCTGATTTAACTAATTTAAATTAAATAGGTTGAATAATTGGCGAAAATTACAAAAATAATTCAATTAATTTGGGAATAGATGGAGTTAACTGAACTATCTAAATAAATAGTTTGCAGCAGTAGTGGCATTTTGAGAAAAAGAATGCTAAAATTGGAATATGGTTATAATAAAAAGAGGATAATTTACCTTCATGTCAATGGTCATTAGGTAAGATATTAATATTTATCCAGGAAGGTTAAAGTAGAGTAGTGGAGTCAAAACCACTAGAGGTATATTTAAGAGACCCATTCGAAACTGTGCATTCTAATTGAAACGGTGTGTGTGGAGAGTAGCGTATATAACCACCCTTCAGATGAGTAGTAATGTTTTGTTGTAGAATGGTATATTTTTTAAAGATTACGTCTGTACAGCGATTGTATCAATTGCTTTTATACATTGTCTTCATTTTGTATGTTGTTTTGTTTGTATTTTGAAGTATTGTATTTCTGTTGTTATTTATCTTTATGATTATGTTCTATGTAAATCTTGCATGTTGAAAAACATTGCAAGGCCGGGCGGCATGTTCGGTGTACGTATGTAAATGTAGAAGTAGCGCTCAAGTGTCTAACGAAGATCTGTGTAACCTCTGACTCCATCGAGTAAAGAGGAGTCAGGAAACAGGCGAGCTGAGCAACAAGTAATAAAACTACGAGTCCACATGCTACTGAGGAAGACTTGCTGAGTTTTACTTGTGTACCCAAGCACTTATCTTAATAATTCATACGGTTTATAGTCAATTCCTTAACCGCCAATTAAAAGTTACGCGATTCACTACCCAATATCAATAAGTAAATCATTCACACACACTGTCAAGGTCATTTTATTGCGCTCCAAAGTTTTCGGAATAATTTTATCAATAGTAATGCCCAGAAAAGATCGTACTTCGGAAAGACGTATATATACGTCCGGGATAATTAATGTATTGGCTGTGTGAGACGATTATATACGCCAGTGGCACTTAAGAGGTTATAGTCGTATTGTAGTATTAGCGTCAAGTATAGTATTATTGAATTAAATATATTGTTATTGTATGGAAGGGGGGCGCGATGAAAATTATGATTGAATATTGGGTCGCAAATATTAAAACTTTGAGAATCACTGTTGGAAGTGTATTGAAGAGGGAGGAAAGGAATGTTGCTTTTTAACATCTGGTCAGCACATGTGCTAGTTCGGGCTCCACCAACACCTGCCACTGAGATTTGATTTCTCGCATAAAAAATGTATGCACGGTTTCTTGTGAGTTACTATTAGTTAGATTTCTAGGAGTATAACTTAAATTGTTTCATAAGAGAGAGATCTTTCTGAAATAGATAAATAAATGTGTTACTAAGAAAATTGTCGCATAATGAATCAGAGAAGACGGAGAATTATTTCATATATATGATGAATCTAATTATAGAAATTTTATTTTGTTGTACTGTTGGTAAATCAGAAAGCGCGATAAGGATATTGAAATCGATGATTCTCAAAAACTAAATTAATTTATGGTTCGAGATGGCTTGTAGTAGAAACACACGCATGTGTCGGGATTGCAATTCGATTGATAAGCAACCTAAAATATTTGGCTAGAAAATATAGTTAGTTGTCCAATGGACTAAATTTACGATGGTCACATGATAACGGCAATCACGTGTTTCACATTAATTAAAAATTGACATACTAGTTGTTCAACTTGTAAAGTTTAGATAACATTTAAAACTTGATTATTGGGTAAAGAGTTCACGAGTTCAAATTCTTCAAAAAATTTTCAAAATTAAAAAAAAAATATTTGCATTATATGAATACTTTTAAATTAAGCGCATTTTGTTTAACCATGTGCTTTATTTTATCGTTGACAAATATGTACTTTCTAAAGAGAAAGTTTCTCCAAAAATCAAAAGTTGGCAACAGTGAAGCACATGAACTAATAGGCTGGAAACGCATGATTATATTTATGATATAATTATGGCGTCATATTAATTTATGAACTGATTGGCCGAAAACACGTGGCTCAGTTATCATGTGACTGTGACGTCACAGGAATTTAGTTCATTAATTATGTAAGAAAAAATGGAATATAGATGGAACAGTTTTGAAGCATGTAATAAAATGCACAAACACGGGGTGCTTCACGTATTACAAAATGATGATACGTATCTTTCAAAAAAGGAATTTTTCACTTACATATCGACTTTGTATGCACGCAAGTAGAGTTTAAGAAACTAGAAACCTAGAACGTTTTGCTGTGTTATGTTATTGGCGTATAAGTTTTTGCACGAAAAGCTTTCCCAGGGTAACATTTTGTAAAATATCAAGACTTTTGAGATTTGATATCAAATTAGCGCTTTGTAATAAAAAAAAATAGGTTGAGTTCATATGAATAGAACAAATAAAATAAAACAATTTGGTAGTATGGAGTGAGAATTATATTAACGTCCCAATATAAAGCTACACGAGTCCTATTGGAGACAGACCTCGTAGTTTTAACCCCGTTCAAGTGACGAGAGCAACACCCGAGATGCCCCTCTCCAAACACCCTCACCATGCCAAAGAAAGGACTTTGATCCCCGACAAATTTAACATACATCAGCTCCTCTACACGGAGGGTCTTCAGTGATATTATGCTCGAACTCATGACACACCAGCCACGAGCCATTGACATTGACCAATAGGCTACCACAGTCTTGGAAGAATGGAGTCGCTTTATTAAAAACTGCATAATCTGCTGCTATAACAGTAATATTTTGCCTACATATAGCTACTTCTGTTCAGAGCATGAACTTGAACTTTTGAAATACACAACTTTAAAACGGATTTATTTAAATTTTAATACACAATAAAGTACAGAAATTTTAATAAAAAACACTGGTTATTATATCTATTAATAATAATTTTGAATGTAATGAATTTTTTTAAAAAAATCCAAATTCAAGCTCAGTACAAAAATTTTTAGAAATATATAGGTAAAATAAAACTGTTATAGAACCATTTTCCATAAAAGAAAGTTTTAAATATATGTCCTTCTTTCTACATTCTTTGCCAAAATATTGCATTTGAATAATTTTTATTGTAAAAATATTCCCAAAATAATTTTACATGTATATTCTAATTCAAGTAGTATTCGTTAAAAAAGTATTCGTTATTTCCCTTCTGGGTGAGTAAATATTAACGTCCTGTTCAGCTACACGAGGGCTTTTGGCGACGGACCACGTAATTTTGAACCATAGTCAAGTGACATGGACGACACCTGAGTTGCGTCCCCCCACTCATAACTATCACACCAACGGGAAGACGTTTCAGCTCTGAACGAGGGCTTTTGGTGACGGACCACGTGTTACACTTCCTGGTAAACTAACCCAAGCTTTCGCAAAGCAAGCAGTGAAAATTTTTGTGTCGAGGAGGCATCAAGATGAAAGCAGTTTCTTAAAAATGACTTTTATTAATAATCAAGGATCAAGACTTTTATTAATAATTAATAATCAAGTCAATGTGTTCGTCACTGGAGTGATCATAAGCAATAAATTAACTAATTAAATCTTAATTCAAAAATCAACTTTACCAGACATCCGTTTCGAACCATCTTCTTACAGTCTAATATTTAAAACGAATTTATCATCTTAAAATGGTGATGCAACATACAGTTGCATAGCCAATCAGCCGCTCTCTATTTAATATAGCCAACACACACTTCTTATATTTACTTTCTTTCTCTTCCTCCCTAAAAACTTCACGTTTAACATTGCTTCAGGTCACAGGAATATGGATCTGCAATAGACAGTAGCACACACAGGAATTTTTCGAGGGGGAGGGGGGGAGACCGGCGTCGAAAGTTCGCCATTCTTGTATGATGCTCTTTTTGGTTTTGTCGATTTTCGGGAACAAAACACAGTAAAAAATTAATTATTGAATAAATAATTAGCATTAATTAATAAAATTAATCATTAACAACAAATACTTAAATAAATTTTACGTACTATGTACTTAGAATTATAATCAATCGGAAAAAAATCAAGGGCTTTGGGGGGTCCGGGCCCCTCCCCCCCTTGTGTGCGCCACTGGCAATAGATCCTCCATCCCCTACTCCCTAAAAACTAACACGAGCCGAGTTTAAATTGTCGCTCGATTTACATTGCCATTGCTGACAACCACCAATCACGAAACTTGCAAAAAGTTCGAGTTCGAATCGGTTTGTTTACTTTCATTGAGATCATTTAACGGGATTGGAAAAACAACACAAGGAGACCATAAAAATTCGGATCCGAAAAATATTTCGCATGGTTTTTTTTAAATGTCTAACACCACGTAATTTTGAACCATTGTCAAGTGACGTGGACGACACCTGAGCTGGCACCCCCTTCTCCTAACTATCACACCAACGCGAGGACGTTTCAGCTCTCGACAGATTTAACGTGCATCTCTGCCCTACACGGTGGGTCTTTAATGGTACTGGGCTCGAACTCATGACATGCCTGCCATGATCCAATACCTTGACCCCTGGGCTACCAGAACCCTATTTCCCTTTTGGAAAATCAGAAGGCAAATATCGTAAATACATTATAGATGTTTTAATTATTTAAACATTTTTTAAAAAATTATCTCTAAAGCTAAGATTAGAAACGTATTCGCTCATATGAGATATCAAATTACATCAAAATAATAAAGGGTGTTTTTTTAGAGGTATAGAACTTTAAATTGCAATAAAACAACGATGTATTATTCGATTGACATGAATTTTTATTTATTCGAAAGATAATTTTGTAGTATTGCGTTCTAAATATGATTTCTGGCATAGGTCTGCCACGGCTGGCTCGGATGTAGTCCAATCTGGACGTCCAATTTTCGAGGACTTTTTCCAACCTTTGTGGCCGTATATCGGCAATAACACGGCGAATGTTGTCTTCCAAACGGTCAAGCGTTTGTGGCTTATCCGCATAGACCAATGACTTTACATAGACCCACAGAAAATAGTCTAGCGGTGTTAAATCACAAGATCTTGGAGGCCAATTCACAGGTCCAAAACGTGAAATTAGGCGGTCACCAAACGTGTCTTTCAATAAATCGATTGTGGCATGAGCTGTGTGATATGTTGCGCCGTCTTGTTGGAACTACAGCTCCTGGACATCAATGATTGTTCAATTCAGGAATGAAAAAGTTAGTAATCATGGCTCTATACCGATCACCATTGACTGTAACGTTGTGGCCTTCATCGTTTTTGAAGAAGTACGGACCAATGATTCCACCAGCTCATAAACCGCACCAAACAGTCAGTTTTTCTGGATGTAACGGTGTTTCGACATACACTTGTGGATTAGCTTCACTCCAAATGCGGCAGTTTTGTTTGTTGACGTAGCCATTCAACCAGAAGTGCGCTTCATCGCTAAACAAAATTCGTTTATGAAAATCGGGAACAACGGCAATCTCGTTTTGGGCCCATTCGACGAATCTACGCCTTGCTTGATGATCGTTTTGATGAATTGCCAAACCAAACTTAGAATAAATCATTTGACAGCTGATAAATCGGTCGCCATCTTGGAAAGTAATGCCAACTTAAACTTCTATACCTGGAAAAAAACAATCTTTAACATAATAGGCAATATTCTTCTTTTTATAGAGCTTAAATGGTTTTAAAATAAATGAATAAAATTTTAAATTCTTATTTTATGAATGTTGTGGTCATTTTTACAAATAAGAGCATAAAGATATTATTGAGAATATTTCTCAAATTGTATATTCAATTTTAATTCTATTATAGACATCATATATACTCCTATTTTCCTCGTTTTATATAAAAATCAAAGATTCCTTTTTAGAAGAATTTTGGGGAGCCACTTTATGTATAACTCTTTTTTCACGTTAGGCATTGTTACTTTATTGATCATTTGTGGAGTCAGATCCTTCCACAATATAGTTTAAAATATGAATAGTGTCCCGATTCTTTTGTTGGATGAAAGAAAAGGAAAGAATGGATGCTGAGTCGAAACGATATCTTTTTTTTTTATGTTTAGAGATACAAAGTATAGAAATAAAATATAATTGAGTCAAAAATACGACGCAGTGAACAAAAAGACGTGGCAATAAATTCAACACTAGGAGCTTAAATGGATGTGTTTAGTGCCAAAGAAAATTCAATAACAACTCTAATGCACATTCTGCAGAAAAGTTTAACGACATTTTGAAAATAAAAATAAAAATTATGAACATATTTGGTGTGACAGTGCAAAATAAAATCTTGGTGATCCTTTTGAATATTATATGCAGAAATTCAAAAGAAAGCATGTGAGTTTAGCTCAGGAGTATGCAACCTACGGCATGCGTGTCACCTGTGGCTCTCGGTACAATTCTGAGTGGCACTTTGCCCTCCTCTAAAAATTTGTCAATATTTGAGTTAATTGAAGTTGATAAATTTTTGAAAAGGACCTATTTGACAAACATCTTCAGAATTACAAATATTTGCGAAATTAAGAAATAGTCTGGAAGATAACTCTAAAGATAAATTTACGGCTATATTTTGTAAATCATTGAATGTTATTGCTGAAGAGATTTAATTGTTTGTACAGAGAAAATTGGACGTACTCTGCTTCCCGCTTTTGGTTCTACATATCTAAGTAAAAAATCTGGTTTCATATGAAAATTATTTCGAGTCCGCAAAGAAATTGTTTAACAACGGAAAGCTCAGAATCTCTCTCACACACACACACATATGTCAAATAAAATTCACAATTTTCCTCTAATTTTCTGATGTGAATATAGAGTGGTGCAAGCATTAGATTTGCATTAAAGTTTTTATTTAACTATGATGAAAGGAAATACTTATATTTTGTGTTGTTTATTTCTTATCTTAATAGATATCTTTTTTAAAAATAATAAATATTCGTACCGTTTTAATTACTTTTTTTGGTAAGGAAATAAATATATTTTATTTTGAGAAATATCTTTAAATGATACAAAATTAATATATTGCTAAACTGTAAATCTCTTTATATTTTTAACCTCTTTTCCCTAACTCTGTATGCATTTTTGCGGGAATCAATATGTTTCAAACATATCCTACTGCGTGGTACTCTGAATTATATTAGTAGATTGGTTTGGCCCGCCAGAGCTAAAAGGTCGCCGACCTCTGGTTTAACTTATTAAGGTATCCGCCTACGTTCGGAATCGTGATTTTGCAAGAGCGTAAAAATGGATAATATTTATGATATTTAGTGTCACTTAGATTAGAAAATGTATATAAAATTGTTTTAAGAATATTATTACAATAAAAAATTACAATATTTTGACAAAAATGAACATAGAATGACCCATTTTCAAAATGTGCTCCTTTTGTGAAAAATGCTTCTATTATAATAATATTTTGCTTGTATATAGCTCAGACCTATGTACAGAGGCTCAACTACAATTTTTGAAATATATGTCTCAGAAGTGGATTTATCCATGTTTTACGACAACAGAGAGGAGAAATTTTAAGAAAAAAAACGCCGATAATTATTTCAATTGGATGTAACTCTGAAAATAATAAGAATTTTTCAAAGAAAATAGTTCAGACTCTCTGGAGAAGCCTTTACTTTATATAAGCAAAACATTTTATTATTATAGAAGCATTTTTATAAAAGGAGAACATTTTGAAAAACGGTTATTCTAAGTTAATTTTTTGTCAAAATAGTGTATTAAAATAATTTTTGTTAAAATGTCCTTAAAACTATTTTATACATGCATTGAAATCTAAGAGAGAGACACTAAATATCCTGAAAATTATACATTTATGCGGTTTCTTAAAATCACTGTTCCGAACGTAGGCGGATACCTTAAAATTTCTACAAGACAATTCGTAATAAAGAACATAGTCTTACTTATATAAAATCTATTATACAAATGAGGGTCGCAGAAGCTGAATATTCAAGGCCAAAACTCATGGATGGCATTGTTCAATCGTGGGTTGAAGTCCTGTTGTCACTGAAGACATACCTAATGCACATTAAATATGCAAATCTCAAAGACCTCTCATTGGTGTGTGGTTTAAAAGTTTGGAGAGTGCAGCACCAGAGTTCCAGGTGTTGTTCTTGATGCTTGACCATGGTTCAAAACTTAGATGTCCAACGACAATAGTACAATATGCATACTAAATGCATATTGTACAAGAGAGAGAGAGAGAGAAACTGAATAAATATTCATTCTAATAAAAGTCGATCTTGCAACCACATGGAAAATAAAGTATACGAGAATTACAGTTGCACTAACAAATTATACAGATCTACAGTTTAAAATGTATTTACTGAACTTAAGTATTTCTAAAGAGAAATTTTTAAATCTATGTTCTGGAATCTAATGTGCACCAATGGTATAGTTTGAAATTTAAGGGAAGAATTTTGCTCACATAATTTATATTAGGCCATGTGTAGCTTTGTACATTTGCGTATGACGGCATTACTATCTCATTCAGTATTACTGAGGGAGAATTATTGTCGAAATGAATATGTTGTATTTAGTTATTGAAATGAATGTATCTATCACATAGTCTTAAGTTGAATTAGTCGGTCTAGGTGATAGTTTAAAAAAACTTTAAAATATTTCAAATTTATAAAATATTGGAAAAAATAATGCAAATGCATGTTTTTTTTCTTGTTTCTCTTTAATAGTTTTAAGTAAATAATTTAAATAAAATATGACTACTTGAAAAGGATTTCATCATGTGATATTAACTTCGAAACGTTTCAGCAATTTTAAAATGGTTTAATATCTGGTCTCATACATTTATTCCTTAAACAATATGTGAAATAATTTCCTGTACTAGTTGTATATTACTAAAACTACTAGATTACTAATATTAGTTTAAAGTTTTTTAATAGATTGCTTGAGGATAATTGAAATAAAGCGTGTAATCATACACAAGTACATATATGCCCACGCAAATAAATACTTAAAATAAATGAGAGTAAATCTTATATAATATCAGGAAACGAAAAGAAAATTACACAATTAATAAAAATAGAAGTCCTTTAATTTCTCACTCAAATTTTACAATATTAAAATTAATTTTTGAAGCAACATTTGAAGGGGATTTCCGATTACTTATTCCTGAATTATAGAGTAATTATAAGAACACTGAAGGATATAATAGCTTCAGACATCGTTAATAACAAGCGTCTGTCTAGTCTGAACATGCTCCATCCGGTGAAAGCAAGGTCAACTTTTGTCACTTCCAGAAAGAGTAACAAGTGTGTAAGTTTGTCAAGGCTTTTGTCTTCCGCTTCCGCACAGGCCTTAACAATGCTCTTCTGGAGCAGCCTCCAGGTATCACAAACATCGATGATTTTCGTACCTATTAAAGTCAATCTCACAAAATTCGATAATGTCCACACAAATATTACAGCAGATGTCATAATTCGAAACTTTATGTACGGACAAATGACTTCTGAGACATTGAGACTCACGACATGTAAGAAGTTAACAAACACCAGAATGTATGACAAAAACGTACAGAGAGAGAATACGTTCTCGATTTCTTTGTGAACCTTAGTTGATCTAGAAATCATATGCGTAGCGTTTGATAAGTTCTTGAAAGATAAATCTGCGCTCAATAAATGGCATGTTTCTATCAACATACGCTTAAATGAGCTTTGGTACGTTTCATACACAAAGAAAAGAAGAGTCATACATAATGATGGAGTAATATAAAAATAAAATATATAATATATATTGAAAATATTCGTCACTATTTCTGTGCAGCTAGAACTTTTTGAACAGAAGGGAAAATGTGTTTGAAATACTGCCTTTAAATCTTCATTGTCATGTACAAATAATATCACAAAGGTAATACCACTAACAATAGGAACCGCCACTTGCACTATGCATACTAAATGCATATTGATAGATTTGGTAGTGGAAGATTTGTTTTTGTAAATGTCGATGAATTCCTGTAGATTGGATACCAAGGACATAATCTCGGGCTGCTTTAATGCTAAGGATAATCTCAGACTCATTACTGTAAGGCTTATTAAACAAGAAGTAAGTGCAAAGGATAAGTTTTTACCTTTCAGAAATTGTATGCGAAGTATATTGTACAAGCTGAGATAAGCAAAGGCAATTTCCAGAGATATTCTCCAAAGCCTTTTAATTCTGTATTTAAAATAATTAATTTCATAACTCGAATTTTCATTAAGCCGTAAAAATAAAATGCTAAAAGTTCTGAGTAGTATTTTAATATCTGACTGAAAACTCATAATGTAAACAATTTACTGAGTTAATGTTGAGGAATTGAATTAGGTTTTAATGTTTAGCTTTGTTTCCTCAAATAAGAAATACTTATCTTACACAGACATATTATTTATATATATTTATATTATATCTTACACGGACTGTTTCTATGATTATTTTTTGTTATAAAATATATAAATAGCAGACAGTATATTAATATCAAAAGTAAGTAGTAAAAATTATAATTGATAGCTCACAAAATAAATATTTGAAACAAATATTTGATAACAAAGAAAAAAATTGTACATTTATAAACCGTGCACACACACACACATAATAAGCTGTTATGTAATAACTTAATTATATACATATAAATATATCTATGAACACTTTAAAAGAAATATAGTAGGAATTAATCACATTCTCTGGCAAAATAACTCAAATATAACTTAAACTTTCTAGATACATTTTTAAAAAATCAGATAATATAAATTTAAGACAGTATATATATATATTTGATCAATGTTTCCAACATAATATATTTAACATTTATTTTATTCAATTCTAAAAATTAGCAATTTACTAATATGCACACAAATAGGTTACTTGAAAAATTTTCTAACACCACATTCACAATGGGTTGTGTTAAGAAAATACTTTTATAATGTTATCTAGCATACTACTACTACTATAATGTTATCTGACATTTCACTACTTTTATTTTTCATAAAGGTTTTATGTTAAAATATTCCAAAATATTCTTCTGAAAAATGGAACAAATTAGCAAAAGATGCACAATAATAATAATAATAAGCAGAACTAGAAGAATACAAAAGTCTGTGGCATTTAGAGACATTTCTGGTTCTTTTAAATAAATAATAGGGTTTATTTCTTATTTATATTAAATCTTATCTATTTACAAAAAAAATTGATTCATCAAGTTTTACAATGATTAAAACAGTTATAATGATTAAGACAGTTAATAGTTATAATTTGTATTAATACTATGCATGTTAAAAGGTTCTGTTGAAGTTTCAAACATTTTTTTATAAAAAAAATAATTATAATTATAATTGATTAAAATAACAAGGTATTGTACGAAGACATTTTTTACCTGAAGTTTAGTCTGGCTTCAGTAGTAGTTTTAATAATAATAACCATATATATAAATATTTCACCAGAAGAATAACTATTCAAAAAGTTATTCAAATAAGTATTGCTATTTTTAAATGTCACGTGGGAAGTTCAAATCTCTCGACAGGCAAAATAAGTTGTGAGAGTCTCCAAATCGTAAATATCACAGGTGCCAAATATTAGCTCAGATTCTGAAGCAAATGGACTTTACACAAGTATCAAAATCCATTGGTAAACCGTGAATAAATATCGCAATTTAGCGAGAATAGAAGAAATCTTTCTTTGATGAAGAAATATTCAAACCAAAATCCACAGAAATCCTAAAGGGAAAAGAATATCACAGGTAAATATTGAATCACAACTTATGAAAACACTCCACAGACTTAAAAACAAATTTCACTGAATCAGAGATAGAATAATATTTCGCTTTTCTTTTGAATTCCGTAATATATAATAATTTCGCTAAAAGTTTCTGAAAAGTTTCTGAAAAGAACCATTGCTTCGAATTTCCGTATTTAAGAAAGAACAGTATTATGCACACTGCAAATAAAGAATTAATACACGCGAATTAGTAATTCGAAGGGGAAAAGCTTTCTTCTTCGAACAATTCGATTAGAACTCTTCCAAAACTAACTATCGTATAACACAGATAATAATCTTACGGGTGAAATCTACTTCACGAGCTCTGTCGATATATTATTACGAGTGCTCGTCAGAAAGCAAACATGTTTGCTAATGGAATTTTAGTGTTTTTGCGAAGATAAGAAATCTATATTATTAAGCTGAAAGAAAATCATCGAGATAAAAGTATTAAATAATATATAACAACTGGGAGTTAAAAATTACAAAACAGGAATGAAAAAGTGTCTTATGGGGAGGAAAGAAATGCGATGTATAATTTTAATAAAGTATCGAAGTCTGGATTGCTTAATTAATTCAAATTTTAATTGCATAACTTATTATAGACTGGTGAACTAGTATAAAACAATTAGCATAAGCAAATACTCTTTGAACGAGTTGTACTTTATATGTTCATAATAAATATAATATTTCGTAATAAAAAGTTTTTCGTCTTTAGTGTCATATAATTTTAAAACTCCTTTAAAGATTTTTTATCATTCCATTCATATAAAATAACATAATTTTCTGAAGATACATACTTAACATTCCTTTTATGATTTTGCTTTAAAGAGAAAAAAAGATAACTTAGTATTTTAGAAACACACACACACACAAGAACTTGAGCGTACAATTCTTAAAATGTATTTAATTTAAATTGTGATCTGAAGTCAATGTTTCCTCTTTCCCTTGCAATAACCAGCTTTGTTTCTTTTACAAATATAGATTGCTTAAAGAATGCTTTTTGCTGTTAGGCTAAAAATTATCAAAACTATTGTATACTAAATTGTGTGAATGTGTTTTGCTGATTAGAAATTTCAGAACACAATTCTTTTCGAAATTATTACTAAGTTATGTAAAAACACAAGGAAAGAAATAATATTAATATATATATATATAGACAACTAAGCCCATATTATAATCAATTTTACATTATTTTTAATGAGTGAGGAAGTGCATATTAATTTCACACTGTTCAGCTACACTCGGGCTTTTGGTGACGGAAATCCTAATTTTGAGCCATGAGTGACGAGCATGATCCTTGAGCAGGGATCCCTTCTCTCCTAACTACCACACCAACGGAAGGACATTTGACCTCTTGACAGATTTATCGTGCATCCCTTCTCTACACGGCGGATCTTCAACGGTACTAGGCTTGAACTCATAACACGCCGACCACGAGTCATTTACCTTGACCACTAGGCTACATTACTTTTAAAAACGGGTTTGTAAAAAGTATTTTTTTAAAAAAATTAAGTTTTAGATTGTATTAATATACATATTTGTAATGCGAGAAAAACATTCAATCAATAAATTATTTATAAGTTAAATTCTTATAGTAGTTTATAAATGCATGTATAGGAAACATTTTTAATTTTTTAAAAAAGAACATAATTGAAAAGGGAAAATATATTATTATTCACAATATCAGAATATAAAGTACGAGATTCAGTCGGGGAAATATTTCAATCACCATTTTAACCTAGAGAACTTTTAGACTAATTCGCTGTTATGTAATTATAAAATATAATATAAATGCCCGATCCAAATGTAAAGTTAGAACTCATAAAAATATCAAGTTATATATATGCTGAGTCCCAATGGCGGGGGTTAAATTCATTTTGGTCACATCGTAAATGTAATCACGTGTTCTCCATTGAACTCAAAACTGACATTATACTCGTTTTTCTACTTGTAAATTTTAATAACAACTTAAACTTGATAATTAGGTTCAAGTATTAAGATTTTTCAAAAGATTTGCCAAAATATAAAACAAAAATTCTTATATTATACGTATATATTTTTAAAACAAGTACACTTTGTTTACTTCGTGTAAAGTTTTTGCAAAATGCAAAAGTTGGCAACAGCGAATCACATGAAGTGATTGGCTGGAAATATGTTATTACATTTGTCATGTGACTATGACATTCATGAATTTATAAACAGATTAACCGGAAAAAACACGATTTCTAGTTTGCAAGTGACATCATGTGTCTATGATGTCACATAAATTTAGCTCATTACACCCAAAAAGCAACCCCTGCTAAAATGTCCGAGATTATTATAATAAAATTTAACTACAGAACTCAGAATCTCAATGTAATATAGAAACTTGGTGATGGAGAAATATAATAGGCTGTATAGACATTTAACTTAGACATATATTTTTCTCTGAAAATATGTATAGATTTAAATATAAATTTTAGAATCGGATTTTTTTTTTAAGTTTTAGAAAAATTTTTAGAAAAAAATAGCAACATAGGGCTTAAAATGAAGAAATATATTGCATACTTAATTTTCAAAAGCTTTAATAATCGGACTAAGATATACTATCACTGCATTAAGAAAAAAAACTAAGAAATTTGCACAAATATAGTAAAGTTAAAAAATTCGACGCAAAAAAATATGTTTTCTATAATCATTTACAAAGTAATGATGTTTTTCGATAGTTTTTGAAATTTTTATTTCAACTGGGTAAATTTGATGTACCGTCAAAATTTCAATGAGTATTAAACTTTATTGTTAATAACCAATAAAATAACTAAAATTAAATTAGTTGATTACTTCTAAAATAGCATTCCTTCTTTGCGAAATTTGATTTTTTCCTATCCTATGTTATAAATTTAATTTAGATTCTATTTTTAAAGATATTCGGCGAAAACAATTAAGGGGGGAATCTTTTTCTAAATTATTCAAGGCAAACGATTAATTTGCTAGTTTTTTTTAATAAATTTTTAACTAATTTGTTTTTGATTAAATATTATTTAACTTAATTTCTTGTTTATAAAAAAAGCATTTTTATATTAACTTTGTCGGCTTACAATAATGTAATTCACATTTGTAATATTTTTAACATGATATAAAAATTATCAAATAATTGATTACTTTTTTTTTACTAGTCAACTTATCGAAAAACTTTTCAAAAGAAAAAAGATGTTAAAATGCCTTTCGGTAGATTATAATTTTATGTTTACTTAAACATCTTTTGGTAGTTATAAAGAGTGTTTTTTTTTCAGGTATAGAAATTTAAGTTGGCTTTACTTTCCAAGATGGCGACCAATTTAACAGCTGTCAAGTGATTTATTCTCAGTTTGGTTTGGCAATTCATCAAAACGATCATCAAGCAAGGCGTAGATTCGTCGAATGGGCCCAAAACGAGATTGCCGTTGTTCCCGATTTTCATAAGCGAATTTTGTTTAGCGATGAAGCGCACTTCTGGTTAAATGGCTACGTCAACAAACAAAACTGCCGCATTTGGAGTGAAGCTAATCCACAAGTGTATGTCGAAACACCGTTACATCCAGAAAAACTGACTGTTTGGTGCGGTTTATGAGCTGGTGGAATCATTGGTCCGTACTTCTTCAAAAACGATGAAGGCCACAACGTTACAGTCAATGGTGATCGGTATAGAGCCATGATTACTAAGTTTTTCATTCCTGAATTGAACAATCATGATGTCCAGGAGCTGTGGTTCCAACAAGACGGCGCAACATGTCACACAGCTCGTGCCACAATCGATTTATTGAAAGACAAGTTTGGTGACCGCCTAATTTCACGTTTTGGACCTGTGAATTGGCCTCCAAGATCTTGTGATTTAACACCGCTAAGCTAGTTTCTGTGGGGCTATGTAAAGTCATTGGTCTATGCGTATAAGCCACAAACGCTTGACCATTTGGAAGACAACATTCGCCGTGTTATTGCCGATATACGGCCACAAATGTTGGAAAAAGTCATCGAAAATTGGACGTCCAGATTGGACTACATCCGAGCCAGCCTTGGCAGTCCTATGCCGGAAATCATATTTAAAATGTAATGCCACAAGATTATCTTTCGAATAAAAAAAATTCATGTCAATCGAATAATACATCGTTGTTTTATTGCAATTTAAAGTGCTATACCTCTAAAAAAACACCCTTTTATTTATACAACTGTAACATACTCATTTAAATAAATCTCTTCTGCTACATTACTGTTTAACAATAACTTACTTTGAAAATATCTTTAAAAAATAATTATAATCCTAACGCTCGAGTTGGCACTTACGTGGTTGTAAATTATGACATTTTGCAATAATAGTGTTTGTATCAATCAATAAAACAGATACTCGTAATACTTTTCTCCTTTTAAAACACTTCAAGGATTGATAACTTATTAACATAAATCTACATAATGCCATCCAAATTGTATTACTATTTTAATTTAAATTAATACTATGCACAAGATAATTCCCGATATTTGATAGATTTGGCAGTTTTAGACGCGAAAAATTCAAGTATTACAATTCACTTTTCTTTCTCTCAGAGCCCTTTTTAATTATTAAGGACCTAAAAATAATAGTACTTCTAATTATTAAAAATATATTTTGGATTGGAAAAATAGCACCTTATTTACTCGAATCTAAACCGCACCCCAAATTCTCAATAAATCTTTGTAGAAAATGAGAAAATAGTGTAAAATAGTTTAGAACATGTAATTGTGCTAATTGTCCCATCCAACATATTTTTACAATTCCTACTATTAGCTCACACTCTCTATTTATTTATCTTGGTTAAATTTTCAATCGTTAATAAAATACATTTTTAAGCGCTCAATTGAGCTGTTATTTTATATACATGATTATTTTGGATGGCAATACAATAATTTAATTATAATTAATAAAAATTAATTGATTAAAACTAATTATTTAAAGAATTACAAATACAGCCATGTTGGCATCATTTTTGGCAATTTAGTGACCCTTTTGGCGACTAGTGTTAAAACTTGAAACGGTTTTTTTTCTCACGTTTTAAAGCATTCAG
Organism: Trichonephila clavipes; assembly: GCA_019973935.1. Taxonomy (NCBI): domain Eukaryota; kingdom Metazoa; phylum Arthropoda; class Arachnida; order Araneae; family Nephilidae; genus Trichonephila; species Trichonephila clavipes. The sequence goes on along the minus strand of BMAU01011261.1, from coordinate 26,734 downwards.
TTGAACTGAAATTTTATGTACACGATTGTTTTGGATGACAATACGATGATTTAATGATAATGAATAAAAATTAATTACCTCTTAATGCTGTGATTCTGTTATATGTATATACATATTTATATTAATTGTAACTATTTAATAAAAAGTAGCTAAAATAAAGTTTTTCTTTGTTGATCTAAATAGGAACTGACTTAATTTTTTTTTATATGTTACTTTTTTTTTTTTTTTTTTTTAATTCGATTCTAAGCAATACTCGATTTTAAGTGGCTTTAATATCGGAAAAAATGAGACTTTCAGTAAATACAATTAATTAATTAATTATATTTATAATTAATTAATTGTATTTACAATAAATAAATAAATTATTAATTGAAATAACTATATTTTCAAAAGTGCATGTGTGTGTCGAGTTGACAGTTTGTGCCATGATATGCTTGATGTATAGAATAGATATTCTTTTTTAAAATCTCTCGTTTTTAAAAGCAAAATTTTATGCAATCTGAAATTCATGTTTGTTTCAAGATAATAAATCATATAAGAGAAGAAAAACGCATAATAAGAGTTTTTTCAGAAAAAATTTAATTAATATCCTTCATTAAATCCATTAACCAATCAATTGCGCTATGATTCAGCCTTTTTAGGTTACTGACACTGATATAGTTTCTATCAAATTAAAATGAAACAAAAATTACAAATATTATTCAGAATGTTCTTTTTTAATAATTGTGCATCGTAGTAAAGTTTATTATGATTCTTTTTTTGTCATTTCCTATTGCGTGGTTTAATTTACCTGTATCGTAATAAAAAAAAAAAAACTTGACATTGAAAAGAAATTAATTTAAAAACTAGTATTATTACTAGTATTTAAAGAAAATGAAACTTCCAGAATTTTATGCTCTATGAACCCCTTAACTGTCAATTAAAAATTACGTGATTGACTTCTCAATGTCACCGTTTTTCACATAGGCACGCGTATGCGTATTAAGGGGAAATGAAAAGACAAACATAAGCAAAATATTCTTGTAAATGGGTAAACTCTTTGCAAACACTGTTAATGTATTCCAAAGCCGCCAGACTTATTTTAAACAGACCAGGACAACTCAAAGAATCCTACTTAGGAAGAATTGATATATACGCCCGTGGCACATTAAGCACGGGTTGAGCAAGGATGATATATACGTCGGAGGAAGTTAAGGGGTTAAATAAATGATACAAAATTGGTATATTAATCCTATGAATAAATCATGATCAAAATTTACATAATGTACATATTTATACATATTTTTTTAAGAAAAAAATCTAAATTTAAGTGCAAATGCAATGAATCGTACTTAAGTGCAAATGATTAAAAATATTAGAAATATGTGTGCTTTCTTTTTTAAACCGTACTGAACCACATCAAAGCGTAGCAGGGTACAGTTAGTTACGCTATAATTTAGTCTTTTTTTTTAGTTACTGACAATGTTATCCATTCTATCAAATTAAAATGAAATAAAAATTACAAATCTTATTCAGAATGTTCTTTTTAACAATTGTGCTTTTTATTAAAGTTCGTTCAGATTCTTTTTCGTTGTCTATTGCTCGGTTAATTTACCTGTATCGTAATAAAAAACAGACTTTGCATTGAATGTAAATTAATTTAAAAACTATTATTCTGTAAATATTTAAAAAAAAGGGAAAAAAAGTACAAAATTATGCTATATTAACTCATTAACTGCCAATTAAAAGTTAGTTCACGTAGGTACGCAGTATATTAAGGGGAAAAGAATAGGCACAGAAAAGCAAAATATTCTCTACAATAAGTAAATCCCTTGCGAAACCTGCCAATGTATTCCAAAGCCGTCAGACTAATTTTAAACAGAGCAGACAATGCAATGAATCATACTTTGGGAGGACGGATATATCCGTCCATGGAACTTAACGTACGAGTTGAGTAGGGTGGATATATACGTCGGAGCAATTAAAGGTTTAATAGGTATACCAATCCTATGAATAATTCATGATAAAAATTTACATAATGTCCTATCCCCAACTGAATGGAATGATTTAAAGCTGCTGAAAAGACATCGCACATTCATCGAAACATGAAATATAATATTTAAATAAACAAAAACAATTCTTCAATGAGTTTAAAATACCGAAGAGAAACACTTCAATTGTTTTACTGAAGCACAGCACTTCTTTGTAGCTAAAATCTTTCGTAAATTTAAAGAGAATGAAACGAAGTGAAAGAAGCAGTAATAATTCCAAAGAATTGCATTTGTGTACAAAAAAGATAGTAGAATAAGAGTTCTTGAGCTTAAAAGGAAATATAAAATACAATTTTTTATTCAACATTTTCTTAAGTATTCGTCAAATTTTTTTCAGGATTTAAAAAAAAGCGAATTGGAATTTTAATGTCGTTGCCATTTCAGAGTTTCTTTGAAAATATTTTCATAATTTTGATAAGGAAAGACATTTATTTCCAGATTCACTAGGACATTTATTACTAAATTCCGAGTAAGGTTGTTTTATCTTAAATCCAATTTGGATATATTGGAAATGTAAAGTATTTGAAATTCACAGTTAGGAAATGGAATTTACAATTGTAAATAGATCGCAATGAAAATCTATAAAATATTTGTTATCGAGGTTTAATTTCTTATCTCGAAGATATTTGTTTCTCATTCTAAAATATTGATTTCATATTTTTAGAAATTATTTTTAATTTTACCAAAAAGAAAAATTTGCATGCTATTTTTCTTTTCTTTTTCGACATTAATATAAGAAAATATATGTGAAGGTTGGCACAATAAAACATTGGTTAATACGACAATCTTAATCCTTAATTTAATAGTTTGCTAAATATTACTGTGGCCATTTTGCTATTACTTACACTACCTTGCTACATTTCTATATATAATTTAGCTTTAAATTACATTTATAGAAAATTAGTTAATTAGTTAATGGTTTTATATCTATGCATTTCTAAAATTTAAATGATCTATTTAAGCTCTCATATATTATGTGTGTGTGTAATTACAAGAAACTGATTCCTCACTGTTATCATCCAAACTAAAACTTTGCTGTATAACCATATTAAATTGCTCAAAATAAAGCAAATGCAAAAATGTTGATGCTTAATACAGTTAATAGAAAAGTTAAAATAATATCATTGCATATATTTATATAATTTTTATTTCATTTTTTACAAAGATTTCATTATTATAATATCACTAAAAAAGACAAGGATTTGACATGGTGACATTTTTTTCCTGCCTTTATAACATAAAATAAAATTGTGCAACTTCGTGAATTACTTTAGATTGTACTTGATAAAAACAGAATATTCCAAGAAATATAAAAAGAAAAATATATGCAGCAAAACATCAGATATTCTTTAACGCCGTAAAAGAACATTTATAATGATCTAAATGTACCAATAAATTGTCAGACGTTATTCGGAACAATTATGATTCTGGGGTCTGTAGAGATAGTGCTTATCTACGAAAACTCATACTGTTCGTTTCTGCAGCACAAAGCTCTTTATCTTGACAAGATAGTGATGCTGCATTAATGAACGTTGTATCTGATTATCTGCTTAAATCTAAGGCCAAATATTGACACGCTGTCAAATGCTACAATGAATAACATTGTTAACAGATTCATTTAATTGCACTATTCATTATAACAATCTCAAAAAGATTTATATTCTGAATCAGCAACATTTGAAATTACATTTAGCATTTCAAACGTGATAGTTAATGTTTGACAAGATATTTCCATTTAATATTTCACCTTTTAATCGCTCTTTATGCATATTATGTAAAGATTGCTTAGAACAGTATTAATCATAGTATTTGGACGCCTTCTGTTTATTTACATGTATATAAACATTATATGACCAGGTATTTATTTACACACACACACACACATATATATATATATATATATATATATATATATATATATATATATATATTGTACCCCTACAGATTTAAAAAAAAAAATTGTACCACCACAGATTTAAAAAAAATTACTGCATTTCGATATTTGATTGCCTTGTTTTGAATTTTTACTTGATCTTTTTCTACTAAATAATTTTCTTATTAATCCTTTTTAAGCATCTGACGATGTAATTTTTATTTGATTTTCTTCCTTTTTTAATTTTTGCTTTTATGCTTTTCTGTTCTGCGAGATCTTCGCAATAGCAGCTGTTTAAAACCACGGTATTGTGATATTAGTTGTCATAAAGTTACTCTATATAACTTATATCAACGCAATCCAACGTGCCACAGGTTCAAACATACTTTGTTCCATGCATGGAATAAAATGTGTTGGATACCGTTCGAAGGAATCCACGTACCATGTTAGGAGTTTAAATCACTCGTAATCCGTCCTCAATATGCTTATTTCCTCGTAATGATCCATATTCACAAATTTTGATACGTTAGTAATTAATATCTATGTGGGAATCTTTCGCGATACAATTTTCATGCTGTTCGTGTATTTCCTTCCGACAATCCGTAAATCAGGACCAGAACTGTCAGCTCTGTGTTTGTAAAACGTTCCTCACTTCTCTACGGGTGGTAACAGCTCAAATGACTGCGGTAATGCAGGTCTGTTTCCTTAACCCTGCATCACTCGTGTGAAAAAAAATGACCGAAAGTTCTCGCAATGGGTATCTTATACCCAAGGGCATTTACATTCTGTTTCTACAGTAAAATTTGCATATAAAAGTTAAAAAGGAAGAAAAGTAGAAGATATAATATGTTTATTACATTATTCATACGTAAATTTAGCTTTTCTGTTCCTTTTATAAGGGCATTCAGTACATTGTTTATACATTCCTTTAATCTCGTCGTGAGTGAGTGCGATGTTTTCACTGGATCGGATTTTTTTTAATCTTCGTCTTTTTAAAACTATACATATAGGTGTAAACTTCTCTATTCTTTAATTCAAAAATTTTGTGATTTATTTTTTATTTTCTCTTATTCTTCCATCAATAGTTTTTTTTTCAAAAGTTTATCTGAAAGTGGATAAGATGTGTACCAGTCGTTTCCTTTAAAATTACGTTCTTCCCAAATGTTTTGTGTCTCTACATATAAAACATTTTTTCAACAGTGTCTACTTCTTCTAAATCTGAATTTATTTCAGTGTGGAAATCATGCTGTTATATTCTTCATCATTTGATTCTTCCTAATCATTACCAAGGAAAGAATTTATTCATCCGAAAATACTGTTATATTATATCTATTAAATGTGCTGTATGTATTAAATTACTTAAATATCATATTTCTTCATCATAACTACAATACTACAGCATAGCATAAGGAAGATTTAAAACGTGCTAATACATTCAGAACTGTAACGAGGATTTACGCGCTGGGCAAAACATACCCGAAGAGGTGGTATCCAAAAATATATATTTAGAATTCGCCTACAAGGTAGGGCTCCTCAAAGGATATAACCTTAAAGTGTCAGCTACACGAGAAACTATCCATTTTCCTAAAAAGGTTTACAAGGAGCGTTGAAAAAAGTTAGACAGTGGGAATGACATACCCTAAGCGAGAAATTTCCGGGTTAAATGCTCTTGTGAACAACGCCACCTAGCGCTGAAAGAAGACGTTTCTGACAGGTTAATATGCAAATCTGAATCCTTGTTATGTCCCTACCTATCCTTAAGGTTTGTCCCAATAATCCAGGGACACCCTGTTTATTGCCATGGCATCTGGAACTTTTTCGTGAAATAATCGGCCTCGAACTTTCAATGTTATTCCAGAAACATCTATTTCTATGGTCAAATTTGGCACAACTTAAAGAATAATTTTCTAGAGCAAGTCGATCACAGAGAGCACTTCTATCTACTGTTACTGAAAAATGGTGTAAATGGTTTTGCAAACCATCTTTTCAGTCGCAATACTGTTTTAGCAGAAAAGCAAACGTAACAGTATATTTCATACGATAAACACACGGTCGACATTATTTTTCATATTCTAATAACACTTGACAATTTACTACCATTATATTTCCATTGTAAAGCTACGATATTGGTGTCCTTACCAAATAAGATTCGCCAGACTTACTACCTCATGTACAATAAATATTTGGTTCACAAAAAATACCAGGAAAAATCTAAGAACGCGGAAAAATAGTTCATCAGATAAACCTGACAGCTTCATAAATTGTCGTACTGTTCATAACAGTTCAATGATTTTTAAATTCATTCTTGAATTCTTAATTAGATAAAAATTATTGTCATACGTGGATGGAATTGATAAAAAATTATTAATTTTTTGTATGAGTTTTGCTTTAAGGTATCCGACTACGTTCGGAACCGTGATTTTCAAAAGCGCATAAATGGATAATTTTATGATATTTCGTGTCACTTACATTAGAATATATGCATAAAACTGTTTGAAGGACATTTTGACTAAAAATATTGATTTAAATACAATATTTCGGCAAAAAATTAGCTTAGAATAATCTTTTTTCCAAATGTTCTCCTTTTGTGAAAGATGCTTTTATTATAATATTTTGCCTGTATATAGCTCAGACCTCTCTACAGAGGCTCAACTAGAATTTTTGAAAAATTCATATTATTTTCTGAGTTACCACCAATTGAAATAATTATTCGCGTTTTTTTTTCTTAAAATTGCTTCCCTCTGTTGTCGTAAAATATATGAATAAACCCACTTCTAAATCATATATTTCAAAAATTCTAGTTGAGCCTCTGAACAGAGGTCTGAGTTACATACAGGCAAAATATTATTCTAATAGAAGTATTTTTCACAAAAGGAGAACATTTGGAATAAAGATTATTCTAAGTTAATTTTTTGCCAAAATATTGTATTTAATTAATTTTTTTTGTCAAAATGTCCTTAAAACAATTTTATGCATATATTCTAATCTAAGTGGCACTAAATATCATAAAAATTATCCATTTTTGCGCTTTTGAAAATCACGGTTCCGAACTTAGTCGGATACCTTAATTCAATGTAAAATGTAAGATAAATTTACAATTCTTGAATATTATTTTGAAAATTAAATTCCTTATTGGCCAAATAATGCATTTGAAATCTGACCAAATGCTATTTTCTGATACATCACCACGGCAACATATATCAGATGTCTTAAAATTAAAACTGGAATGTTGTATCTTCAATTTTTTTATTAAATTTGAATGATGTAATTTATTAATAGTTCACTTATAAAATAATTCTAAACTTAAGAAGTGTATTTTCTACAATTCTCATTCACAAAAATAGTTTATCCTACTTTAAATGTTTTCTTATACTTTACAGAATTGCATCTCTTCACTCTTCCAATCGTATTGACTATTTCACTTAACATTGTGTTGTCATATAATGCTTATGTGAATGGTACTACAGTTTCCTGCTGTGATAGGCAGGTAGAACTTTTTGTTATTAACTCTAATTATATGTGATTATATGCGATGGATTCCCATACACAAATCAAAACTTATTATTTACGTTCGTTTATCAATTCCTCTCCATTAACTTAAAAAAAGCTACTTTGTTCTCAATCTGAAGTCCTTTCACTAATTTTAGTCAAGGAATTCTTCGTTCTTTCCTTTTGGCGGTCATTGCTCTCAGTAAAGATTTTCAAATGCATATCTATTGGCTGAAAGAATGATACTACACTGAATTATTTATTAATTTTTGCTACGAATGCTTAAGTCGCCTGTGTGGTGCTGGAAGCTATGGCTAACGATAGGCGTACATCTAGGCCTTTGCATCTAGGCTTACATCTAGGGCTAGGAATTTCGTGGGCCTCGATCTAACATCGTCAGACAAGCGACATTAGTAACAACAACAACAACGAGTACCGTAAAAAAGAACAATAGAATACCCTCTTGTAGACGATCTAGAGAAATTGATCAGTAGCGTTAGACTTAAGAAATTAAATTATTGATTTATTACGTCTCCAGCTATTAATTACAATATTTACATTTAGATACAAGTTATTCAAACTATTCAGCATTTCAATACTACTGAAAATTTTATTGGTGACGGAGAAGGACAAAACACAAAATTCCTGTTCGAGTCTCTCAAGCAGTATCCTCTTTCCACTCCTTTGGTGTGGGAATGTCCCTTCTTACACCTCAAATTTAACTCGAGGTTCGGCTCATAAAAGGTCGGCAGCTATCAGTAGCACTCACAGAAATTTTCAAAAGGAAGGGGGTCGGGGTCGAATGTTCACCATTCTTGTATTATACTCCTGAATAAATGATTAGCATTAATTAATAAAATTAATCATTAATAACAAGTAATTAATTAAATTTGACGTACTATATACTTAGAATTATAATAAATTGAAAAAAATCAAAGGCTTTGAGGGGGTTCAGGACCCCCAGTACCCCCGCCCCTTGTATGCGCCACTGGCAGCTATTGTTTTTCTCATAGCCATCATTGTTGGCTTGATGGCAGATGAAGGGATCCTGCAATATTTTAGAGGTTCACGTGTGGATATGAGCGCGTAATGTTATCTTCATAGGAAAGCCGATCTTGCAGCTACGAAGCAGGAGAACGATTCAACACTTAATAGATCAGCCACCAACCTCGCAGTAGACAGAACTTGTTACCGTTCATCCCCGTTATCTATTTCCGTGTTGTATATTTTGAGCTTTTGGAACTGGTAACTTTTTTAGGCGCGTTTTTCTGAAGAGTGAATCTAAATTAAGCTTCTCAGGTTCCCGTGCGATACGTTTACTCACATTTTTTCGGATAAAGTAGACAATCGTGCTTGGGTCGGTGGCGGGTTTTAAATTGAAAACTTTTTGGGAACTTGTTTTTTATTTTAAGTAAAAATTTTATGCACACTTTTTGCCATGAAATTTTATTTTCTTTATTTACTTATTCAATTCCTACTATTAGCTCGCACTCTATATATTTACTTATTTATTTATCTTGGTAGAATTTTCAATCGTGAATAAAATACATTTTAAAGCGCTCAATTGAGCTGAAATTTTATATACATGATTATTTTGGAATTATAATTAATAAAAGTTAATTGTTTAAAACTAATTATTTAAAGAATTACAAATACAGCCACGTTGGTAACTTAGTGACGCTTTTGGCGACTTGTGTCCAAACTTGAAAAGATTTATTGCTCACGATTTAAAGCATTCAGTTGAACTGAAATTTTATATACACGATTGTTTTAGATGACAATACGACACTTTGATGAAAATTTATAAAAATTAATTACCACATAATGTTGGGATTCTGTCATATGTATATACGTATTATATTAATTCTAACTATTTAGTAAAAAGTAGCTAAAATAAAAATTTTCGTTGTTGATCTAAGTAGGAATTGACTTTAAAAAGAAATTTATATTACTTGTTACTGTCATGTAGCCCCCTTGCACTCAACTCGAGGCGAATGAACGAGTGAAGAGGAATCAAAAGTAAAATTGAAAAAAAAAGATTATAATGTAGGACTTTGAAGATAAGAAGAAACGAAACATTGGATCCATTTTTTGAATAAATAGAAAGAAAATGTAAGCCCAAAAAAGGTGCCAAAAGAATTAAAATCCGAAATTTTAATGAAATTAATTGGTGAAAAAGTTACAAATATTTTGGTTTATATTAGTGATGACAGCTAAAAGATCAAGAGAAAATAAACGCATTAACTGTGCAAAATTACAAACCATCTCCTTTTGTTTGCTTAAAGAAATTTAAATCATGTAAACTCCTCTCAGAGCATAAATTTTCCTAGCCTTACATAGTATACAGCATTATATAAGTTAAGCATTACGCAACGGTATTGGTTACGTTAATATGAAAGCACATGGTTGGCAAATTCAACGAGTGCGACACATGGGAAATCAGGATTGCCAACTTGGCAAATTATCCTGAACGTTAGCATTGTTGCGATAGTACGCAAGTACTATGTAAACATATAAAAAAAGATAATCTACATGAATAATTTACGTGTAAATATTTTTAAATAATTAGGCTAATTGTGTGTCATTAAAATCGTACATACTCAAAATATATAAGAATGCATAATTATTTAAACATTGCCCTTTACAGAAAAATGATTAAATAAAAATAATCCACTGATGAATGGCCATGAAAAAGAGAACTACTTAACGCCCGCATGCCAAAATGTCGTAAAAGAAAACGTAGTACACCCAAATAAATAAATTCTCTTGCCCAGAATAAATCAGAAGTTTTCACTTTTATCGTGTGTTCATAAGCGCACACACAGTTCTTTTGTATTTGTAACTGTGCTCAATTAGTATGTATAAGTAATTAAATTTATTTAAGCTAACCATCGCAATAATTATTAAGTAGCAGCTTGCCTTTTTAGATTTGACTCGTTCTTTGTTAAACTGAAAATAGGCCTTAAAGTAGTCTCTGTATAAGCCTAATTAATTTCCACTATCTAAGAGCTCTTCTTGAAATATGGAAAAGAGAAGTGTACTTCTACGTGATTGCACGATTTCAAAAATAGTTGTCTTTCATGCATTGGTTTTAATACAAAAGGTTTCTGCTGCATTAAAATGCATTTTATATTTATTCAAAGAATGTGCCAAAGTTTTGCATTTAAACAGAAACTCTGCGTAATCTAGGGTAAAATATTAAACATTGCTGTCTCGAGTTTCCAAATTAAGTTCTCCTAAGGATTTAAAGTAATCAGCATTAAATATAAATTCCAGAAGAACATAAAAGATACGAAACTATATATCCCTTAATGTTTTGTAGTTGCATATGAATAACAGAAACAATTAATGCCAGCTTTCTCTCTTTCTCAGCTTTTAATTTCATTATGAATTTCAAATTAATTTTGTAACTGAAGTGCTTCTAACTTATTGGTGACAACTGCCTCTTTTATATTCCATAATGTTCCTTTTTAATGATCCTTTTAGCGATACGATTTTAACATAAAAAATAATAATAGCGAATTACAGTAAAACCCTTTTCAACGCATATATGCTTTTCCAGGAACTTTATAGCTGTTCTAAAAGAAAATTCGAGTCTGTATCGATATTTCATCCTGTATTTAATTAATAGTATTGTATAAAGCATCTACTTAAAAAAAGTCATACAATTAAAAAATTAAAATTTAACACAAAGGACTGAATTGCAGAAATAGGTAAAAAAGTAAACATAATGTTACAATTAGTGTTGCCAATATAATTTGAATAATTCTTTCTTTTATGATACTGATCTAAAGCAGGCATTGTCAAACATGGATCCCGCCACGCGCGAGACTTTTATCATTTAAATTTTTTCTATTTTAAAATTTAATTGATGTTAACTTTTTAAAAATTTAATTACCTATTGTTGTTGTAAAAGAAATCCTATTTGATAATAGAAATGAGTTTTAACTTGAAAGTTACTGTTAATATTTTATTAAAATTCATTTAATTTTAATTTAATAAATTAATTTTTATTAAATTTTTAAATACATTTATGCATATTGTTCACTAAAGTGGAACCATTTATTCTTTCTTTGTGTGTGTGTTGCACCATTTATTTCTCTTACTTCATCTCCCCTTGGAAGAGAACAAAGTGACTTCAGAGACTGTCATTGGTGTGTTTTTTCTTAAGTTTAAAAAACACAAGGTGATCAAGATAGCGTGTAATGTTTGCTCAAACTTTTTTGAATAAAAGTGGATTTTGGTATTTATTCGTGTTAAAATGAAAATTTATTTAATAAAAATTAATTTTTGAACTTCAAAAGCAATGTGTAAAGAAAGAGAATAATTTAGAGGAACATCGTAATTATCACGAAAATGGGCAATGTTTGTGTGCTCAAAACTAGAATAAACTATGCCTAATATAAAAAAATCTTTTTTCGGATGGAAAGGGATGTAATCTTAAAAGGTACAGTAGCACACGAATAAAAAAAACAAAATGTGCCCAAATACGTTTCAAAACTTCGTGAAGACAAATTGTCAAAATGAAAATTAATTCTTCAAAAACAACAAAGAGTATTCACTAAATTTGTTGAAGATAAAACAATACGGTAAAATTTAATTATATACTGTCACATTTGATCGCATGTACACACAAATCAAGACAATTTACAGAAGGGAAATTTATTAGTGAATGTTCAATTAAGGAAATGGAAGTATTATGTCCATAACAAAAAAATACAATTTAAAAGTGCAAGTCGAAATATATTGTAAGAGTTGATAGAATAGTTGATAATACAGCCGAGAATTTGAGAAATCTACAAAATTTAAAATATCATCATCTCAAGACTAATCTATTTCAATTGAGGGTCATGATAGCCTAGCGGTTAAGATCATGAACCTGTGACCTACGGGGTTGAGTCTCGGGTCCGAATCTTCATGCAATTTAAGACTCGCCGTGTAGAACGGTCGATGCACGTTCTATCTGTTGAGGCTCTAAGTCTTCTTGTTGGCGTGGGGTGGTAGTTTGGAGAGGGGGTACAGCTCAGATGTCGTCCTTGTCACTTGACAGTAGGCCAAAGTTACGCATTCAGTCACCAGTAGCCCTAGTGTTGCTTCAGAGTGTAATGTTAGTTAACGCTCACTCGCTATTGCAATTGATGAAAGTCTAAAAATTCGAAAAACACTTAGCTGTCCGTACTTATTCGCAGATGCGATATTAATTTAAAAATAAGTGAAGATATCTTGGAAATCAATCATATGCATATACAACCACTGGAGCTGATATTTTTGAAGCAGTTATGGAAGTTTGGAAGTAATCAATGAGAATCAATATATAAGTAACAATGCAAAATTTGGCTTCATCTTGCAACTAATGGGACATCTATTATGAGATTTGTGTTCGTACCTAGTATACTCCTACTATTGTCACGCCCCCTTCAGTTCTCTTTTCTTTTCTCTTACTTTACTGAGCCGACGTACAATATAGGTTGTGTGAATGTGCAGAAGTGCCTCTTCATAAAATACTTTTCCTGCGAAATATTGTTGATACTTCATGTAGGTGATAATTAATCTGTATGTGTTAGATTTAAGTCCATTTTTCTCTCAAAAACAGAACATTATCAACGTTAATTTTAATGCTAGCATGCCACTGCATTTAAAATCAGATTCATGTCAAGTACCAGTTTTAATGAACCTTATTTTATAGTAGGAATAAAAATATATATGTGTCATGATTTTGAAGACGAAATCAGATTAAAAGTTAGAAAAATGAAAAGATGATCTTTATTCAATCATTTCTACATCTGTTCTGACGCTAAGAGCAGGGAATAAAAAAGCACGCCATCATTTTCGGTTAAAATGGATAACACTTGAAAAACATGTGGTAAGTATCGCGGATTTGAAGAGGGTATTTGAAAGTTAAAGCTGACATATGTTGAATATTAAATCTAATGATCTAGAATTAGACATGTTTATTGAATAGGCCATATGTTCGGAAGAAGTAAATGGGTGATTAGTTTGATACCTGAAGACGTGAACTGAGAAAGATGTGTCAAGTGCTAGATAGGGAATTTAATTTTTAATCTAATTTAATTATCCTTACATTTGCCCCCCAATCTTAAAAGGGAGTCATGGGGTGGTTTTTTCTCTCTTTGCAAACTTAATCAATTTTCAACAAACACAAAATAATACATAACATTATTTAGAAAGACATATTACACACAGTAGAAATATTTAAGCAAAAGGAATACTAAAATCAAAATGCAATACAATAAACGAAACTATAACAACAAACACAGTAATGACATTTCCAAAATATGAATTGATAAAAATGAATTTCCATACATATAATTGAAGATTAGCTTGTTCAAATCTATTCGACATCTAGAAAAAGAGCTCGCGTTTGCTCCTATTCCTTCATAATAATAGATTCGTATTATAGCTAGTAGATATTGTTTTCAAAAAAAATTTATATTGGAAAATAATATCATATCAAACAATAAGATAGTAAATATAGAAATATACATGATATCATACAAATGTTAAAATAATAATTTTGTATAAAAATCTACTCTGACGCCATAGTAGTAATACCTTATATTGTTATACACATTTTGCATAGATGAAATACATTTTTAAAAAGATAAAAAAAAACATAGACACTAATAAAATGAAATTATTAATAATATGAAAACGGTGTATAACACTCAACTTATATGTGCACTTTTCAACACAATAAACAATATCTTATTTCATATGTGTTATAAAATATAGAAATGTAAAAATTATAAGAATATAGGAATATAAGAATATAAGAATTGTAAGAGCTCTTTTTTATTATTTGTGAGTCAGAAAAGTAGTCTCAATTCAATAATCACTTTTCATATTTATGAAAATTTTATCAATATTCACTGTAACTTAACAATATCGCATACAATATTTTGAATCTTTCCGTAACCTTCTAAAAATTCGTTTCATAGCCAAAAATTCTTGAGTTTCTCTTGCATCACACATTCACTAATATAAACTGTATCACCTTATTTAATTTTGAACACATCTCTCTGAGATATCTGCGTGATCAACTCACAGATGTTCAGGGATGCTGTTAAGAAACAATGAGAGGTGTACATATGAAACTAAACAAGTTTGTCCTCTTAATGTTTCCAGACATATACAAAATTATAATGATTGTATTTCTCCCTTATCCACTATATAATATCTAAAAATAAGCTTCAAGTTATTAAATTAATTTTACTTTTCGATAAATAAAATTTCGAAAAATAGTGAATCTTGATACAGGGCCGGTATATCAAAACACACAATCTCAAAAAATTTTTAATGACATGCAATAAGATTACTGCTGAATAAAATAATTAACAAAACAATAAAATTCAGTGGGGAAAAAAGAATACACGTGACTTTAATTTTGTTTCTTATAAAAATCAATATCACTAGTATTAGTACATTAGAGTCATTTCTCTAAAAACTTAATTTATATCTTTCAACTTTAAAACAACAATTTCTATCATAACTATTAATTCATTCGACATCTTAAGATAAAATTATGAGAAGTATATTAAAATTTCTCAAAGTTTTGTATGACAAAACCTATATACTTTGTTTTCTCAATTAAAATATAAAGAAAATATCTCATTTAACGCAACTATATTATAAAAATTAAATATCATATCATACTATATTATTCTTTTTCGTAAAGTTCTGTTCAGTAAAACTCAGTTACTTCAATGTTACTAAAATTGGAAATATACAATTTAACTGACCTCCACTTCGTAGCGGCAGGAACCCTTGGTGAACGGTAATCCAGATGCTGTTGTCACTTTATTTCACTAGTAAAATTTTATTTATTTATTTTTCCATGTTGATACTTCACTATTTCACAGTATTACCGTGCAGACTTTCTGGAAATGTTGGTCCTTCCATAATTGTATCTCTGAAAATTAATCACAATACCATTCGGAGAAGAACATATTTTTTTTTATTCTGGCGGAAGGGATTGACGTCTTTCATAACTGAGTTAGGGAATTCACGCTTCTCTTTTTTTTCGTCATTCGAAAGTTGGTTCTTTCATGGCAAACTTGCTGGTCTCTTCAGCAACGGTAGAAATAACGTTCGGCGTTAAACACTGCATTCTTCTCGGTGTTAAGAGCGATGTTCTTCCGAAGATTACTAGCGCATTTTTTTCTTTTTCCGTAACATTTTTTATTCCGGCAATCCGACGTCTTCAGCAAACATATGTAGAGCGCCGTCGTTGTTCCATAAAACTCTCCTTATCATTTATTACGTTCTTTGGCGTTAGTTTTATATTAAAGTTATTTTCTATTAAAAATACTTTTAAGTTAAGATTTGAAATTTACTGGCAGATAAAATCCTGCCGGCTATAATTCTGTCATGATTTTGAAGACAGAATCAGATTAAAAAACAGAAAAATGAAAAGACGATATTTATTCAATCATTTCTACATCTGTTCTCACGCTAAGAGCAGGGAGTAAAAAAGCTCGCCACGATTTTCAGTTAAAATGTATAACACTTGAAAAACATGTGGTAAGTATCGCGGATTTGAAGAGGGTATTTGAAAGTTAATGCTGACATATGTTGACTATTAAATCTAAAGATCTGAAATTAGACATTTTTATTGGTTAGGCCATATGTTCGGAAAAAATAAATGGGTGATTAGTTTGATACTTGAAGACGTGACCTAAGAAAGATGAGTCAAGTGCTAGATAGGGAATTTAATTTTTAATCTAATTTAATTATCCTTACATATATATATATATATATATATATATATATATGTGTGTATGTGTATTTAAGCTGTCTGTCAATGGTTTCAGATATTTTGGCTCTGAATTGAATACACTCAATGACACAATCCCAGACGAGGTTCAGTATAGAGTCACTGCTGATAACACGTGGTTTTATGGACTTAAAAAATATGTAGAATCTAATTTCATCAACAGAAAAACAAAATTATGCTCATTTACAAATCATTGATATATATATATAAGGCCCAATCTCACATATGCTGCAGAAACTTGGGTAAGAACCGAGAAAGGCGAGGAGACTCTTGCTATATTTGAAAGAAGAGTCTAGTAGTATTTTTGGAGGTTTAAAATGTGATAATATTTGTAGAAAAAGAACATATTTTTAAAAATTCAAAAACTTTTTAAAGAACCAGATATTGTTAAATTCATTGCAATTCAAAGGTTAAAATAGGCAGGGCACCTGATAAGATTGGATGACAATAGAGTCACAAAAAATATTTTTGTGGTAAAACCATACGGTGGTGGATAAACAGAGAAAAAGCGGGAAAAAAAGACTCAGATCAATCGATTGTACCCTTGAGGAAGGAAGGATACCACCGCATTTATAAGTCTACAGCCCTTATTTAAATCCGGGATTACAAAAGAAACAGTCGCAAATAAAAAATTAAAAGAAACATGCAAATAGAGTGGCAATACTTTTAGATATTTCCAATGCATTATTTATCCGAAATTTAGTGCTCCAAAGTTTTAAATATCAGATTTTTTATTAAAAGTAGTCTTCAGCTCAATGCAACCAAATAAATATTGATGACTTGTTTTGTGAAAAATAATGTCAAATATCTTATAAAAATTTATATTAAATAGTATTTCTTAACATAACTATTTTGTTTTCTTATAAATGGAGTGAAATATTTATAATTTGATTGTAAAATTAGCGTGGAATTTGAAACGACTATGTAATTATATTATAAAATGCATTGAGCTTGACATTGAGTCTTATAAATACATAATATAATCATTTTAAAAATCATATCTTATTAATTTTGGTAACATTAAAAATATGCAGTCCCCCCCCAACTTAATATAAGATGCATCATGTGGCCCGCAGTATCATATGAGTTCGACATTCCTGATCTAAAGATTTAAGAATTCTGCTGTACACATCACAGTAGATAGTCGAACATTAAAGTATATTCTCAAATACGATGAACGCATTTCTAATATTAAAGTTGGTTCAACATAATATTAGACTATTCACTCACGTCCAAACATAAAAGTCACAAACATAAATTCTGTGAAAACTGATGAGCTATTTAATGTATTGCTACGAAATTTGGAGTAGAGACGTATAATATCAAAAAGAATATAGCAACATAACTACAAGGAAAAGATTTTTAATTATGAATTAAGATACTAATCAGATCAAAAAGAGTGAAATTATGCATCAGAGGCAAAGCCTTTACCTCGAAAAAATTCTGTCTAATATGAAGTATGACCACTGCAAACTATTATACAAGGCTCACAATGAGTTGCCATACTATATATGAGGGTGTCAATAAGAATTGAGACAAAATAACCCATTTTTTTCAAAAGTGGGACTTATAATTCTGGGATAGTCCTAGGAGGGGAACTATGCTGAGAAAAGTTTTTCCTAGACCATCCCAAGCATATTCAATAGAATTGTGATCCGAAGACCTCAATTATCCATCCATACAGGGGATATATGTCCCTTCATTAAATTCATCAACAATGTGAGTTCTGTGTGGCCGCGTATTATCGTCCATAAAAATGTAGTCCTGACCCAAAGCACCCAGAAGAACCTACGGGTACCAGGATTTTACCCTTATAGCGCTGGGAGTTGACAGTACCCGCATCGCAAACGTACAGTGCTGTACGACTGCCCAACATTATTCCACCACACACAAGGATTCCTTTGTGACCAAATCTGTCGATTTTTGTTACATGGAAGAGATGAAAGTGAGCTTCATTTTTTCTCTCTCCCGGTGAAGACGACGGGAATCACTTTGTCTAGTACATTTTGACTCGTCAATGAAAAAAACATGCTCTCTTTCTTGTGGTGTCTACAACTGATTTTTCCAGCTCCACAATATCCAGTCTTCCTGCTGGATGCAGTCAAAGGGCAGCACTAGACTAGACTCCGGGCGTTAAGACAGTCTCTGCAAGACGACTGTAGACTGTTTGCCAGGAAATTCTTCTTCCAGACACAGCAGCAAGGTTACAAGCAAGCTGAGAAATTTTTGTCCACCTAAGTCGTTGTACACTTTATGCCAAGTAGATGCAGATGTTGATGCTCTGTGGTAGCCTTAACTGACATTTCTGGTGACAGTACCCCTTGTAACAATTGAATCACCTCTGCTTGAGACTAGATAGCTTCAAGCCTGCCAAAGGCTCTCTATTTCAACAAATCATCTAAAAGGTTATGAGGAGCCTCATTATCACTACAAACAACCTAATTTGTTAGTTTTAATACATCGTTCACAAAGATGGAGGTAAAATTCTCACATGCTTCAAAATTTTCAATCCAGTAGTTCCGCAAAAGCTAAAGCTGAACAACATCTTTTCCTAAACTGAAAGTTAATATTCTACTACCCGTGCTTCAAAACATTTAAAATACAACAACAATTCCTAAATACTAACAACACAAAACTCTTCATTTACTACAGAAAAATACATTTCGTATTTTATAGTACTAAACGTTTTAGTTAAACGTGTAGTTCAAATTATATAAAGTAACATTATTGTGATTTCTGCTGTTGCAGATTAGATGACAAATAAATTATATTACGATTGGGTAAGATGTTACTTTTAGTATAATGCATGCTGAATTGGAGTCATTTACCAAATGGTTTCTAAGTGAGTCTTTAACGTTATTTTCATCTCTGAAAATAATGACTTGTAGGATAGGTTATTGAAAATATGGTTAAAATAGCATTAAAGCCTGCTTCTTCAAACAGTTAAACGTGTCTGGAATCGAAATTAATGCTTACAAAATTTCGTTACTGGCATTTTTACTTGCATTATTTGTTAATCTTTCTGTTTCAATCAACTTTTTTTTTCATCTGTTTCCTTCTTTCAATAAATTTTTCAATCCATATTGAACTAGATAAGAAAACAATAAGTTTCATTTCAAATCCTTCTATTTCCAACGAATTGGGACAGGTTCAGTTTATCAAATGATCCTATCAAGGTATATAATAAACTCACTGAAAATTCCTTAAATGAAGAATCAATCGCGCTTGAACGTTTTGATTGGTGGCGTGCCCAAAATATTGTGCCGCGTGACATTAATGGTACGCGTGCCAATGGTTCGCCATCCCTGTTCTATACTAACAATCATAGGAGGATATCAGTAGCAATATGACGAGTGAAATTTTTTGGTGACACTAATACATTGTACCAAAGATAAAATAGGGCTTCAGAACAGTTCTTAAAATTTGCATATTTTTAAAGGCCTCTGTGCTTAATGCTACTTACCTCAGCTTAAAAAAAGTAATGGAAGGAACAATTTTGAAATTATTACTATAGAATACAGGTATATTTATTTTTATTTTTGGGGTTAAAAACATTTTTAGGATGTTTTTAAGCCACATTTCTCTCTTTTCTGTCTTGAAACCGCAATTTGAAGCAAAAAAGTTTTATTTTAAACCTTTGCCTATGGGACATATTCAAGAAAAACATGCCAAAAATGGAAGAAAAAATTATTTTTAATTTTGTTCACTATATCCTCAAAATGTTAAAATAAAATGTTTTATTAAAAAAAAATTTTAACGAAATAATTATTATATTTAATAGTTTTACAAACATGCGAAATATTAATGGATTACAGTAATTTTTGCTCAGATTTTAGCAAAATGAATCAAATGACAAAATTTTCAAGATAAATATAATAAACTAATACACAACAATACTATTATTCATATGAATTGTCATGAATTCCACGTCCTTCAGATTTTTTGAATTCCTCAATTATTTACGGTATGGTACATACGAACTGCATAACTACAAAAATCTGACGAATAGCGCCAAACTGCCAAACATTTCGCCAAAAGCATCACGAACTATTAGGACAAAGGTAAATTACATGTTATGCGTTGGATGAAATGAGTTCGGACTTCACGCAATGGAAACACCTATATTTCTCTAGCTCGAACTCGGGTCGGGCATTCAAAAATTGGCGTACTTCTGTTACCCGAACTGAGATCGGTCGTCACAGACAAAGGGTTAATAAAATTGTTCCAAGTACAAAAATGCCACACAGACATTATGATGATTATGACCCTCGGCTTGTAATCAAGTGGGCTCGGGCTCGAATCCCGAATAAGGCATAGATGTATCTTCGGCAAAAAAAATCGTACCTTCACCTGAAATGTATTCCGATCTCGAATAAAAAGCAGTGCACTCCTTCTGTTCTATACTGTGATCATCGTTCTCAATAAAGTCTAAATTCTTCTGTGTTTACATTGTATGTTTCTGTTCATCCATCTCTCGTCTTTCGTATGTATCCCAGGATGAAACGCAATACAATAACAACAACAAGTGCAAAAGAAATGTCACAGATGGAAAGATTCATAATACATCAAATGAAGCAAAAGTAGAAACGGATCCATCTCTTCGTCTAAGCTATCATTTCTTCTTTCTTCAGATTTATTAGAGGACGTGAAGCTACAGCACCGTTTCTCATCTTTATTTTTCTCCCAATTGCTTGTCGTTCTTGATTGCATGTGCCACGCAGTAAACAACTTCAGATCAAAAACTCTTATTCTCGTGTTAGTATTTCAGCAAGAATTATTTAACAAGAAATATATATTTGTCTCCCAATTACTGGAGGAAACATTTCTTGTCGATGGGTATAATAGCTTCCAGACAATTACTGTTGGATTTTATAAAAAGCGCAGTGTTAACATAAATTTATAAAGTGAATATTTTGTTCAGAGAGAATTTGTTTTGCAGATAATTTCTTCCTTTCTTAAAAAAGTAAATTTTTACGACAACAAATGCTGCAACATAAAATAAAGGTAAAGTTCTATATTTATTTGCTATGAAACCGAAAAGAATTGCATATAATTTTATTTCATAATGAATCGCCTGTAAAAGTAGTAAAAAATTATTAGTGCTGTTCAATGAATAGTGAAATACGTTTAACGAGAAAACGCTTAAGACAAAGTATCGGTAAACACGAAATAATGCATCAGTCTCGACAAACTACTATGTATGTTCATGCATTTTTTTCTCTTAGAATGAAACGAAAATCTCTTAAAATGAAAAGATTTCCTTTCTGAGAATGAGAAAAATAAGGAAAACGTTTTGTTTTGAAACATTATCGTAAGAATTCGTTGCAGTATATTTGATAATGTATGTACAATCCCAATTACGGCAGGCAAAGATATTTTGGAGTTTGTTCAAAGCTCAAAAAATATCGTTGAGGCAGATTTCAAAGAAGAAAATTAAATGATTAATGCAACTCCTGTTCCCACGTCATCCGAAATGAGGAACATCGAGAAAAGTATTCACAGTTATTTAGACGCACGCTCCAATGTTGAAATGAATAACAAAATGGACGACATCGAACAACTTTTCGACAATTTGATTCTAAAAAAGACAATGCACAGAAAAATACCAGATTGTTTTCTCAAAGCTCATTAAATGTTTTGTTCTTCAAAACACTTATGCATACATGCATATATGCATATATACACATTTACGTTAATAAAATGTTCTCTAATAAGCTTAATTTTACTACATTTTTGCATTATCCTTTAACACGATAAAATATCTTAGTCCCTTCAGTTTCATGTTAAGTGAATTTCACTGTAATTGTAAATTTGTATGGATCTAAAATATACAAAATTTATTTGACACACATTGAATTTATTTCGTTTACAGGAAATCTTAGTGATTTCCACTTTTGAAAAGGACAGTAAAAATTACATTTACAGACACGAAATTCGAATTAAATTTTTATGTAATATTACAATATTGACTAAGAAAAGCGTAATTTATGGTACATTGTTTAATCACATACCAGGATGCCTTTTGGCCATCACATTTACATAATAAAAGCAATATGACATGTTATTTGTGCAAGAATTTAATCAAACTTTTTTAAATGTTAAGGAATAAAAACAATAAAAGCGATATGCAAAAAATACCTACTAAACTATGAAAAATGCTCTTTTTCTCATTATATATGCATATAATGAAAATGGATAGCATCTTATAGAAGCATTCTTGTCAAGTTAAATGAAGTTTGAAATTTAAGTTAACTTCTCTAAAGCTGAAAATATTAGAAATATTTAACATATCTTAATTTGAAATGCTTCAGTTTTCACATTTGTTTGTTAAAGTCGTAATTTTCACCATTTTTTTTCTTTTGAAAATGATAAAAAGATAGGAAAACTAATTTAATGACTAACAAAACTCATTTAAATTTTACACGTTTTTACTGATGCAAAATTAGTTATTTTTAAGCCCTTCATTAGGGGATTACTTATAAATATATCAGTAACTGCAATGAAAAATACTATAATTTGAATGCATAACTTTAATGTTAGTCCGGAAAAACTCATCTATATTTATTTTCGTTATTTTTAACTATCTAATTTAAGCAAAGGATTCTCTTTCCAAAGCTTTCATTTTTCTACAAAACTTCTAAATGCTAATTTGAAGATTGCAATTATTTTTATATGGTACAAATAAGATCAATTTTCTAGTAAACTTAATCCATCTTCGAACTAATCTAATTGTCACTCTCACAGGATTTAGTGGCAAAATTTGCTACGAATAAAAATTCGTCTTGTTCTTCGTTCGATCTTATATTTGGGATATTTTTAGTTAAAATAAACACAGTTAAAAACACCTTTTCCATGCGATTAGTTATTGACAAATTCTTTCTCTATTAATTGATGACATGCATAGTAAGATTCAAAAGTTCCCGGACTGAGTCTATAACTTAAAACATATTACCAATTAAAATACATCCTCTTTCGAAGTAAGACCCTTGAGTAACAACATATTTTTACCTTGGCATGTAAAGGTCATCGAAACATTTCTGGAATCCATTTTTAGCCATGTCCTTTAATTCAGCCTGCGAAGCACTTTTAACTTCATTTGCAAATTGGTCTTCGTCTAACACGCGGGAAACGATTTGTTGACACACACCATACATTTTAAGGGCCTTAGTCAGTATCCATTGAAATGGGGCCGAGAATACCCTAACTGATTCTGCTATTGTTTGAAGTCTGTTCTTACGTACTGCCGCAGAACCCTTTTCGATGTTTTCAGCGGTGCAGGAAATCTGTGGATGTCCACAGCTTTTGTCGTCTTCGACACTTTCGGTGTCTTCTATGAAACGTCGATGGCATTCAAAAGCTTGCTTTCGCAATAATGTTTCACAGCCTTTCAGCTACTTCAAAATTCCTTAAGTCTCTGTAGAATTTTTTTCCAAATGAACACAAAAATTACTATCCATTATCCGTTCAACAAAAGCAATTTCTTTCAATCGCCGACGACTAAATAAATCCGCCTACAAACTACGACACCATAGCAACCCACCGACCACGTAATTTGGAACAAACGTTTTTTAGAAAAGGGAAAAATAATTCAATAACAGTGTACACGTTATTATAGTCGCTCTACTGCAAAATATTTTCGCGGTATAGGCATTCGAATCCTACTAGTAGTATGTGAGCTAGTAGTAAATGTTTCTTAAACGTTTATAAGTTCTTTACTTATCCATAATCACATACATATAACTTCTCACATAAAATTTCTCAAATGCAAGCAAAAGAAAAAAATAAATTGCATCCCAATTCATGATTTGTAGTTGAAGAAATAAATCATCAAAGTCTTAAAACTACTTAAACCGGAAGAGTCCCAAAAGATTTTTTATAAGCTCTAAAAATCCCCAACAATATTCATAAAATATGGAAACTGGCTAAAATAGTAGATAAAGCTAAAAGTTATGAATTTCGTTAAATCGAAAACCAACATTACGTTTATACAATACAAAAATGTCTACATAGTGTAGTTAAAAGATGGTCTTTAAATACTTAAAATAATATGAAATACTAAAACACAACGTAAAAAATCAATTTCATTTGTTTCATTTGAATTTCTCTTCTAATTCGTTAATTCAACGAATCGCACATTAATTTACCTTAAAATTCTTTAAGTGACGTTTAAGCGTGTTTTTTCCTTAAAAATATAATAAATTCAAGAGAACTGATATGTAACTGTAAACAAACAGCATTAATGGTTACGAAATACGAAGCACTTCGAAAAAAAATCTCTTATATTTAGGCACCAATGGTTATTATATATAAAGAACATAGTTCTTAGCGTGAAGATTATTAACACATTTTCTAGCTTATATTAACCCCTTCAGTATCATATAACCACTAGGGGATAGTAGAGGGGAAAATCTCATATTAACTTTATACTTAACATTTAACATAGCTTTATCGTGTTTTCATACTAATCCTCTTGAGGAATCTTTGGGGCCAGAATTGCGTTATTTCACAGCCAGTCCTCTCAAGAAGAAACCATGATATTCAGATTAGTTAGTAGATATATAGTGAAGGTTTAATAATCGCGAAGGAGAAAGGAAGCTGAGATACTGAACGCCGTGAGCTGGTGATAAGGATTTAAACTTAGAAGCGTAATTATAGAACGGACTTTAGTAAGTCAAGGAAATTAAGGAAGATTAAGATTGATAGGATAACTTTGCTTCAAGTTAAGCGGTTAGGATTTCAGGTGCTTATTTACATAGAATTTAGGGATATGTTACATCACTCCTGGTTGCTTTCCTATTGTAAGACTTGCTTTGTTCAATATATTTGAATAATAATAAACTCGATTTATTATGGCTACATTGGGTGATCAATTCTTACCTCCCACAAATCTATGTCGCGTAGATGAAGAGATGACACCCCCAGGGAGGGGATATCATACTTCATGTGGATGCACAGTTTTTTTTTACGTGTACAACCAGTGTAACCAGCGCAAGAAACATTTATAAGGAAGACTTTCTTTTATTGGGATTATAAAAAAATTACGAAATTTGAGTTACAAAATGTCTGGGTTACCAAAATTTAAAAAATTAAAAATGAAATTTTATTTTAAAAAAGAAATTTTGAAATTAAAATTAAAATTACAAATCTTCGTGAAATTGTTTGAAATTCTCCTTAGAATAAAAAACTTTTCCACCTATGGTACATAAGTGTATTGCCATTATTTTTGTCCCCTTTTTTCATCTTCATCATAATCAGATAAATCCGTATCAGAGTCCTTGTCGTACTCATCGGTTTCCAACAAATATTCTCATTCAGTCTCCCTTTAGTTGAAGTTCAACGACGATGCCATTTTGGCAAGACAAAGTAAAAATAAGCAACAAAAATAGTTGCAGAAACATAAGAAAGTGAAACGAAACACGAACGAGTGTGCGTCTTAGTCAGCTTCAAAAGTGCATCGAAATGTCTCTCCCTAGAGATCTGGGATTAGAGCGTGTGCTAGAAAGCGCAGTCTGGTACGCAAGGGGTTAATGTCTGATGTCTGATCAAATAGTAGCAAGTCAATGCACATAGAGAAGTTTTATGATAAGTGTTTACACTCCACATCTTTAAACTATGCATATATTCATAGTAATGATTATAAATTTATTCTGACATCAAAATACCTCCGCTTAAGATTTTATGTTAGATATGTGATAAAGAGTACAACAGAAAAGCTTATTCTTCATCAATTATTTTGTTTGTGAAATTAGTGATATCCATCATGGCTAACAGTCGAAAAACGATCAGGTGAAGTAGTAAGATTTTGACAATACAAGAGCAGTAAATGAGTGCATGCATTAAATTAGATATACACTCACATCAAATTATATTCTTCTTGTATTTGCGAATTAGGACTCGGCACCTTAATCTCCGTAAGCATGAAACTTACCATTGGATTAAAATGATCACTTTAGTCCTGAAGCTATTACTGGATTATATACATACCACTGCCACAAACTACCCTACCAGTGAATCGGTGGATAGACGAACGAACGATATAGTTGTTATGGGGAACGTGTGTGTTGTTGCTGTTGCGTCAAGTCGGACGGCTTGATTGTTGAGTCATGTGGATCTGGCAGCTTATGTAAATGCGCCATGCGTGTCTGGCGGCTTTTGGTTCCTCTTGCGGTGGATAGATGGCGCCACGACAGCTGCGTGAAAGTTTCATTTTTTCAAAGTACAGCGCGGGGCACCAATGATGGAGAGTAGAACCCACGACCCCTATTGATTTGTAAGCACGTAACATACCACTAGACAAAAGTGATCACTTTAGTCCGGAGGCTATTACTGGATTATATATTTACCACCACTGGATTACCACCACTACATATTATTCTCTATGCGGATAAGCCACAAACGCTTAACCATTTGGAAGACAACATTCGCCGTGTTATTGCCGATATAAGGCCACAAATGTTGGAAAAAGTCATCGAAAATTGGACGTCCAGATTGGACTACATCCGAGCCAGTCGTGGCAGTCATATGCCAGAAATCATATTCAAAATGTAA
>BMAU01011260.1:0-20269 GCA_019973935.1 Trichonephila clavipes | reverse complement strand
TATATATATATATATATATAGATATATATAAGAAATATGTATTATATATCAAAAACAAGAAATAATAGATAAAGAACATAACAAGAAATAGCGTAATAAAATATAAAAAGCTGAACATGAAGAAACAAAATTATAGAGAAATAAAAAACTACAAAAAAAGCACCTCGCGAGTCAGAAAGCAATTTCGGACTTAGGACCGAATAAGTGGGGTTAAACTAGTTTGAAGGCGCCAACCTTCCCCCTTTGCAACTCGGTAGGAGGAAACCAAATAAAATAAAATAAACAAAACTTCAGAGTATGGATAACTCAGAGAGCATTATAAAACCACTCACTACTATTATGTAATAAACTCTCCCCCAAACTCTTAATGCAGAAAAATCATAAAATAATTACGTAAGAAAAGTAGAAAAATGCCAAAACAACTACATAAGAAAAGTATCTTTCAAAAAATAATTTAACAAAATTTCTTTACTCACAAAGCTTTTCACGAAGAGAATCAGAAAAGTCTTGCCATTGATGAAAATCAATTATTCACCAAGTTAAAAATTCGAAAATACATAAACACATCTTTTGAGCTGACTTTTAAACCAGCCAGCAAAGACAGGTATAAAATGAGCGACAATCAAATATGGTAAAATTTGAATTGGTTGATTGTCAAAAGTGTAAATTTGCTAGGCTGTAATTTGGTTGGTTGTCAACAATGTGTAAGCTGTTCAAGATGTGTGTGGAAAAAATGTAAACTGTGATATGAGTGTTATGATATAATCTTCACAGCAAGACCACTAACATGCTGACTTTGAAATCCTATTGTTGTGTGGTGGTTTTGGAATTCGAAGTAGCAAGACGGTTAATGTATTTGTGATGAATATAAGTTCTTAAGAAATTAAAAGGGTATTCATGATCTAAACAACATTGAAAATTTTTTTTATATTATTGTATTTATCTATTTTTGGGTAATTAAGTTATCATTTCTAAATAAAATTCAAATGATATTTCTGTAAATTGATATATGCAAATTACTATTCCATACGGGAATTTAAATATATGGAACTTAAACGAATCTCTTTTGTCAAAAATGCTACTGACTACATTATTGTTAATAAGATGCAAGTCTAAATCCAAGAATTCCACCATATTAGAGTTGAAGTTAGTTTTAAGGAGCTTGAGATAATCAGGGTAGAACGTAATATTTGGTTTGTATTCACTATTTTTACCAAAAATTATTATATCATCTATATAACGATAAATTAAGTAAGAATCATTTACAACATGATCTATTTAAAAAAAATGTAAATATAGGTTCGCTAAACAATTACTAGCTGGACCACCCTGAGGTAATCCTTTGATCTGTTTATAAAGATTGATCAAAAATGTAATGAAATTTTCTTTTAATACGAGGTTAACAAGAATATCAAATTTTCTTTTTCATTGAAGTATATAATTCATATTTATCATAAATTAACTGTAGAACCCTAATCATATCGTCAATATCTATAGAATTAAAAAAGTTCTCGAAATCAAAACCATGCATGGAAAAAAATTAACATATCCTTAGTAACTCTAGCAATCTCTAAGCTATTTTTAATTATTGCCGTGTTTGTAAATTATCAATTAGATTTTGAAGAAGAGATTGTAAGATCTTCCCAGACTTCGTGATATATGTATTGTATCCATTAGTGATACTACGAAATTTTATAGGGCTTTTTATGAAATTTTGGTGTTAAAAATACTTGGATATTTAATATTATTTAGATGAATATTCAGTCTTTTGTTCAAAGCTAAAAGACGATTATCATCTTCTCTATTATTGTGAATTGATTTTGAAATGAATTATTATTTAAAATGTGGTTACTTAATATTTTTACTGTAAAAGTATTTACAAATTATGGCATAATTAGCAGAGACCTTATCAATATATGTAATCACGAAGTCATTTTGGATATTTTCTATTGATGATTTAAGATCTTTATACATAATTTCATTTTCAACAGTGAAATCTAATTCCCGAATTTCTGTTGCTACATAAGATCTAAATTGATTGAATGCTTCAATCGGCATTCCGTATTTAATTGCCATTTTAAGGTAGAATTTATCTAAATCTTTTATGATTTGTTTCATAATGTTAGATTTATTTTTTGTGATCATCAGTCTAAAACCGGTACCTTTTTCCATAAAATTTCTTAACAAATCATCTTTCACGATGCTAAGGTCTCCTGTGACAACGTGCTGATGATAATCATCAATATAGTCTCGATATAGATTGCATTTACATGATTCTGAACTTAGGAGCTCCGAGATTTGATTATAATTAAATATAAATCTACCAAATTTCTTGATGTATTTGAAAGCCTTTTTAATAATAATATTTTTAATAGGAAAAAAGGATTGATATTTTTGAAATATACTTGAAAAATTAATTTTGTTAAAGGATTTATTCATAAATAATAATGTACAATATTCTGTAAGGAATTTTCACTTGCATCTAATTTAATATTCATTTTTTGTACTAAATAGTTATTAAGGTCTCGAATCATATGCATACCATGAGAATCTCGAAATTTATATCTGCTTAAAATATCTGTCATAATTTTAATTTCAGTTTTATTCACATGCCAAACATAAACGATTTAATTAAGCCTGTGTTGTAGTTATCATCAAATTTAACAGCTAATTCTAACATAGAATTCTTGAGGGTTGACATGTCTCTAGTAACTCTTTTTCTGCGTTTAGCTATTGAAATTCTCGCTAAACGAATATTATTACTATTATCAATAAATTTATCAAAATTCGGAATATATAATGAATCCTCGGATTTTTGTTTAAAAGCTAATAAGACACTTTCACCTTTCCATATAACATTCAAACCATAAGGATAATATGATCTAAATGAATCTATAAAAAATTTTCGAACCATAATCTTTGTTTAATATTTGGCACTATTCTAAGTATATGTACAGTTATGTTATTGAATCCATGTTTATGAAAGTGTCTATCTCAATCTTAGCCTGGTTTTGTTGCAATCTAATTTCCTTGTATCAGACCTATGTTGATTTAATCTAATATTGATAGTGTTTGAAGTCTGACCTATGTAAGCGACCATTTACATATGTTGCATGTCATTTGTAAACACAGTTAAAAAAGTCTTACAAAATATATAACCTGCATCCATATCCAACTGTTCCCCACTCATCATGCCACACGCCTTGCGTCTTTTATCAGTGCAAGATCTAAATTTTAGTTTTTAAAACATGAATATCTCTGAAAAACCTAGTTTTCTAATATGTTACTAAACCCTTATCTCTTTGATTTTTATCTATACAATCGAAAACATGAATATTTCGTTTTGCTGTACGAGATAAATTCTTATATTTAGAGTTCCAAAAAATTCGAGTTTTAAAAATTCTAACACGACAATGTTTAGATACAGAAGGGAAAGCAAAAAAATTCTGATTATCAAAACAATTCACACATTTTTTTGTATTTTTTTAAAAATTTATAGTTTTTTTATATGCCAACTCAGAACCTTTGTGCCCATCTCCACAACTATCTAAAGCCATACCTAAATATATACCAAATCTCTATATAAGGGCTCATAAAATGGTAAATGGATGACGAAGGTACAGATACCATTATACTGTACCACCGAGCAATGTCATACCCTGGTATAACAAATTGCCAGTCGCATAAAACTTGTTATTTTTCAAATTCATAGTTATTTAAAAGTTAAAGGTACATTGAAAAGACCCAAATTAAACATCATTAGCAAAAAATTTTTCAATCACATTAATATAAAGTGAAACAATGAGCAATAACTCCAAAAAATCTAATCCACTCATAGATAATATATATCCACGATTACTTTATAGGCACAAAATCAGAAGTTGGCATAATATTTTAATATAAACAAGAAAAACACACAAGGAAAAAGAACAAAGCCAAATTAAACTTAATAAAAGAAAAACATAGACAAGATTTTGAATCTAATGGCGATTTCAAAATTCGCTATAAGCAAACATACTCTATATTGACTACATCCATAACTGAACAATCTCATTAGTAAATATATTTATACATAGATAGGCGCAAAGCAGCCAAATGAATGCATAAAATATATATAAAAGAAATATGTATTATATATCAAAAACAAGAAATAATAGATAAAGAACATAACAAGAAATAGCGTAATAAAAATATAAAAGCTGAACATGAAGAACAAAATTATAGAGAAATATAAAAAAACTACAAAAAAGAAGAACCTCGCGAGTCAGAAAGCAATTTCGGACTTAGGACCGAATAAGTGGGGTTAAACTAGTTTGAAGGCGCCAACCTTCCCCCTTTGCAACTCGGTAGGAAAACCAAATAAAATAAAATAAACAAAACTTCAGAGTATGGATAACTCAGAGAGCATGAGAAAACCACTATATATATATATATATATATATATATATATATATATATATATATATATATATATATATATATACCGTATTTACTCGAATCTAATCCGCACTTTTTCCCCCCAGTGTTAACGCTACCGAAAATCAGGTGTGGCTAAGACTTGAAGGAAATCAAATTTGTTGGATGAAGTATTTAGTGCAATTTCAGGTTCATGTATGCAATTAAGTTTTTCTATTACCGATAAAATAAACTCTATTCTCTTATTATTAGTTCTCATTTTTAATTTATTTTAATTTCGTAAAATTGGATATTGGTAAACCATTTTACACTATTTTTAATTTTTCACAAGATCTTGTTGAGAAATTGGGCTGCAACTTAGAATGGATGGAGGCTTAGATTCGAATAAACACGGTGTACATATATAGTAAATTAAACTGATATCTACTCATAATTGGAATCTTCTTTATTCACAACATTTGATTCATAAATCATATCTTTTTTCGAAACGCGTCACAATTTATCTTTTTCTAAAGCATTAAAAACATTACGCTGGGACATTTGTTACTGATTCTTTAGACCTGGAATTTTTGATAGATTTATTGGTGATACCAAGAAATAAAGATTTATTGGCGATTCCAAGAAATAAAAGGTCATTAATTGTTTTCTTGCGCTTTACTAACCGGAATTAATATTCTCTAAACAATGTCATTTCTACAAATATAACTAATTATCCCCCCCCCTCCCTCAAAAACACGACTGTATTTTTTATAATGCGTTTTCCCCTGTTCTTCCTTGTATATAAAAACTTGATGCTTGGATAACTCCCACTCTTGTATTTTGACACTGTGCGAGAAACATGCTCAAATAAATTATGTGATCACGAACAGGCTTCTTTAATTTTTCTGCCATGACCACTTAATAACCTCTAATCAAAAAAGTAAATTTTTCGTGGGCAAATATATATATGAGGGCGGTCTGAAAAGTTTCCGACCTCAACATGAAGATACCATCCCTTGTCAATAAAAGCTTGTGAATTTTGTTGTTCATCTGTTTACAGTTACTCACCAAAGTTTCAGTCATTTTGGACGCGCAGTTGTTATATAACAGTCGTTTGAGTGAGTCGATGTGAGTGTTTTTGTGAAAATGGACAAAAACGAGTATCGAGTTGGCATTAAATATTTGTTTTTGAAAGGCATACGCCTACGCTGATCAAAGATGAGATGGATTCTGTTTATGGGGATTCTGCATTATCATTTATCACTGTGAAATTTTGGGCAGCTGAATTTAAACGTGGCCGTAAGAGTTTGAGAGACGTTGAACGTTCGGGACGTCCAAATACTGCAACTACCGACGAAAACATCGCGAAAGTTCACCAAATGGTGCAAGACGACCGCTGAATTAAAGTGAGAGAGATAGCAGAGGTTATGAACATGTCAGAAGAACGTGTTTGTCACATATTAAATAAACATTTATGCATGAGAAAGCTGTCCGCAAGTTGGGTGCCGCATTTGCTCACGTTAGACCAAAAATGGGTTCGAATGAACATTTCAAACGCTTTGTTGGCGCAGTTTAGGCGTAAGAAATCCGAGTTTTGGTGCCAATTAATTACTATAGATGAAACTTGGATACACCATTATACGCCCTAGACAAAAATACAGTCATAGCAGTGGACTGCAAAGGGGGAACCAGCTCCAAAAAAAAGCAAAAACTGTTTTTCGGCTGGGAAAGTGATGACGACTGTTTTTGGGATAGTCAGGGAGTTATTTTAATTATTTTTAAAAAGGAAAAATCCTGACAGGAGCATACTACTCATAATTACTTGAGAAGCGGAAGGAAGAACTTGCGGAAAAACAGCCACATTTTCAGAAAAAGAAAATCCTGTTTCAGCAAACAGCGCACCGTCTCACACATCAGTGGTTGCCATTACGAAAATCCACGAATTACGGTTTGAACTGCTTGACCATCCATCGTACTCACCAGATCTAGCCCCAAGCAACTTCTTTTTGTTCCCTCATTTAAAAATTGCGCTCGGAGGACAGAGATTTTCTTTAAATGAAAAGGCAATCACCTTCGAGAACATTATTTTGCAGAGAAAAGTACCGAGTGCTATTTGGATGGGTTACAGAGATGGGAGCATCGCTGGGAGAAGTGTGTAGAGTCACAAGGAGAATATGTTTAAAAATAAAAAATCGGAAAAAATGTCTTGAATTTTTGTTAGGTCGGAAACTTTTCAGACCACCCTCGTATATATGTGTGTGTGTGTTGGTTCCAAACAAGTTAAATAGAAGTGGAATGAAAATACTTTGCAGTTGTTTTTAATCATAAAAAAAAATGAACGTGACTTCTTCAATATCCGGTTTGATCTGTGTTGCAGCAATTCGTAAAATTTCCTCCGAATATCTGATTAGGTAAAGTTTTTCAAAGAATAGTTAAAAGCACACAGACGCTCATTCATACTCAAGGTTTTTAAAAATCAAGGTTTCATGATAAAATTTTGAAGAGGATAATTCAAATTTTAATAAAATGAACTACAGTACGTTTTTTCCCCTCCTGTTAAACTAGATTTATTATTTTTTACCTGTAATTCATTTTCTCACTTTCTTTATCTAATTACATATGGAAATTACGTTTCCATTGTAATCACCATTGTGGAATCACTATCATACATTGGTGATTTCCACAAATAATTCTCGAAAATTTCTCTTTGTTATATAAAACTGTAGTTTAAATGTGACAAACAAAGGCAAATTATAAGAAAAATGTACTCGAGATAAATATAGCAACTCATCATTATCGTAGAAATTTCTTTATGTAGTTTAGTTCAATTCTTTCTTGAATTTCTGATGACGCCTAAATTATTTTATAATACATCAATAGATTGTAAAAATGGCTTCACATCTGTATACAAACTGCTTGGTATTTACTTTAATCTAATACTATCAAATTTCTGAAAATATTTTTTTGTCTCTTACAGCAGTGCTTCTCAAACTTTCAATATTCGCGACCCAATATTAAATCATTTTCATCGCGCCCCCCCATACAATAACGATGCATTGAATTCAATAATACTATATTTTGAAGCTAAACCTACAGTTCGACTTTTACCTTTTTAGTGCCACCGGCGTATATAGACGTCTCACTCAGCCAGTGTGTTAATTGCCCCGGATGTATATATACGTCTTCCTAAAGTACAATATTTTTTGTGCACTGCTATACATAAATGTATTCCAAAGGCTTTGGAATGCAATAAAAGGAGTTTGATTGTCTTTGCGAAGGATTTACTTGTTTCAGATTATTTGTTTCTTTATTCCTTTAACCTCCTCCTTCCCAATACACCAGATACGCTGTTTACGTGTTAAACGGTGGTGTTGGGAAACGAATCGCGTAATTTTTAACCGGCATTTAAGGGATTAATTATAAACCGTATAAATTAACAAGATAAGTGTTAATTTTTGTTTTTAATTTTATATATGACAAGCCTATGGGGACACTGATAATTATTAAACGTGTTCTTAACGTAGTTTCTTTAAAATGATTATAAAATTCATTGCTCAGTACTGATATATTTATAAGTGTAAATGTGTATTTCATTTTTTATTTGTTTTCTTTTAGTATATTAATAATTTTTTTAAACAATCTTTTGTTTTCTATTTTTCATTATACTCGCCCCTCCCCCTTTTAGGGTTATCACGCCCCTCTAAGGGGCACGCCCCACAGTTTGAGAAACACAGTTTTACAGTGATTAATTCGCAGGTATTCAGATACTTAAGAAACATTTAGAAACCATTTTGTTATTTTAAAATATCGGTAAAAAATGCAATTTTAGGGAAAGAATTATTTTTGCCCTTTCAGATGCGCGTTATTGCATTCAAATGAACTTATGTAGGTGTCTATATATAGGATAACTTCCTGTTGTCGAATTTAAAATAGCTGGCAGACCGAAACTTTAAATTGTGGCAATTTTGGACTTCAAAATAAAACGAATAAATTGCAAAAGTCAAAAACCTAGTAAATATTTTATTGATATTGGTTTTGTAAACATGCAGTTTCACAAAATTTTCAAGATCGCAATAGACAAACAAAAAGATAACATTTAATTTGTAAACTAAGTATTTTTCTAAATCAATACATTTGCTGAACATTGCGTTAGAACAACATATACTTTTTTTTCACTTTAATTACTTTTATCCTTTTTATCTTTTAATCTATCTTCCACATTCATATTTTTTTCTCGTCCAATCTCTCAATAACTGTTCCTTTTACAAATGCGTTGCTTCTTTGCATGACATTTATGCTTCTGTTGATTTTGCGAACAAGTATGCAGAAGAGTGTTTTTCAACAATCAACTTTTTCTTTGGTTGCTTACAAGTTATTTTTTTGTGTTGTTGAGGCATTGGCCCGGTTTTGAGATTTCCTGAAAGAAAAAAAAGTGTTAAAATTGTTATTGAAATTGAAGAATCCATAATTCACATCTCCAAGAATTGATAATTACTTCATCAAACTAAGGTTTAGACAGTAAATTAAGAAAAAAAATGCTCTTTTAAACCTAACCGCGATAATCTGTATTTAGTAATATGCAATACATCAAAGAAAGTGGCAAATACGCGCGCGGTCAGCTCTTTCCTCTATTTTAAAAAAAAAAATTAAACAAATTAAATAAAGGTTATATGTCAAATGAATTTTGTACTACATACGGCTTCATGCTCTTGTTAATTATGGTGACGCTTATGATGAAAATTGAGAGACTTATGTGACGAGGCTGAAGTAACCAAGCCACATTAAAAGTATTTTAGTTTAGGAGCTCATAAAAACTCATGGTACTTTACGCATTATCGCAACACAATCTTCAACTATCAATAACTCACCAGTAACCTGATTTCCTATGTGTCGTACTCGCTGAACTGACAACAAGGTACTTCGTTTCATATAATGTCGCCCCAATAGATTGCGATAATACGTAGTAATAAATTCATATTCATGTATAAGAAAATGAAAAGCAATTTTTTCCCACTTTCCTATACTTTGAAAAAAAAGTCGTGTGATTGGGACATTATTTGGATGCTTTAAACTCTTAATAAGTCAAAAATACTGAAATATCATCAAATCGAGAACTCAAATTTTCATCACAGAATAACAATAAGGAATATAACAATTTCAATTGTTTTATTAAGGAACAGAATAATTTAAGTCCTGTCGATTAAAAAATGGGCTAACACTTGCTATATCGCTGTACGCATGCGCTATATGTCTACTTTTTTTGTGCAATGTATATGTCTAGACCAGGGGTGGCCAAGCAAGCACTTGTGGCACGGCTGAGCCCGTAGCAGCAGGCACGCGAAGACTATTGAAAGGTCAAAAACTGAAAAAGATAATAATTAGTACCAAATTTTTGAAGTTTTATTGAAATGAGAGGTTGTATAAGACATAAAAGAAAAACAACCATCAAAAACTTTATTTTAAATATACTTAATTGCATTACACTAAAAAATTATTGTGCGGAAAATACTCCTCCATTGTAGTGTGCACTGGCTTTTCAAAGGAAGTGTGCTCGTGAGATTTTGTTATTTGATGGAGCGTTTTTTAAAATGGTTGGAGGAAAACAATGAACTACCCAGTGAGTTTGATTCACAAAAATGAAGATTGGTTTTAGGATTTAGCTTTTTTTACCAATGCAATGGGACATAAGATTACGAAGAAAATATTTTACTTTTTCTTCTCTAATTGATCAGATATCTTCTCTCACGAACAAATTTCTTTTTTTTCTTATATCAATTTTGGAGAAAGTTTAGCTTAATTCACATTAATTCAGGAATTATTTACCAAAGTTAATGCTACTAAGAGTCAAGATAGATTTTAATAGTTAATATCCATTTTGCAGGATTCTTTCTCTCTCTCTCAGTGCTAGAGAGATTCTTTTCATAGATACTTATTTGTAATTTCTCTGCAAAACGT
This sequence comes from Trichonephila clavipes, assembly GCA_019973935.1. Classification (NCBI taxonomy): domain Eukaryota; kingdom Metazoa; phylum Arthropoda; class Arachnida; order Araneae; family Nephilidae; genus Trichonephila; species Trichonephila clavipes. The sequence goes on along the minus strand of BMAU01011260.1, from coordinate 9,919 downwards.
TAATCGTCACTTACCTAAAATCAAAATCGAAATTATTGACCAGCAACATCATACTACACTAGTAAGCAGATATAAGGAACTTATTGCAACTGCAAGAGATTCGAAATGTTGAATTTTGGCAAGTTGTACCAACAAGCATTTTTCCGAATGTACACGATTTGACGGTCAGATATTGTTGTGGATTTGGAACAACATGCTTATGTGTGAACAAATATTTTCTATTATGAACATAATAAAATCAAAATATCGCTCAAAATTAATTGATACACATATAAAACAACCTAATATATTGTAAGTATATCTTCAAGAATTAATCCTAATGTAGACGACTCGGTTAAAAAAAATACGAATTCAAAAACTACACATTAAGAAAATACTGGCTGTTCAATAATTATTAAGGTCTAAATGCTTCAATTACTGCGTTTTATTTTACATCCAACCTAACTGATTTTTTCTGAACCTGTAAAAAGTACAAATATTAAAACATGTTTGTATTTTTATCTCTTATTTATAACACTATTTTTAAATTTCCATTATTTACACTAAAAAATGGCCCAACTGCTTAAAAATTCCATAATAATCCTATAAGTAACATCTTTTCATCTTTCCATATTCTTTTGTTTGTTGTAAAAGTTGGAAGTGGCATGTATAAATATTTCTTATTGGATAGTGGCACTCTTCTCAAAAAGGTTGTCCACCCCTGGTCTAGACATAGTAGAAAGACAAGATACAGAGGGGATTGGACCTGATTTCATCCTTAGCCGTATTTATCAAAAACTTGGCGAAATAAGTTTTGTCATCAAATTAGATTGGAATTGTAGCCAATTTGACCAAATAAGTAAAATGGAAGTTGGAAGTTTGACCAAGAGTAATATTAAATAAAAAAATAATATATAAATAAACCCTACGTTGTTGATGCAGCTTTTTTGTCATCTTATTTCGTCCTCAAGGGGTTGGAAGCTAAATCTTGATTTTACCGGAAACTATTCTACGAATGGGCGACTTATTTACCTCATCTCTTCAAAAGTCGAAATTAAATTTTATGCCTCGTATCAGTATGAGCATGTGGAAAAGTGGCGAAATGAAATGCAAGATGACGAACGCACATAAGTAAAACTGAGGAACGGGACAGTTCAGGGGTGGGTAAAAAGTGGAGCCGGCAGAGTAGTTTTTTACGGCCCGACAAGACAGCTCGAAAATACCTAATGAATCCAGATTTATTTCCCGTGTACGACCAAATATTCATATTGTATATTCCTTTTTATTTGAAAAAAAATGGGACTTGAAAGTGTTTCTAACAATAGAGATCTTTTGCACAGCATGGAGGAGATGAGGCCTTATGAAGATTTTAGGATTTTAAGGAAATTGAGTCCAAATTCAATTGCCTGTCTCGCTGCATTACTTCTGATGTTGATACAGCACCTGAAATGCTACAAATGGAACTTATTCACTTGCACGCAGATCACAGTGTGAAGGAAGTACATAATGCTATGACATTATTCGACTTTTACATATTTTTTGTGTGATGAAAAATTTCCATGTATGAAGAAATTTGTTGGAAAAATGTTCTTTATATTTGGGTGGACACATATTTATGAGCGACGTTTGAATAAAGAACGAAAAAAGAGTAAATATTGGTTGACATTAACTGGAAGAGAATTTCAAAAAGCAATCTCACTCCTGATTTCGAAAAAAAATTGCAAAAAGTGTGATAGAGTAAATTTATGTATTTCATTAAGATTCTAAGATTAAATGTGTTTACAAATACAGACGATATGAAGTTAGCACAATAAATTAATTGAATAAAACTGTCACTATTTTTTAACCTATATTTATTTATTTTTATGGTACAACTTTTCTCTAAGATACAGAGTTGACTAATGAATGCAATCATTTAAAGTGTCATTCATTTTCTGTCTGAAAATGTGCTTCGCGTTTAGTTAGAGCTCTCGTACTTTTTACGAAGATACATGATTGCGGGATTTAAAAGTGCATACTACATGGTGTCATTTAGGGCTAGAAGGTGTGTGTTTTAAGGGACATCAAAAGTATTTAAACAGCAATATTTCTTGCCCAAAATTAACTTAGACATCTAAAATTTTTCTTTTTAAATGATTTTTATTAATATATTCAGACCTGTACAGAGGCTCAATTATGATTTTGAAAAATTACATATTTTGTGAGTTACAACCAATTGAAATAATTATCGGCGTTTCTTAAAATTTCCTCTGTTGTCGTAAAAACATGGATAAACCCTCTGTAAGTTATATATTTTAAAAATTCTAGCTGAGCCTGGTACAGAGGTCTGAGCTATACAGGCGAAAATATTTTAATGGAAGCACTTTTCACAAAAGGAGAATATTTTGAAAATGGGTCATTCTATGTTCATTTTTTTGTCAAAATAGTGTACTTAAATAAATTTTATTGTAATACTATTCTAAAAACAATTTTATATTTTTCTAATCTAAGTGGACACTAAATATCATAAATAGCTATCCATTAAAACGCTTTTGTAAAATCACAGTTCCGAACGTAGTCCAATACCTTAAAAATAGTATAAATAATTTATATCTAGATGTGTAATTTGATAATATTATTTTCTGTTGTATTTACTTTTATATCAAAAAATTGTAATATTCGCAAAGCTACGCCGTTCCTTACATTCTAATAGCGATTCAATGGAAACATAGTAAAAATGTTGGCAATATAGCCAAGAGCATCATTTTCGGTGACCATGTCGGCAACTTGGCGATTGATTGAACGGGTGCAGAAGGGATATGCTGTAGCGCCACATGGTGGGGAGCTGCAACAAAGAGAGTAGAACCAAACCGTTGTCCACAAAAAAAAAAAAAACCCATATACACGCCAATTTTCATAGCGATCGGTTGAACGTGTTGCAAATTAAACGAAGTCATATGTACAAAGATTCATTTATAGCAATATAATCATATATATATATATATATATATATATATATATATATATATATATATATATATATAATCCAATATAAGAATTTTTTAATATATAATCATATACATATACATACACATATATATAAATTTATACACACATATACATATATATATATATATAGATGTACGGGCGCTTCAAAGAAGATAAATGTTACGTTTATTGCAAAATGCTGCGTCTATCAAAAAATGACTTTTACTTATAAGAAAGGAACTGACAGGATTTTGAAATGAAACACTGGCCATATATCTCAAGTTTTAGACAATCAAGAAGAGTTGAACAAAAAACATACACTTTAAGTCTTTGAATGAATATTGAGTTAAATTCTATTTTAGTTCACCCTCGTGGCGATGATTTTTAAACTGCGCCAAGATGAAGCCAAAACGCGTCTTTCAAAGCCTTAACCTCACGCAACAGGATGGCCTGTTATCAACTTTAACTTACCCGTATTTCAATTTATCGAGGCTTATAGAGTAAAAGATTTACCAGAATGATGTCGATATCGTATCATAAAACTTCATTTTGAGTGATCTCTATTTTTTAGAATCCCTGAGTTGATTCTTTGAAATTGATTATTTTCATTAGGTGACGATCCACAGTTCCGTCGTGAAAAGTTTGTTTTTATAACCCGAATTCTAGCTTTTCTTAAGCTTTTAGAAGCCTTTTATTTATTGAAACACTTGGAGAAGTGGTAAGGGGGGGTTGACTTATTTAATCCATAGCTTTTATTTGTCCGACTTTGAAATGAAGTACCTGCAGTTGTAGGTATCATGAATAAACTGCGAATCTAATGAAGAAAAAGTGGTTTCAGCTCATTATTTTCAATCGCTACTTGGACAAAACTAGATTTCAATGTCTACCTGCTCTGGTTCAATCCCATTTTGGTTTGCGCTCGTGATGATTTTTAAAAAATTTGCCAAGATGCTATGAGACGCGATTTTATAGGTTTGAATAATTTATCAATACTAAACAAGATGCTATCGCTTTCTTTAGGAACAAACGGAACCATGATTTAACAAGTGCATAAATGGATAATTTTCAACATTTAGTGTCACACAGAATACATAGAATATTTTGAAAAACAAAATTATTTAAATATAATATTTTGCAAAATATTACCCCTAGAATAATCTTTTTTTCCAATGTTCTCCTTTAGAAAATTGGTTCTATTATAATAATATTCTTGCCTTTCGTATATAGCTCAAAACCCTCTCTTACAGACTCAGAATTTTTGAAAATTCACACTATTTTCTAGAGTTACCACCAATTGAAATAATTATTCGCGTTTTTTCTTTTAAAAATTGCTCCCTGTTGTCGTAAAAATATGAATATAAGCCCACTTCTAAGCTATATATCAAAAATTGAGTTGAGCTCTGTACAGCGGTCTGAGCTATATACAGGCAAAATATTATTTTAATAGAAGCATTTTTCACAAAAGGAGACATTTGGAAAAAAAAATTATTCTAAGTTAATTTTGCCAAAACATTGTAATTAAATAAATTTTTTTGTCAAAATGCCCTTAAAAACAATTTTAGGGCAAATATTCCCCTAGTCTAAGTGACACTAAATATCATGAAATTTATCTATTTATGTGCTTTTGAAAATCACGGTTCCGAACGTAGTCGGATACCTTAAATAAAAAAAAAAAAAAAGATGGGTACATACCTTGTAGGGATCATGCAGATTCTCTTTTTTCTCTTCTTCGATAACTCCTTAAAAAATTATCTTCTGTAGTTATGCCACTGTTAAACTGAAATTAAAATATTGAAACTTTTACGTGCTAGTGTCACCACACACACACACAAAAATCTGACTCCATGTGAATCACCCCCTTGATATCAAAAATAAAGATTCTAAAGTGTTTTTGTAAGTGAAAACAAATATGAAGAATTAATTTTTGGTGGAAAATGACGCGATGGGACACTAGTTTAGTCGGGTGGATAATACGTATACCTTTTTTAGTATGAAAAGAAGCACAAACAAAGTGCTGTTGTTGTCCCGGATGAAAAAAGAATAATGATTAAATTTTTGCTATGCTGAAAGTAGGAATGTATCCGAAATGTGGAAATAGTATTCGTAAGAATGTAATTGCGTAATATATTATATATATATATATATATATATATATGAACCGAGATGCCGTTCGAAATATGAGTGAATGCGCATGATGGCGTAAGAAAAGTTATGCGGTTTCAGCAAAAATCATTGAATACTCTTTGAATGTTTTTAATATCTTTTAAGCTCAATTTTTACATGAATTCTTCACTAAGTCTCTTAAATTTCAATTTTTTCTCTTCGAATGGTTTAATTTTTCAGAATGCTGCCACTTTTCAAAAATTACATTTTCATGGAATTGTCTCCATAAGTTCAAAATAATGGCCGAATAAATATCAAAAATATTCGGTACTTATCTGTTTCTGGAAAATCTTTGGCGAAGAGGGAATTTTGTTGCCAAATTAGACAACAAAGGCAAAAAATAAGGTAATAACCTACAACGTGCTTCGCATAACAGAGAGTAGGGTTACCACGAACTCCGAACTTCTTTCAGTATATAAGCCGTAAGCACCCGAACTTGTATGGTAGGTTTTCCACAATTATAACAAATTATAACTGGTATTTGCGGAATTTTGTTGCATTTTTACATTTCCCTGAAACGGAAAAATACCAAATATTTGAACTTACGTATTATCTCAAAATCTCCAATTTTATTTACAACTCGCCAGGTTGGCAACCCTGATTCGCTATGTGCCGTACGCGTTGAATTAGCGCAATACACACACACAAATCCATGTGCTTCGTCACATATAATGTCGGTTCAAGTGTAGTATAGAGGCACTTGGCGCAGTCCTTTATTTTGGTGACTAAAAGTCGGTCTTTTTTCGGTATTATTTATTATTTTTATTTCAGAATGAATTGATATCTCACCTCATGACATTTTAGATAAAAATCGAAAAATCCGAAGAAAATCGCCAAACCAGTGGACCGCTACACTTGAACCTTAATGTTGCCAATAGGTTGGGTAATAAGCTACCATGTAAATATTCCTATTAGAACGTCCTTAATTTCATATTTTTAAAAGCAATTATACTTTAATTTGTTCTTAAGACATAAAATATTTCATTTTTATCCGGACAATAACTGCAATCGTGTGGGTATTCCTATTCAAATCGAACACAAATTTTGATTCTTCAAGTGGATGATAAACAAAGATAGGATGAAGATAGGATTGAGCTGCAGCTTAATATTAAATAAAATTATAAAATAGGATGCAGTCCCCACAACTGCTTATGCTTTTTGAATTCCGTCTATTAGCTCACACTCTCGATGTATTTATCTTGGTAGAATTTTCAAACGTTAATAAAATACATTTTAAAGCGTTCAATTGAGCTGAAATTCTATGTACATGATTTTATTTTGGATGACAATACAATAATTTAATTATAATTAATGAAAATTGATTAAAAACCACTATTCAAAGAATTACTACTACAGCCACGTTGGCATCCTTTATGGCTACTTGCGACCATTTTGGCGACTTGTACTCAAAATATGAAATAGTTTTTTTCTCACATTTAAAAGTGCTCGTTTGAGCTGATTTTTTACAAGTACACTATTGTTTTGGGTAAAATACGATAATTTAATTATAATTAATTAAAATTGACTGACTGAAAAGCCTTGTTTAAAATTACAGATATAGCCACGTTGTTTTAAATTTTAGCGATTTGGGACAAGACTAAAAAGATTTTTTTTCTCATGTTTTAAAAGCACTCAGTTGAACTGAAATTTTGATACATGATTTTTTGGATGACAGTATGATACTTTAATGATAATTAATAAAAATTAATTACCACTTAATGTTTTGATTCTGTCACATATAAACATTAATTAATTTGTAACTATTTAATAAAAAGGAGCTGAAATAAAAATTTTTCTTTTGTTGATCTAAGTAGAATTGACTTAATTTTTTTATATTGCTTGTTTACTTACCTTTCGACAGCCCATCCGCGTATTCTTTTCCCGGATCGGGTAACAATATTTTAAAGAAGAAAGATTCTGCATGAGGTCAATTCCAAATTTTTGCTCATGTATTTCGCTACAGTATCGCTGTTGTTATAGCTTTAATGAAAGCGAGTTAACGATTTCTGAAGGCTACGGACAATGACACGTTACGCTTTATGCGCTGGATGACTTTTTGGAGTAGGTCGAGATGCTGGCCGAATAGAGGATGGATTAGGTGCAACTTGTTCTCCCTCAGGTGTATTCAAGTTTTGAGCATTCATTTGATAACCAATTTTTAGAAATAGACTGAATGGAAATTCAATAGTTTTACATCAGTTAATTGTGCTAATATGTAGATCAACTTTAAAAGTAACATTTTCACTTTCGAATACAGAAAATTCAATATGTTGGCGCGTGAAATAAAAAAATAAAAAAGTTATGACAATGCGTGAAAAAAAATACAGGAAGTAGTAATAATTTTGGTCTTGACGTTATTTATAAATATATGTCCTCGAGAATATTTTTATGTTACATGTTGATTCAAGAAACTTGCTCATATTTATTCGAAAGTTCTAGATTTATAAAAAATTTATTTAATTCATAAAAAACTTCAACATAGACAAATATATCTTTTTAAACGAGCAAAATTGTTAGATGACGAAGTCAACAATTGAGTAAGCGCCTTAAGATAAAGCTGCAACCGAAAGTCATCGAGGAGGACGTTTTGTAAGTAAAAAATAAAAATATAGAGTTTTAAAAATTTTTCTTTGCATATTATTTTTAAATTTGCAGTACCAAGATACACAAATAAAAATCCGTCTATGTTTTTTTAAAAAAAATAGTTGTAGGCTTGGTCTAATATATAAGTGTCGAAAATATGAAAAATAATGCGTGGCTACGATTTTGAGTACATTTTATTAATATATAAGAAAAATATGGAAAACGTAAAAAAAGGGCCTTTGCATATGAAAATAGGGTTTGGAATAATGGATTGCCATCTTTTTTAAGGCTGATAAAAATTCCCTTTTCATACTCCTAAAAGACTTTTGAGTGTAGATTTTATCTACGATATTATACTCTTTTTGTTACCTCCTTTAGCTAGCTGTGCAATAAAAAGAATACTTTTAAATTATTCACAATCATTTAAAAAACAAGGGTATCCCAAAAATATTGCATAGGTCTGAGGAAAACGGTTGACCAATCGAATGGCAAGGAGAGCTGCCGCTGTAAAGAATAACAGCTTTGTCTTGCTGAACGGCGATTTCAACGAAATCTTCATGACAATTTTTATTTTTATCGCACTTTGGTATGCTTCGAATTATTATCAGCACATCAGAGGGAAGCCCCGGCAGATCTCCCCAAAAACCGTGCAATTTCCCATTCGAAGTTTCTGTTTGAGAAATAAATTTTTGTCTTTCTCAAATTTTAATACACAAGGTCATTTTGTGATTAATTTGTTTCATCACCGAACACTACCTGCAATCAAATATTATTTCATTTATTTGATTTCAATAAAATGTACCAAAGGAATTAAAACGGACAACATTTCTATAAATCACTATTTTAGAAACATCGAGAATCTCCTCCGAAATCGTCTTAAAACAAATATTTGGGCCTCCACTTACCATCATTTTAAGTTCCCTGAAGATGATTGAATCTGAGTTTCTGACCAAACCCTCACAAACCTTAGGATATTTATTATTGTAGTAAAAATCCTTCTGCGTAAAAAACGGAAGGAAGCTTTCTACTTGATTTTCTTTCCTTTCCTTTTGAAAGTATTTTTCTGTCTGTTCTTCAGTGATTCGTCTTTATACTTTCAGATATCTTTTCACATTCTACGCATGCAGACGCCAAGTCCGTAAGTAGGACTCGCTCAGCACAGAAGCAGAATGGTAAATTGTTGGAGCTTATGACTTGGCGCCTTTTTGTCGTGTTTGTAGATCTAGCCCGATACTCGTCTACCCCAGAAGTTGGTATTACTTGTAGTCTTTTGAAATTGCGTCCTGAAATGCGCGCGCGCCGTTAGATCAATCAGATATAGTAGAATTCTCGTTAATTCAGACTAGCTGAGGTATTAAGCTGCATTTACACTGATCGTGCCTGAAGTACGATGTTATGTCTGCGTTAATCGTGAGACTTCATCTCGCCCGATGATATGTCTCGATGGTTAGACTGATGGTCTCGTGATAATGTGTTATCGATAGCCTCGCAACAAATAAAATAAATCCATCCAAAAGAAGCCAAAATACACACACCTAAACGTTCTGGAAGAGTACAAAGGGTATGCAATTTGAAAAAGGACAAAAGTAATATGATAAATTATTGTACTAGAGAATATTCAAATCAATATATTACTTACATCATATATGCCATAGGTGAGGGTTTATTTCAATAATCTTGGCGATATGTGGAAGCAGTACATCGTGAACATTCTTTTAGTCACAAAGTTAACTCCACAATGTCACCATTTAGTCATATGATGCGTTCTAGTCTACTTTCTCTAAAGCTCTGCGTTTTGTGGACACATGCAGGCCACGGTCCACTCACGATAAGGCGATTGATACACTTAGTCCAACCTACCCTTATATATACTTTTGTTCCTCACTTGCTTTCCAAAACAATTATGCTTTGATATGTGCATATATTGAAGATAAAGTGATACGAAAAACTCGTGTATTTCTAGAAGCAACAAGTTCTGTTTTTAAAGATATCTGTAGATTTCGGACAAAAAAAGAATATTGCCCTTAATCAAAGCGCTAAGTGTGTGTTAGTTTGTTCCTGGGGGCCTCCCCCTTCCATTTCGCCAACCACCCCACTGAGTCTCGATCGTAACTTTCCTTAAACTCTTGGCCCGTTTTTGGAATGGACTTGTTGAATGAGACCTGAGTCACTGCAAAAGACAGAAGTTTTCTCTTCCTTAATGGATAAACATATTCGCCAATTATTT
>BMAU01011259.1:0-21132 GCA_019973935.1 Trichonephila clavipes | reverse complement strand
GATGTATTGCTATCGCCGTTTTAAATAAACTTACTTTGTGTTTTTACTGGCATGTAACATTATAATGAAATAGTTTCGCTGTTATGTAAATATACGACAAAATAAAACGCCGTTAAAGATGCTGATTTTCGAATAAACTATTTACTTTATCTTACAAAATATTAAACCGAATACAAATTATTAAATAATAAATTAAATATATTTTTTTTATTTCCTTATTTCAAGAAGAACACATCTGCCTGTGAATTATGAGATTATAACATAAAGCGCTTTCCGTTCATGTTTATAGGCGTAACTGGAAATCTGCTGTCTCATGGAGACATTTACTTTGCTGTGAGTTCTGATTTATTATTATTATTTATTTGAGTAAAGATGCCTTCATTGATTTCTTGCAGCTCCAGATTAGTAAATTATTTATCCATTAGGTTGTGCCATGAGTGGCTTTAGCCCATACTAGTTTGCGCACATTTTGCTTAAAAACACCACCCTAAGCAGTAGGAGAAAATTAATCCTTCCTCCTCTTCGTCCGTCCGTATCATAGTAGAGAAAAACACCGAATCAGCTGAGTGGGAATTTCAACAAAGAGATTTAGCAATTAACTCTTATGCTCGCGACCGTAGAATCACGATTATTGGTTTAGCCAGCGTTTCAGTTGAATGGAATCCAGACATTATCGGCAAGATATAATTTATCGACACACAATAATTTCAAGAATTCGAAATAATATACCGGAAATGCTGAATAAAGATAAGTGAGTTTAGTCTAATATCATTCAGTAAATACTAGTCATCAATATAAAAATAATAACAATATATACTAAAATAATATGCAAAGTATATATGAACTTATAATATATTCTTAATAGTGGCTCATTACATGTTATCTATAGTAAGATTCTAATAATATAACATATAAAGGGATTTAACATAATATGGACTTTAATAGTAGAATATCAACGTAAAGCAGAAAAGAACTATTAGAATTAATGTATAACAAATAATTAACATAATTGAGTATTTAGTCAATAAAATTTATAATTATGTATTTTTTATACATAATTACCTATATAAAATAACAAGAGTCTCGATATAAATATTTAGTCCACTGGCACCGAAGCAGCGACGACCGAAGTGAGCAACAATTAACATAATTATAATTAACAGAATTGGTGGAAATAATTAACAGGCTCAGGAATAATATAATGATAGATAATATAAGCTTTAATAATGATAATTATAAAATAGTCAATAGAATGAGGTCAATTAATGCAGAATATAGCTTAAAGGCAGAATTAGTAATAATAAAGAATCATAATAAATTGTAAAACATGTATGGGTCAGTGAGTAAATAAAATTATAAATAAATAAAAATTATAACAAATATTACCGAATAATACTGAATAAAATCAGACTCTGCCAGAGTCGTTATTTTAAATTGGCGTAAGTTGCCTAGATAAGTATTGGCAGTTAGTGATGAATTACTGGAATCGTTGTTTAAACGCAGATATTCAAGCAAGAATTTTTCTCAAGATAGTGGACATATGTAAATATTTGTTGGTCGATATACTTAGAACGGGGAAATATTACTGGCACAGGTTGATTGAGAATGCTTAACCAGCCTGTCAAAAAAGGAAGCCTATGCTCGAAAGCCGACCTGAGACGGCAAGCTGCTGAATGCAGTAATAAACAAATGACACAATAGTCTCTTCGAAAGACAGATCTGTCTTACAATGATTTCAAAGATATAAAACAAGATTATAAATAATACTTATGTAAAAAGTTAATAAATCAATATTATATGATATATTCGCATACGCAAATAACATATTTCATTAATGGGAATAACAGGGTCAGCTGTACTACGATATCGACTAGCTGGAAAGTTGGTACTTGAAATATCACTGTAGGCTCATCGAATTTCAACGAATATTTAAAAAGTAGCCAAGACGGGAATAACGCAAAGTTCATATAAAAACACCATTCTTTAAAATAAGGCCTTCAATTACCCATATTAATAGTCACCAGGTTTGAAAATAGCATCGTACGGTAAACTGAAGATCGCAATGAAGACCCGTGGTTAAATTTTTTAAAAGTCGGTCATTCGAAACTGTAATGTGCCTTTTTGAATATATGACTTATATAACCAAATTCCCTTACACGATAGCCTGTGCACAGACAAGTCGCGCTCACTTTCATGCTTGAGAACATGCTTTTTATGCCTCACCTCAATTTTGTCTGCTTTCTTATACACTTAAATATTAGCCAGATATTAGAATTTTTTAAAACCTCAACATATAACATGCTTGGAGCAATAGCCTTCAATCTTTTGATTTTGCTGGTTGGCTTTTCTAATGTTACGCTAGCAAGACAAATACAAAAGATTCGACAATAGTCGCAGTAATGACGTTCGTCAAAAATAATACCTGTTTAAGAAATTTTTCGTAACTCATACTTATTTATAAAACAATATTTTTTGCGTCATATAAAAAAATAAATACTAGTAAAAAAAATACCTGTTCTCTTTCAAAAATTTTCCAGCCAGTTTTACCACGATTCACAATATAATGATATAGTCGGAAATATTAACTGATTTGTTCAAATGTAATGTTTAGTTATTATTGTTATCAACTGTAAGATAAGAACTTATCGGTAGGCCGTTGAAGAGAATGTGAAATTACGCTTTCAAAAACTATAATACGCTTTTCGGACACATTTACGTTAGCAATTACTATATGTGTATGCAATAGGCGTACTTGACAATTTCACCCTTCACTTGACATTTAAAGCGAACTGGGCAAGATCGACATTAACGTATTACCTGAAATCTCTCATGAGCGGTGAGTCTTCATAAAGTCAAGTCAAACTATTATCTTCGATTATTCAACACTTGTATCCCAGGAATCCCAAAAAGTAAAATAGGAGTGGTGGAAGAGTGAAACAGAACGGAGATAATTGTCATCTTCATATAATTTACATTAAGTAAAATATTTTTAAAATTGTCACTTTATAACATATCACAATATTTCCTTCATCTTCGCTTGAATACAGAAATATAAATGAATAAGTACTCCTTGTATTTAAAACAGAAACTTAAGAGTGGAAAATGATCTTGGGACATTCATATAGAATTTCAACCACGAATAAAAAAATGGGAATAATATTTGTTATACATGACACAAACTCTATTTGCCAGCATCTTTTATCGGTTTTACCAGCATCAAGCCAGAGTAAAACGAACACATTCAAGGGAAATAAACAATTAAAAAGAAAATGCGTTTAATGCGAGAAATTGTTGAAAGATCTTCTGGTGAAAGAACTGGCAGTACCTGCGGTCATACTGACGTTGAGTCTTCTGAACGTTGTTTATGATCTTTAAGGTTATATGCCAGTATTTAGAAGAGTTAGGTAAAATAGTAATCTTTCAAATATTTTGGTTTAAAAATGAAAAATAGGTTACCTTTCGTAACACATCATTTTAACTGAGTTTCATAACAAATTTGGGAATAAAGACTTCGATAATATAAACATTAAATTTTAGTTTACCAAATTATTATTGATGAATTAGTCCGAAATATGTCAGAGAATTGCGACATTTAGTTTTACATGAATGGCAAAATGATTTATTTGTAGCTGGTCACCAGAGAAAAGGCCTTATTCGTTAAGGCCTTTCTGGTTCACACTATATTAGTTACTTCAAACATATTTTTTAACATTTATTCGATTTCAAATAAGAAAACTGCGATCAGTTATATTTCCAAAAAGCAGAAATTCATCCAGTTTTCGCCAACAGTATTCCGCGTTCGTCATCGATCGCGTCATTAAAAGCGTTTGTAACACAAAAAATTTTCGCTTTCTTTCAGACCGGAAAATCTTCCGTAATACTAAAAAGAGATCATAAAATTCGTAATGTACATGGTCTGGAAAGGCCCAAGATGTATCAATAAATCCATGAAAACTGGCTAGAGTTAAGAAGTTGCGATCAACAGCATGTTTGTTATTAGACGTATATCGCGACAATTAAAATATCTGATGTCGCAAATTCGAATCGAAAGGTTATATAACTTTATCATCTCTTTTTCCGTACTTTTAAACAATATTCATATTGAAAATATCCAGCGAGCATATTTTAAAATACTGCTGTATATCTCTATCCTCGTAATGAGTTTATGTGGTACGAATGAACTTTTTCCAAAAGAATTTAACACAATAATTTGTTATGCAAATATTTATGCATACCCTTTTTCTCCTTTCTAATATTCAACAGAGATTTATCCCAGGAAACAATGCCTGATACTTGACGTCTCTGATCTTCTTCACGCGCTTGTTTTCTCCATATCTTTTAACTTGGTAGATAACTATCGAAGAGTTCGGTCGTACTCGTCCTTGCCGAATGAAGAATATGTATATGGGAATGTAATGACTTTTCCTACGTTACCATTGTTAGCAAACATCGTGTCGGCCGATCGATTGCTTCCGAATAAGGGACAACGTATCCAGCCAGTTACGCGAGGTTTCGGCGATGGGCTGTGGGTTTGAATCATCAAGCGATTTATATCTTGCTCGAGCCACCCCTTCAACTGGCGGTCGGTCATCACCCTTTGTGATGCCAGATGAGCAACGTTCTCATACGGTGATTTACTGCTTATACCAGCTTGAAATTACCCGATCGCTAAAGATTAAAAAAGTCGGTTTAATGATTTATTGCTTGCCATTAACGTACACTGTCTATCTACGCATGTAAACACGCTTTGAATTACGGTGTCAACTTGCGCCGGTAATCCCGAGCGTTCTCTTAATCTTGTAATAATACCATCTTGAAGATGAGAAAGGCCGAAAGATAATTATGGTGCTGCAAAGATCCGCCACACAGGAATAGCCTGAACGCTAAAGCGTGAATAGGTTTATCAAACATCATTATGTTCATTGATTGAATATATCGTAATGCTCCAATCACGTTATGACGGGGACTTACCCGAGTGCTGGTTATTCCTCTTCTTCCAACTAATACCACAATAACCGGAGGACGCCGCTTCGACAGATTAACGAGATCTTCAGTCTGACACTGTTGTTGGCCAGCCGAACTGCGACAGCAGCCACGATCCGATATTATCTACATATCACTCCGGATGAATGGCAGTTACCTAATCGTCGAATTCTTTTTGCAGAGTGGCCTGAAGTTTCACCTTGCCTTCTATTCCTGATTTTGAGATCGATTAATTACCGACTATTATTAACCGAAATTTATTTCCTTAAGTTAAAACAAAGAAATTTAACTCACTACAAAGCGATTTATAATGCCGCGTCATTTGAACAGCCGAAAAATACAGTAACAATGTAGATCATCGAATAAACTTCGTTTGCGTCAAGAAAATACGAGATTACCCAAACCAATCAGAAATCAATTAAAAGAGCGATAGAAAATAGGAAATCTGCTGGTTAAAGCGCACGAAAGTAGTACCGCGCAGCATTTGGCACGCCAGCGTCAGCGTACACTGAAACTGCCGATAATATGGGTCATAGTCGAACATGTTCGAATTTAGAGAGAGCACGCTAAAACCAGTGCCTCAAAGTTCATATGCGACTCACATTCAAAATAATATCGTGCACTTCGCACGTTAAATATTATGTACGAAAACGCCATACTTTGGTTTTGCGCCGCAATACGACGCATCGACCAAACGTTATCGTGACATATATAATTTTTCGAGTTGATTTGTCTTTTCTTCGTATATCGATTATTTAGCGTTTTTGAAAATGGATTATGACCTGATTGATTAGTTTCCAGGAAGAATTTCTCAGATGATTATTTATTTTTCCTTCACGCATTTCACCAGCCTAAGGTTTAAAAACGGTAAGACTGATATCAAGCGTATACTTTTAATTCAGAGGTTACATTTCAGAGAACGGTTAGTTTCCGTGATGATCAAAACCTATTTTATCATCATTGGTACTCGACGCATTTGTCAAAATGGCAAGATGACTCACTGCGTCGCGATAGGTCTCCGATGCTGAAAGCCGTTTTCGAATTTAACGACTAATGAAGCGACATGGGACAATAATAATAACAGATCATTCGAACTACCGACGATACTGAATATTGCCATGGGTTAGTAAATTCATGCAACGATCGCCGGTTGGGAAAACCGGTCGGGATGAAACCCGGCGATCTTGCAAGCGCAAACGAGTTGCGCTCACTGGGGGTAGGTTATGCTACCACATCAAAGCAATACACCTTGCGATGGCGAGTTATTTTTCAATTATAATAATATTGTATATCAATAACCGCGTATTTTATTCGATTCAAACATTGCAAAAATGAGCAATCCTTAAAATAACTAATAAATATTTATCTGTTCATTTTAGCAAAAACAGACATCTGACGGCTGGGCTTATGCAACGTTATCGAAGATAGCTTACGGTGGGCACGAATACTGAATTATTAAATAGTGAACTTCCTCTACAAACATGAATGATATTGAAATCGAATCTCGCTACGTAAATTTTTCGCTGCTTAAGAAAACATCTTCACAGATATAAGAGAAAATGCCAATAGGCTTGTTAGAATAGTTTGAAAAATACCAGAAACTTATAACGGATAGTTTTCAATACCCTACAATTATTAAAAAGCGCCAAATTTAATGAAAGGATCAAAGATTACCAGTATAGGTCATTATCAAAATAACCATAAGCCTGGCAGATCAACAGAGCCATCATCTAGCTCAACGATTCATGCCTTCGTTGATAATCGCTTGATTTCGAGACGGGGTATTTTTGCGTTGAAAGCACGCTAAATGCACAGCTCTTTCAACGTAAAGCTGAATTCGCTCCCTTTCAATGCTTATAGAATTAAGCTTTTCCTCATTTGATGACCTGCTGAAAATTTACTTGTCCGTCAGGTTAATTATGCTCTGAAAGAAAATCAATCTTCAATACCACCTGATATATTGGATAATGGAACAGTTTCAAGAACATGAAGTGAAGTTGATTGCTTAATTTACTGTTTAGATATTAATAGCTTTCCTTTTCCCTTTGAATTAAACAAATATCTATTAAAATGGCAATTTCACAAACATATTCTTTAAGAGTAAAGTCTGATCAGTTGGAGCAACCACTGAAAAGTTGGGATACTGCGGGCGCTCAGGCGCCGTGGCGCAAAAGGAGCCATATTCAATACGGGCCAGTTTACTAAAAAGTGGCATATATCTTTTCTTTCGTTTATTTTACACTTTTGAAATACTTTCGCCAATTAAATAGTTTTAATAATACCTATCCCTGACAGAATGCAATAATGAGGTCTAGGCAGCTTTTAATCTACATCATTTTGCCTTTCCACATTTCGAAATGCGCTTATTTTCTTTATCATCAAGATTAGCTCTCAAAATATTTGTTTATTTCCTTGGGCATCATGAATATTTTCTTTGTATCATGAAGTTACTAACTGTTCATTCGGCCATTATAGGCTGAACGATGTCCTCGACTTAATATCTTTATTGCTATCGAAAAATTCTCTTAAAGCCAGTTATTTACCGCATCAATCAGGTGATCTAAAAACATTTCTGCCCGTCTACGTCAGCGGGTTTCTTCAAAGTTGTTTGAACTCACTTGGCTACTTCCAGGAGTTCTCACCACATCGTCAAACCGGATATGCACTAATCAAAGCCCAGTTCTTGATCGGACGATCATAGAAACCAAAAATGGCTCCATGATAATTACTAATGTTTTCCGTAATAGTCTTTCGATTGATGTTCATAAACATTCCATGTACCTGTAAAGATGAAAGGAAACGGAAATCTGTGATCAATAATCGTTGCGATTCATCATCAAATCATGCCAAGATCCGTATCGTTTTGATTTATTTGCCGACGGTATTGATAAGGTGACACGAGTCTGAACATGATCATTGTACCAAACATCGCATCTAAAGCAGCCATCGATTGAGTAGTCTTTCAAACCATCCACATCTTCAAAGCCAATCATAAGCAAGGTACTGTCAAACAACATGCTGTTTTCTTTGAATTTCATATC
This sequence comes from Trichonephila clavipes, assembly GCA_019973935.1. NCBI lineage: Eukaryota > Metazoa > Arthropoda > Arachnida > Araneae > Nephilidae > Trichonephila > Trichonephila clavipes. Next base: position 13,108 of record BMAU01011259.1, on the reverse strand, counting down.
TATCAGTGCGTATCGAGAAACACGCCGTGATAGAAGTAAAGTTTTCACGGTATACACTGCCAGTTTTCGCTAAAAATAGTCATTGCTGCGTTGGCTCCCAGTTGATTTGTTCAGCTTCCAGCTTAATCTCACAAATTTGCAGCGGAAGTAAACCCGGATGGGTGAGCCAGAGAGAGGTTCTTCCCCTAAGAACTTGCGAATCTTTGCTTTCTGCTCTGTATGACACCGATAGCCTGTTGGTTATTTCGAAATTGCCTGGATCTCTGCATCCCCGTAACATTACTGCGGAAAGAACAAACACATATTAGCGATCCATATGAATTGTTTTTGGTGTTATATTTTTTGTAACTTGTTCGTAAGTTCGAGCGAATTTCTCATTGGTGCCACAGTATTCACTACTGCTGCCCGCATTGTCCGACGAAATCTGAGCAGAAGAATATATTGGTGTTCGACTATTAATGTAATCAGGCGTGCGTATTGTCTCAACACTTTACGAGCGTGAATAATAATGCCCGACTGATTTCGTACCCCTAATGTAAACTGGCATTGATCAAACCGCCCTTCACTACGATATTACTGAGCGCCACCACATCATCCTGCTTTTTGCCGTACATAGAACTATTTCGCTGTAATATTGGCGCGTTGGTGTTCGAAGAAACTGATAGCGGCATATTATGCCTCACTTTCTGTTACTGTAAACTTTCGATGTCATCGAGTCGTACGATATCTGTGTTAGTCTGTAATTCCGAATATTTGATTCACTCATTTGTTGCGCCTTTTCTGTGGATATCTTCTTCAAATTTAGGCTTTATCTTGTTCCATGTTTTTCTCTGAAAACGAGTTTGATGAACATATCAAATGGGTTTAGTTCTATTTACTTGGTTATTGAACATGTGAACTGAGCTTTTCTTTAGCAGTATCATAGTGATATCATTGGAAACTTCCCTCGTATCTTCTTATCCTTTCTAGTCGCCTATTCATTTTATTTATTTACGCACAAATATACTCGCATTCCCCCGTAGATTTGTTATTCTTCACCTGATCCCGCATACAACCATTTAACAAAAAGAGGTTTGTCGAATGACTCACGATTTGATCAGCTGGGACGACACGACGTCCGGAGCCGTTGATATAGGCCCCCGCGATATTATCGCAGGGGCCTATATCAACGGCTTTCAACTCTTCGGACGTCATCTATTCTTCACAAATAGTAATCGTCCAGGCAGTCAAATCCTCATTAAGTCATTCGACAAACCTTTTCTTCCCTGTTAGAATGGACAGTGTTTACAGGGATCAGAATGAGAATAACAAATCACAGGGGAATGAATTAATTCCGCTAAATAAGCAAGAAGTACAGTATAATTTTATTACGCTCTAAATAAATAAATGAATAAACATAGACTTCAAAGAAAGAGTAAGAAGATACAAGGAAGAGGGTTCTTTTCCAACGTAATATCTGCTATCGGACCTGCCTTAAAAGAAAAAGCCTAGTTTTTTACGATCAAAGCTAAATAGCTCTGCATAGAAGGTCGAGCTAAAACATTTGTGCATGATAATAAAACGAATTTTTTTCAGAGAAGAAAAACATGGAACAGGACTAAGTTTTCTAAATTTGATTTAATAGCAATATTACATTAAATTGAGAAGATGCAAGAAAATTTTTTCTTTAGTAATAAATAAACAAATGAATAAAATATTCGAATTAGACAACACGGATTACATTACGATGATGACATCGAAAGTTTTGAGTATAGAGAAGTGAGGCATGAAAATAGTGATAATTTTGAAAATGCCACTTATAATTTCTTCATTCAAGACACCAACGCCAATATTTATACTCTAATGGATATGTACAACAAAAACTAAGGATTGTCAATGATAATGGTACTGCAATAGCGGAAGATAATGTAGCTCTCTCGTGAATGGAGGTGGTTTGATCAATGCCAACAGGTTTTACATTAGGAACCACCGAAATCGAATCGAACATTAATTATTCCGCACTCATGCTCAAGTGTTGGGATTAATACACTTTACACCTGATTATTTTCGTCGGAAGCCACCAATAATATGTTCTTCTTCTACATAGATACGTCAGACAACGCTGATAGAAGGCCCTTGAAATTTCATGGAACTTTGACAGATGCGACTAAAATAACTGATTTTTCAAAAACCTAGTAACCAATGAGAAGTATAATCAGGGCTTTACGGAAAGGCGCGAGTTTACTAAAAATAGCACAAAACAGTTACTATATGGATCCCTTTAAAATATGTATTTGATTTCTTCCATGAATATAAGAAAGTAATTACGGATGCAAGTCAAATTTGAATTTCAGAGAAATAATAGCAAGAATATGGTGTATACAGACGAAAACAAAGACTATAAAGTTGGGGAGGATTTATCTCTCTGGCTTCCTTATGTTAGGTTTAAAAACTCCGCTGCCACAAAATTTAATGAATTAAGGCTGTCGGATAAGAACGTGGAAATAAACTGGAACCAACACAGCATTGTTAAATCTAATATTTTCTTGAAAAATTCTAGCGGGTCTTATACCATTAAAGCTACTTCAGATGAAGTCCTATCCTTGTACGTGATTTCTCAGTACACTGATAGATATGAAAATGCAAAAGAGAACAATATGTTGTTTGACAATTTGGATATGACTGAATGCTACCTTATGATTAACAATATAAAGGTTCCGACTGTTAGTTATAGGATGGACTTTGAGAAAGAGGATTATAATCGAATATACGCATCTCTTTTAGAATCTGGACTCAACACCATCACATCGGAAACAGGCTGCATGGTCAACTATTCCAATTTCGGTAAATTATACCCTATCATTTGCTTTAATCTAGCGCATCATCAAAACTGTACAGATACTAATAATTTAACCATTGAATTCAACTAGCGGTTAAGAAACAATCCCGCCAAGAACTACGTTTTCTATTTCATCTTACAAGAGCGTAAGAAGTGCTACTTGAACATCAAAAATCAAGATATTACCATGATCAAAACATTAAAACTCTAAATTGTATAGAGCCATTTTTAAGTTTCTATAGTCGTCCGACTATAAAAAAATTTAATTTTGTTAAAAATAAAAGAAATGACTGCATATTATCCAGTTTTTGACGATGAAATTGAACAAGGACCTCCTGGAATGCCAGGAATAGGGTTCAAATTAACGAATGATGGGAATTATGACATGGAAGGAAAGGTTTTAAGAAATGTTTTAGATCCTGAAGAATTAACTGATTGTGCGACAAAAATTATTTTGATAAAGAATTGAAGGAAAGAGCTTTAACTTTAAAAAATGATTTTTTTCGATGCTAAACATAAAATTATTAGAAATCAGGGACATCCCCGAAGAAGCTTCGATTCAGCTACCAAAATATATGTAGATGAGACAGTTGAAGAGCTGAAAAAATTAGTTTAATTAACCATGATGTAAAAGGAGAAAATATTCATAATCTTAAGGATCCTGAAAATGCTAAACATGCCGTAAATAAACAATATTTTGAGAATAATGCTTTAATTTTAAGTGGTGGAAGTTATGATGCAAGAAATAAAACATTTCAAATGTAAAAAGAACCGAAAACCCAAATGATGTCGTTATTAAAAAACACCTAGATTATTATTGCATTCTGTGGGATACAGTTAATAGAAGCTATTTTGCTCACAACCAAAGAATTTCAAGTGTAAAATGGCCAAAGAAAGATACAGATTGTACTAATAAATATTATGTGGATATGAAAACCTTTTGCGCTACCACAGATAGACTTGTACAATTTACAGGTGTGGGTTATCAAGCTTTTCAATTCAATGAATTTACTTCCAAACTGTTAGATTCAAACTTAAAACTATCGCAAAATATGTTTATGAAAATTACCATTTTCTTAGCCTGTGATAAAATAGATGAAAGTCCATTGATACGTTTAGATAAAGGGAAAAGAGCTCCTTCTTAATAAAGCAATAAGAGTCAACGAAGAATCAATAACTATGTTTGCGTATGGTAAATTGAGCGAAATTTTGTTATTATCTGTACTATCAGGTGGAAAGTGTAAATTAAAGCCTTATTTACATATTGAGAAGATTGAGTTTTCTTTCAAAACATGAGTAACTTATTGGACAAATAAATTTTGCTCGTTAAATAAATGGAAAACTTAATTCTATAAGCATCAGTAAAGAGGAAACACAGTCATTAAGAAAGAAACAAATCAAAGCTTCAATTAAAGGGCACTGCTTGGTATTTTCAGAAGCTTACCTCTTCAACAATAAAAACATTTAAAGAAATGATTTCGTTTATAAAAATACAAAGATGGAACTGTTAAATAAACTAAACGCATTTAGTACATTCGATACTTTCAAAAAGTATGTCTGACTAGACATTGATAAAAAATACCCCATCTCTGAAATCAAACGATTATCAACGAAATATGGAGAAAAATAATCGTTGAACTAGATGATGGCTCTGTTATCAGCTTACCCCAGCGGTGCGTGAACAGGGCATCCGATTATTTGAAACTCAACGATATAATACCTTTGTATTTTTGTGTATTTGGGTAGCAAAAATACTGGTAAGTCTTGTCCAGCTCATATGTTTAAATTTGAAAAGTAACTTTTTTTTAATAATTGTAGAATTATTAAAAAAACTATCCATTTATAAGTTTCACAATTTTTTCAAACTGATTCTGTAAGTTTCTTAATGACTCTCTTATATCTGAGATGTTTTGTGCGTCGCTGCTTAAAACATCCAACTGCAGATACTGCAGAAGAATTTTGTAGCGAAAGATTTCGGTTTCAATATCATTCATGTTTATTAAGAAGGAAAGTTTTCTTTAACTCAATTCAATTCCCGTACCTAGAGCAAGCTATCATATTCCGGTCTTCCGCCTTTGGCAGCGTGACGTAGGATGAAAAAACACTTTTCTAATGACGTACGTAAAATAATTAAATTTAGCCGTCAGATGTCACCATGAACTGGACACTTTACTTAAGAATGAATGAATGCGTATTTCTTAGTTATTTTTAAGTTTACTCATTTTTGCAATGTTTTAATCGAATAAAATACACGGTTTGAAATTGTATTGATCTGTAATATTATAATTGAAAAATGACTCGCGTAAAGTTATGTATTTAAGCTTTTTAGTCATGAGTTTACAGCATAAATAACTTAGGAGTTCCTTCTACAGTGGGTACCCATGGCTGAACGGTTTGCGCGCAGGGATCGTAACATCAAGGTCCCGGGTTTTAATCCCGACCTTTCCCGGGTTTCCAACTCGGGTTGATGGTTGTGGAACCTTTACCTAGCCAAAAAGAGACATGTGGCAATCGTCGGTAATAATCGTGGTGGGTTGAGACTTGTGGTCCTATGTCCTGGATGTTTGTAGTGTCCTTATTGTCCATGTCGGCCGGTGGGTGATGCTGGAACTCTGGTTCTAGAATTCGAAAACAGCTGTCGGAATCGGAGTTACAGTATCACTGACCTGGTGGGTCATTTTGCCATTTTTTTCAATGCAGCAAAAAAAGATGCGTCGAATTTTTAATGATGATAAAATAGGTTTTTGATCCATCACGGGGCCCAACGTTCAAACTGTTTGGCGCTCCTAGGGGAAGTGATAACTCTAGGAGGGGGGCGAAAACATTTATTTATAATTCCCTTAACGTCCAATTAAAAGTTACGCGATTCAATCCCCAGTGCCACCGTTTTTAAACACTTAGGCGAGTGCATGTGATGCATTGGGGGAGAGAGAAGTAATAAAAATAATCACATCCTTTGAAATAAGTAAATTCTTCACAAACAATGTCAAGGTCTTAATGCATTTCAAAGCCTTCGGAATAATTTCATCGATAGCAATACAGAGAAAAGACCGTGCTTCGAAAGACGCATATATACGTCCGGGAGAGTTAACGTTTTGGCTGAGCGAGACGTTTATATACACCGGTGGCACTTAAGAGGTTAAAGTCGTATTGCAGCTTTAAAATTAAAGTATAGCATTTTGAATTCAATACATAATATTTATGTGCAGGGTAGCGCGATGAACATTTTGAATGGATATTGGGTCGCAAGTATTGAAACTTTGAGAAGCACTGGTTTTAACGTATATCGCACCCCTCCTCCTAAATTCCACACCAACGAGAGGGTGTTCGATACTTGACATATTTATCACGGCGGATTTTCAGGTGTACTGGCCTTGAGGCGGCATGCGAGTTACCTTGTCCTCTACCGCGGACACTTTACTTCGGTGCACTTGTGTAACTAAGATTTCCTATTTTCTGATCAGCTTTCTTAATTGATTTCTGATTGATCAGGTTAAATCATGTTCACTTCTTGACCTGTAAAACTGAAGTTTATTCGATGATCTGCATTGATTTTGCTTAATTTTTTCAGCTGTTCAAAATATTTTTTAACATTATAAATCCTTTCTTAGTGGTTTAAATTTCTTTGTTTTAACTTAAAATAAATTTCAGTTAATAATAGTCAAGAGGTAATTCATCTCAGTCACTCAAAATTCCAAGGAATAGAGGCTAAGGCCCGGAAGGGCTAGGTACTCTGCAAAAAAAATTCGACGAAGTTTAGGTGGCTGCGGTATCCGAGTGGTATAGGTATCGGATCGTGGCTTGCCTTGTCATGAGTTCGAGCCCAGTACCACTAAAGACCAGCCGTGTAGGGCAGAGATATACGTTAAATCTGTCCAGAAGTGAAACGTCCTCCAGTTGTTGTGGTGTGGTAGTTAGGAGAAGGGGGTGCCAGCTCAGGTGTCGTCCCCGTCACTTAACCATGGTTCAAAATTACGTGGTCCGTCACCAAAAACCCTCGCATAGCTGAACAGTACGACGTTAATAATTCAATCAATGATTAAACCGACGATGTTTGGTGGCCTGAATAGCCTAGCGGTCAAGGTAACGAACACATGTGTGGCGGGACATAAGTTTGAGCCAGTGCCACTGAAGAAACACCGTATAGGGAAGCGATGCACATTAAATCTTTCGGTAGCTCACTCATCTTCAAGATGGTGTGGTATAGAAGTTAGGAGAGGGGTGACAGCTCAGGTGCCATCCACGTAAGTTGACCATGGTTCAAAACTACGTGGTACGTCGCCAAAAACCATTGCGTAGATGAACAGTGGTACGTTAATATTCAAACAATAAATCATTAAACCGACAATGCTTAGTGGCCGCAGTAGCTTAGCGATCAAGGTAACGAACATGAGGTATAAGCAGTGCCACTGAAGAATCACCGTATAGGGAACGTTAAATTTTTCGAAAGCTCTAACGTCCGCAAAAGGGTGTGATATTGTAGTTAGGAGAGGGGTGCCAACTCAGGTATCGTCCTCGTCACTTGACTATGGTTCAAAATTACATAGCCCGTCGCCAAAAACCCTCGCGTAACTGAACAGTGCGACGTTATTATTCAATCAATCAATCAACCGACGATGTTTTAATAACAATGGTAACGTAGGAAGAGTCATTTATTTCCCGCCTTCAAGAACGTATGATGCTTTAGAATTCAGTAAGGTTGAGTACGATTAATTTTGCACTCTTCGATAGTTATCTATAAGTTAAAAAGTAAGGAATATGGAGGAAAATAAACACGTGGAAGAAGATAGGGACGTTGAAATTCGGCTTGAAGCTACGAGCGTAAGTGGTGTTTCACAGGACAAATCTCTGTTGGGATTTTTGACTCGGGAATGGGCAAAAAAAGAGGAGGAAAAGGGTATGCATGATAAATATTTGCATATAACTAGGTATTTATTGTTAAATTCTTTGGAAGAAAGTTCATTCGGCATAGATGCACCATTTCATTACGAGTTAGAAAAATTGGACTTCTACGGAATATACGTAGTGACAAATATGCTCGCGTTCTGTGTTTTCAATAATGTGTTTAAAAAAATTCTGGAAAAAAGAGATGAAATAAAGTTATATAGCAGAACCGATTCAGATTGCGACACATCAGATGTACAATTTCTTCTGTCGCGATGTACATTGCTTTGTCCCGTGCCGACGTACTACAATTTCGTGTTAGTGGTAGCTTTCTTAACTCTAGTAGTTTTCATGGATATTGACATCTTGAACTGCTTCCAGACCATGTACATTTCTGAATTTTGCCTTAGTGTCTTGCACAGAAGAACATTTTGGAAGATTTTCCAGTCTGAAGAAGATTACAAGAAACTGAAAATTTTTTGTGATGAATTCCGCAAACGCGCTTTAATCCGACACATTCGGTGATGACTGAATTGCGGAATACCTTTGTTGGCGAAAACTGGATGAATCTACTTCTAAGCTGCATGGAAGCAACTGATGTAAGTTTTCCTTTAGAAGAATCGGAAATAGAAATGTTAAAAAATGCGTCTTTGAAGAGTAACAATATGGAGTGTGAACCAGAAATCTTAACGAAAATAGAGGCTTTTTTCTCTGGTGACCGAAAACGCCAAATGCAATCGTTTTGCCATTCATGTAAAACTAAATGTCATAATTACCTGACATATTTAAGTTCATTCATTCCAATGTAGTTTGTTAAACTAAAATTTAATGTTTAAAATATTAGCGGAGAATATTATTCCAAATTTGTGCAACTCAGTTTAAAATGTGTGTATTTTTAATTTTAGAGGACCAACCTTACAATTTTTCATTTTAAAATTAAAATATTTAAAAAAGCAGATTCTTTCTTTACCTAATAACATTTCTAAATACTGGCATAAAAAATAACCTTAAAAAAAAAAGATCATAAGACTGGCGTTCAAGAGACTCAACATTAATTGGCCACCGAATTTTCACCAATTTCTTTCCACCAGAAGTGCTTTCAATAATTTCTGTAAATTTGTTGCAACTGTTTGTAATCCTTCTTAACTTCTTTTTTTTAATTGTTTATTTCCCTTGAATGTGTGTTTAAGACTTACTTCTGTAAGCCCCGTGTGATACTTTGTGGTGCACGGGGATTTTAAAATTGTTTTCAATAAAAAAAAATACTGGCAAGTAGATTTTTTAAGAGTTTGTGTCATGTATAACAAATATTTATTCCAATCAATTTTTTATTCATTAATTTGAAATCTATATGAATATCCCTGTAATGTTTTAAGATCATTTTTGCAATTCTTAGGACTTCTGTTTTTAAATACAAAAGGGTTACTTGAATTCATTTTACTATTTCTGTATTCAAATGTATAGTTGAGATGAGGAATAAAATGTATGATAATGTTATAAAATTGTTAATTTTTAAAATATTTTACTTAGTATTAAATTATATGAAGATGACAATTTTCTTCTCGCTGAATTATCCGTTCTAGGATTTCTTTTCCGGGAATTCATAAGGTTTCCACACTTCCATAATTTTACTTTTTTCCCGGGATTCCCTGGAACCACAAATTGTTGGAATAATCCGAGGTAGGTAGTTTTGACTTGACTATGAATTTCGACCACTCATGAAAATTTCAGGTGGCTACAGTTAATGAATGATCTTCACCCCGAATTCCTTCGAAGGCGGAATGTCCGCTAAGTGGGGGTAAGAGTAAATTATTAGAAACTGTAACACGTACGTAGGTTTGGGGAAATTTTTCAATTTGTAGCATAAAGCTATTTATCTTGTCGAAAAAGTATTTATAGTTTTTGAAAGAAATTTTAATTTCACATTCTGCCAGCACGATTATACCGATAAAAGTTCACATATCTTGATTTACGTTGATAACGTAATAACTTATATTTAAAACTGTTATTTAATTCGTCAGTTGAAAAAAATATTTCCCGATACTTATCATTATAAGCTATTTAATTGAATCAGTAATTAAAAAGAATATACCCCAAACTGTTTTGGAGAGAAAATTTTTAAAAAGAATTTCGCAAATTTTCTTATTTTTTTAAACTAAAGTTTAGTGTGGGATTCTTACTTAAGTATTTAATTTTTTTATATGACAAAAATATTGATATTTTATAAATAAGATATGAGTTACACGAAAAAAAATTTCTTAAACAAGAATTGATATTTTTGACGAACGTGATCGTTACTGCGACAACAAATAAAAATTGTCAAATATTTTTTAATATTTATCTCTTAGCAGCAACATTAGAAAAATAACTGATTCAGGATAAATTAAAAAAAATTGAAAATCGATTCTCAAGCATGACACTATGTGAGGTTTTGAAAAAAAATTCCTGAGACATTATCTGAAGCTGAGAGAGCATTTTCTGCTGAGGGTTATTTATAAGAAAGCAAAGAACTAGAGTGAGAGTGATAAAAGCATAGATTGCTTATGTTTTCTCAAACTCCACTTGAAAAATTAAATAATGGTGCTTGTTTGATATCCGAGGGCAAGCGCCTTGTTACTTATGTTTGCCCAAATGGGCGATAACATTATAATATGGCTACCTTGAATTTTATCGTGTAGGGATTTGGTTGCCATGGGGATATGTATATTAGAAAAAAACTTTTATTTTTTTAACCGCTTCAACCTTATTAGTTTCAGATGATTTTAATTCGACTTTTTAAAAAATTTAACCATTTTCACTGCAATTCTTCTATTATTGCAGTCTTCAGTTTTATTTTGTGCTATTTTCAAATTTGGGTATTTCTAATATGGGTGGGTACTAGGATATATTTTTAAAAAAGAATGAGTGTTTTACTTATAATTTTCGCATTATTTTACGTCTTAAAAATACTTTTTTTTTAAATATTCGTTGAAATTCGATGAAGGAACCTGCAGTGTTATTAGAATATTACTAGCTTCCAGTGCTTTGAAATTGATATCAAATATTAATTTTAATATATATTATGTAATTATTTTATTAATAATGTAAAAAATGTAATTATTTCTATATGTAATTATCATATAATATTGGTTATTAACTTTTTTATAAATATTATTATAAATATTATTTATGTAGGATTTTCCTTTTAATCATTTTGTAAAAGGTTGAATCATATTCTTTTCAGAGGACTATTAATGTCAATTTTGTTTATTACTGCATTCCGAAGCAGCGCCGTCTAGTGAGCTTTCGGAGCGCCGGCTTCAATAATTTTTTGGCAGAGGCCTACTAATCACTGCCGGTTCAACACGTCACGTTTTTTGCACATTTCGCGCCCAGAGCGGTCTCAATCCAACCATGAGAAAAGTAATTAATATTTCCCCGTTTTCTAAAGGTATAACTCGACTTTCAATTAATCTAATTTCTGCATGTCTCTTTCCCTCTGTAAATATTCCCCTTGTAATTTTTCCCCTTTTCCTTCTATCTTGAAATAAATTCTTTACTTGAATGAAGTATCTGCGTTTAAATAACTTTGATTCAATTAATTCATCACTAACCCTTTAATACTTATCCCTAGGCAACCCACCTCGCCAATTTAAAATAACGACTTCTGAAGAGTCTGATTTTTATTCGAATATTTTATTCGGACTCCAACATTTATAATTTTATTTATTTATAATTTTATTTATTTATAATTTTATTTATTTATAATTTTATTTATTTATAATTTTATTTATTTATAATTCTTTTATTTATTTATAATTCTTTTATTTATTTATAATTCTGTTAATTATTTATAATTCTGTTAATTATTTATAATTATGTTAATTATTTATAATTATGTTAATTATTTATAATTCTGTTAATTATTTATAATTCTGTTAATTATTTATAATTATGTTAATTATTTATACTTCGGTTAATTATTTATACTTCGGTTAATTATTTATGATTCGGCTATTTTTATATAATTCTGTTATTTTTATATAGGTATAATTATGTATAAAAAACATAATTATAAATTTTGTTATTTAAGTATAATTATGTTAATTATTGTTATACGAGTATTCCTATGCGTTATTTTTTTCTACTTTACGTTGATTATTCATTTTCATAATTACTATTAAATTATATTACATGATTATTATACATAATAGTAATTATTAAGTCATACTATATGAATATTATGTGTAATTACTATTAAATTATATTATAAGATTATTATATACTGCACATAATACTATTATTTTAGTATATGTTGCTTTTTATTATTTTATATTGATATTCATTATTTACTGAATGATATTGGTTATTTCAGCCTCTTCCTATATCCTTTATTCGAAATACATTTCAATGTATTTCGAATTCTTATAAACAATTCTTAAAAATTATTGTGTATCATTAAATTATATATACCGATAGCCCGGCCATATTGGATTCCATTCCAACAAGAACACGCGCTGCTTGCCACCACAGCCCCGAAAGTAGATAATAAAAGCCGATTCTACGGTCGCAGGAGGCATAGAGTTGAATTGCTTCCATCTCGCTGTTGAGTCGAGTTGTTTCCCTCCTCCAGCTGAGTTCAGTTGTTTTTCTCCTACTATGGTTTTGGTTTTCGAGTTGAGGGAGGGGAGAGTTGAGCTGTTTTCTCCTACTGCTAAGTTGAGTTGTTTTTAAATAAAATGTGCACAAAACTGAAGTATGGGAATGTTAAAAGTACTCATGGCGCAACCTGTGGATTAAAATGAACACTAATTATAGATTTTAAAATTATTGAAGTAAGTAACACTCAAATAAAATAATAATAATAAATCCAGATTCAAACTCACAGCCTTAGAACAAAATGTCTCCATAGGACAATAGATTTTCAGTTACGCTAACGATTGTCCTATGAAGGCATACAGACCTGGAGAAAACTTATGTTTATAATCTCATGAATTTAATTTTGCAGGCGCAGCAGATGAGGACGTGTTTTAAAATCTTCTTAATTAAAATGAAATAAAAAATATTTAATTTGTATTATTTTAATAATTTGTAAATTTTAATTCAGTTTAATAATTGCACATACACAGTAAAGATAAAGTAAATAGTTTATTCAGAAATCAACATCTTGTACAGCGTTTTACATTACAATCGTATATTTACATAACAGGAGAACAACTTGTAAAATTTATTTCAGTATAATGATTACACATGTACAGTAAAGAAACAAAGTAAGTTGTTTATTTACAAAAACAGCATTATGTATCCCGTTTTACATTACAATCATTGAATAGGTCTAAATTCATCAACGACCAATGTCCATGGGCAATAGTAGTAATGCCATCGCCATTAAAAAAACTTTTATCATCTTTATACGACAGAGCAAGT
>BMAU01011258.1:0-155167 GCA_019973935.1 Trichonephila clavipes | reverse complement strand
CTATATCAAATGTTATAATATCTTACGAGTTATATTTCGAAATGCTGAGTTAGTGTAAAATATAGAACAAAGCCCCCACACGCTTTTACCACGTGACATTAATTTTCTCGTTAATCATTTTATTTTTATATTAAGAATTATTTTTTACTTTTAGTTCGATTCACTATAAAAGCGTGTTTTTTTTTATAAACTACAATTTATTTTTTCATTTTTAGTTCAATCTACAAATAAAAGCCTGTTTTTAAACTCATTTCTTCATTGTTGAATTTATCCTGTAGTTTGATATATTTGGAGCCGGAATTGCACGGCTGCTGGAATTAGACTTGCTCTTCAATGGATATTATTTAACGGGTCTGAAGGTATATTCTCTCCGTTTACCGGGGCCATGGTTTGGTCTTCTTCGATAAGTTTTAAACAATCTCTGATACCAAATAATTCCAAATATCATGTTTTGTTTTCATTTTTCACAGTTCAAAGTCGACTGAAGTGGGGAATCCGCTGTTTGAAAAATTAATTATGAAAAACAGAATGTCTGAGTTTAGCAGTTAAAACATAAATTATTTTGTTTCACGTGCACGAGTCTCTTTTTTATTTACATTTTCAGAAAAACTAGATAATCATTTATATTATGATAAGAAATTGCTAACAAACCCACCCTTTCCTTTCTCACATAAAGAACACTTTTTTTTGTTTTATTTGTATTAATTACAGGCGTTTTCATTTTAGGGTTGAACCTTTTAGGTAGGGTCTTTTAGTCATAAATCTGAAACGATATAATGAATTAGTCGCCTAATCTCGAAATCCTTATTTTTGAGGATCCCGATCAGGACAATGGAACAAAATTATGAAATTATTGTATTGTCATTGGTCCTTGACAAGTGTGCAAAATTTCGAATTAATCTGACCTTTTAAAGTGGGTAAAAATCGGGTCCAAAAATTTCGTTACATACAAGTGAAACTTATAAAAGATTTCTAATAAAAAGGTTACAAGAATCAAGGGTGATGTTGCGGGGTATCGTTGCAATCTAATACTACTCACTTTTAAGTATCTATAAAGACAGAAGCAACGTGATAAAATAGAAACAATTGTGGGATTTATTTGTTACAAAACACTACATTAAAGACAAAAAATATTGCGCAAAATAGTCGTATTTTGTAAGGAATCTCGCGTGCCGCAAAATTATTCAAGACAGGCCACTGGCTGGCCACCTCTGGTCTACTTATTTGTACCCTTTGATTCTGAAAGAGTTTAATCTCTCAGCGAAATTTTAGAATGCAGTGCAAGATATGAATTTAGGGACTGTAAATGATGCATAAACTCTGAGGACTTATATACATTCAAGGAGACATGTATAGTTTCATTTCCCCTTAATGATGTATATCTGTCAAGATTGAGTGATTAAGAGAGTGTCAAGATTGGTCATTTGTGTCACATTATCGCGATTTGTTCATTATCTTGTGTAAATGCTTGTATTACATCTCAGAAACAAATGAGGAGTAACCATCATTTTCTGCAGCTAGTGTGTAGCAGAAGTAATTATATCACCATCACCTACCGTTAAGTATCTGTCCAAGTTACTTATAAATTCAGTGTCGGTTTTAAAGTAGTTATTATAATCTACTTTTTTTTCGTTCATCAGTATGATGATTGGCAGAATCCTTGAAGGCGAATTGTCTAAAACAATGTCGGATATCTTAATGTAATTGAGCAATTTTTTTGTTAAATATATATATTTAGCGCGTCATATGTATATATATGCTTGTGTATGTGTGTATATATATTTGTGTTTCATTGTTTATATTATCTTTTAGATGAGTTATCGATGAATCGAAGCTTGTAATAACCCCTTATGAGTAAGACTAAATTATACCAGATTGCGGATCTCATTTATTCGACATTACAAATTCGTGAATGAACTGTTAATCTCCTTTGGGGTTTCAAATTACATTCTAAAAACCACTACTGTATTTATATGAATGCAGAGGTCTCAATAACGAAGAGGTTATGGTCACGAGCAATGCCGGCTTAAGCTCATTTCGGGCCCTGGGCGTAGAAGATCGACGTGCCCTCTTGGCACTGGAGGATCCAGTATCTTAATTACCACCGTATCCAGCTGTATCAAATCATACGGGGCCCCCACACTGCTAGGGGCCCCAACATGCGTAATTAAAGAATCATTAAGTGTTAAGGGGCCCCTAAAAGAAGCAACCGAAGAAATTTGATACAGGGCCTATACTCAATATTAGCTGCGCCAATTGGAGGATCTTAATTTATAACCAGAAAATATGGTTAAGTCCAGTTTATACGGGCCCCCTGACGCCCCCCTAGCACCCAAATAGATAAACCGGCACTGGTCAAGAGGTCTTGACCGGTGTTATTTCGAGTCAGGGCTTCCAATCCAAATTTGTTTAAAGAGTTTGGCTGATGTACGTTAACTCCTATAAAGTTTGATTCCCAAAGTGGTTCCTACGGATCCCTGGAGGCTCTTGTGAGTGCCGAGGGCAAATTAAAATTAATCTGAAGGAGCGCTGACAACTTTTAGTGGGTTCACAAAATGTTTGATGATGTGTCCATGACGAGACCAGTGCCATATGTTCTGGCAATCTATTCAATATTATCCTCATAGAGGTTTATTGACGAAAACAGGACCCCTATTTCATGTAGAGCAGCAAGCATACTGCACAGATAAAATATATTAGCCGGTGTACCTGAAAAAAATTGTTATAATCCCTATAAGTTCTTCTACCATTCCTTATCAAGCTTCCTTCCTCTGTAACGACCTGTTCTTAGCTTAGAAATGGTCTTTGTTATAAGGCGGTCTCTACTTATAATACAGAATTGTTTCTTCACAGGAATTGATTTCCCTCTCAATTTGAACTTTGTAACAGCATTTGCGTCTATATAATATGGTGATAACATTTACCTTATTAGACGCAAATGCTGTATATGATTTGATGTAAAGTAAAATATTTGTGATCCATTTCTATTATTAAGAAAAAATTAAAAATAAACTAGGTCATGAATTTTGCGTGTTAAAAAAGAGACATGGTAGGGTTTATTAAAAAATCTGTAATTAAATGGTTTTCAAGAACTTCTTGATTGTCGTGCTCAAAATACCATAAAATAGTAATGTATTTTTTTACAGAAAATTTAAAAATTATTGAATTGATTTTAAAAATCTATATAACTCCTCTCTCTCTCTCTCCTACAATAATTAACGAATACCAATTAAATTTGATTTATAAGTACTTTGAACTATGCATAGCAAAAGTTGGTATGGATTCTCTGATAACACGTTTGAAATTCCGAAAAATATTCTCTTTTATAAATGCTCAGTAAAATTCCGTGAAAAATGTACACATTCTAAATGCATAAAATGCTATTGGATTCACCAAAATGCATACCAACTTTTGTTGCATGTCTTAATAGCAATAGTTAGAAAAATATCAAAGCATTTAGTACAATAAAAAAAAAACTTCATTTTAAATTTGTTATTTTCAGGACATCAAAAAATTAAATTTGTAACTTTTCTGTTACGCATTATTTCTCTTGAGAGTTCATAGCCAAATTTTTCGTATAAAAGGGGTCTATGGGGTACAGTAAGATTGGTAACCACTACTTTAAAAGACTCAAACTTTTACTTCCTTTTTGAAAGTTTGGAGGGTAGGGGGATCTCTCAGGGACTATCACGTCTCTTGACCATAATTTAAAAATAACGAGATCCATCACCAAAAGCCCTTATGCAGTTTCAAATTGAGAAATTAATTAACAATCAGTACAGGTTTATAATAGATTTGACCTGCACATTTTGTTACGGGTTTATCCACGGTCACTTCTATTAATACTCTTGAGGACATTCTTCTTTTGACTGTAGTTTGAGTTTAAAACCGCCTTCTGTAGAGAGAACTTTTTATTTTATTCTAATTTTGAGTGCTATTTAAACCTGGTAGTGGGTGTGTAGGAGTTAGTCCTTACGTTATCATTCAACTGAGATTAAAGAATTGCCTTTCGGAAACGTTGATGTAGGAGAAAGTTTTGGATCAGAAAATAGTCAACCTAGGAGAGATCCGACAAGTGCTGTACTATATCGGATCAAACTCAGTGTTTAGTTAATTTTCTTAAAAGCTTAAGATAAGAAAATAAATTAAAATGCTCCCTCGTTTTATAATCCTTCATTGATCAGACTGAAGTAAAAGAGAGAGAGAGAGTGTGTTTATTTTTATAGCTATATCTGATGATTCGGTGTACTCAACAACACCCGCAACCACCGGGTTTGCGACAATTTGAAAGGAAAAAGTATGAAAAGTTTCTAATCTTTTACTCCCCTCCTCCCCAATCTTTTTGAAAATTTTATTTAGTTTGATGATTCGTTTAAATATTTTTAGATTTTAAAAAATTTTTAAAAAAAGTTTTCCTAAAATGAAGGGTAGGGGAGGGGGTGTTTCGCTATTACACAGAACCCTTATTTTTTTAGCCATTTCTGATACACTTTATTCACCATTTCTGATACACACAAATTGCAACTGTTTATATTTGAGGAAAAAAAGAGTAAGAATTCCTTGAACTAACTTTACGTTTAACAAATTCAGTGGGTGGTAGGCGAAAAAACCCCCGGGAGATTTTCATCACTCATCTCAAGTTATTCTCTCAAAATTGCAGGTGGAATCTTAATCTTATAGAACGGGGGAGGGCAGACTTTCCTGGGTAAGGCTAATTTCTAATTTTTACAAGATGCTGCTGTCCACCCAGTGGCGTAGGTGTAGTGAGCTAAGAAAAAAGTCTACAATATTCCTTATAACTTAATAATAAATACGGGATATGTACTTACCTACATAACTACAATAAAGAAAAATAAACTTACACTTTTAAGACATAAGATACAAACATAATAATAATAGCCCAAAATATATGATACATTTGTTAAGCAATTCAAATTACATTTTTGAAACAAGTAATATAAAAATTTTCGTAACGTCAATTCCTACTTTGTTAGAAAAACGTACGGGCACCATCATTGCAGCTAGTTGTAAAACTTTGTCAGAAAAAACGCAGAATAAATTTAAAATTAAAGATAAAATTTAATTAATGAATTAATATTTGAGAACATTGTATTAACTTCAAGTGTCATCCACTACAAGTTTAAAAAGTGTATTTGAACTTAAATGGATGAATAGAAAGTATTTTATTAACGATTGAAAATTTGAACAAGATAAATATATATAGAAAGGGAGATAGTGGACTAATAATAGGGAATGAATTAAACATTTTCATCTAAAGTTAGTGCTTATCGTCGTAGTTGAGTAGAAGACTTAGTCTACCTACTAGTTAACCACTCTTGAATATTTCGGTATATATTTACTAAATGCTAATCTTCAGGCGGTCCCCCAAAATGTCTTGGCGGTCCACTGATCAATCGGGATCGACTTAATTCCACACATGATGTAGGAGGCTTATTTATACTATGAAATCTTCTGGGTTATATTACTTGCATTTTGTGGTTGATCACAAAGAATCAATGCGTTTCCTTTTTTATATGATTTTTGAAAGTATTATCAGATATATATATTAGAAACAATACAATTAGTATTTTAAAACAGTTATAAAAACACGTTCAGCTTTTAAAGAGGTAATAAAGATATGTTTAAACTAATTATTCGCAAAATAGCTGGAAATCTCGGGTGTGTTAGTTACGGGGGCGTTATAAATAAAAAAAAATCCTTTTTTTCAGTTATTAGATCTACAGACTTAAAATTTAACAAATAAGGGTTTTTTGTTCAATTGAGGTATGCAAAGAGCTTTTTTGTTTAATTTGCAATTTACGTAAATTAACTCATTAAAATTTTTTAATCTTTCAATCTGTATTGTTTAATTTTTCCTTTCACCTGTGTGAAGAGCAGATTTTTTCCAGCTAGTAGGATGTAGATAAAAATGTACCCTAAAAATTCTTTTCTTAAAAAGCTTTCAAACTAGTGTTCATCGTATTAGAAATCAAAGGCATACATTTTCAGTTACATTATACACAAATCATGATTTATATACACTTCCCTTTGAGGTTTTTCTCAGAGATTCTTGCAGTGATGGGAATATAATAATATGAAAATACAAATTATTCAAATATCAAACTTGACACATTATATCAAATGTTAATCACATAACATTATTTTAAAAAAATGAGTGCAGTGAAAATTGGAATGAAAAACAGGAAGGAAGTTTTTAAAAGCACCCCCTCCTCCGCCTTTATTATTTCGCAACTCATGGACGTATCGATTTTCTAATTTATCTGACTTGCATCCACAACAAAGACAACCCCCAAATCCAGGTGTTATAATACAAATTATGCTGTTCTCACAAGAGTCACTTGAACAATGGCGACCGTGGCGCTGTTACCGGGATTTTATTTCGTGCCAAATGCAACACTTTCGCACGTAAACTGCGCGCCACGCACGACTGAACCGATCTGAGGACGAACCGGAAATATAATTTTGCCGCATAAAACTTACCTGAAGGATTCTAACCTGATGAAAGTGGCTAGGAAATCCGCGGATCCGCGACCTTCCAAAACGTTCTAATCTATATTTCTGCTCGCAATGGAAGTCATAGGATTCTAGATAACTTTAAGCTTGGCTCGGGACTTTCTTCAAGGCCTACCTTCGGGGTTGAGCGGTTTTCTTTGAGGGTGATAATCTTCCTTTGGTGTTAAACAGGCAAATCTTTTCGTTCCATGGGCTTCTTTTTTTTTTTTTTTTGGCTGAAAGTAGTTTCTTTTTCGCAACAGCCATGGCCCTGTTTTGTTCAAGACACGTTCGCCTTTTTCAGAGCGTCTTTGTTTGGAAACTTTGTTTTTCGAAGTGGGAAGTGGGCCTTTGAAAAAATGGAATAGAATGACATTGATTTTTATGAAATCTTCGCCGTCATCGGAACGTGTTGTTCGTGAGATAATCTTTTGGCAATCTGGTGGAAAAAGTTGATGAGTTTTTTTTTAATTTTAACTTTCATACATTCAGGGTTTTTTTTTTTTTTTTTTTTTAAAAAGGAAATGACTTTGGAGATATGTCCTTTAAAGTTCTTAACGCTTTTGAAATTTCCGACACTTTGTTCGATAGAATGTCAAATAACATAAATTGTAACTATTTTCAAAAAATTCCGTTTTCAGAACTCGTGTTCAAGAACGTAAAAGAACAAGGTTAATTACACTTTGGAACCATAATCGACAGACGCTTAAGGGATCTCGGGGTGTTAACTTTCTCTAGAGGGCTGAAAATATAAACAATATTCAAATATATATATAACTCTTTGAAAGTAAAATTAAATAATTCAATCTTTTACACATTATTTATAAAGGAATGGGGCTTTAGAAAAGTATAAAATGCTTAAAATATAATCATAATTTTAAAAATTATAAGCATATAAAGATAAGAAACATTTCTATAAGAAATATTAATTAAGTTTTATGTTGCGCATGCTATATTCTAAAAAAGTAGCTTTAATTACTAGCTATATGTTGATTTACAAAGTTAAATGTATCCTTATTACACTGTAGTAATTTTTATTAGTAGAATAATAAATTATGTTTTTTAAAAAATAAAAAAATTACATTTTCAAAATTTTTTAAAAAAAATTTCAGTATTTTTCAAATATTTTGAAATACAAAAGACATATTATTCTAAATGATGTAGGGTTTAAAGAGTATGATACATTTTATAATTCTATAAAGTTTTATACACATCAGAGGCTTCTGTTTTAGAAAATAGCGTGCGCAACGCAAAAATTATTTAATATTTAGTACATATTTTCATATGCTTATATAACTTTTAAAATTATGATTATACACTCATGGACAAAAACATTAGCGCACCAAGAAGGAGTTGTCAAAATGAAACTAAATTTTACAAACGTAATGACTACTAAATGATTAGAAAATCAAAGAAAACTGAATAGTTATATTTTCAGAGAAAAGGACAAAAAGATCGGAGGATTTAATACCCTGTTGAACCCCCTCTGGTGCGAATGCACGATGCAGTACGAACAGGCATTCAGGTATACAAGTTTTGTATGATGTCTTGAGACAATTCGTTCCATATTTTCTGTAACCTTGCCTCTAGTTCGTTAAAACTCGTGGGATGCCCAACTTGCCATACCAAGTGATCCCAGATATGCTCGATGGAGACAAATATGGGGATCAGGCAGGCCAAGGAAAGGTAGCAACAGTGCAGAGATAGTCTTGTGACACCCCTGCCGTGTGAGACCGAGCAGTATCTTGTTGAAAAATGGCTCCTGGGAGCCGTTGCATGAGTGGCAACACACGTGGTTGCAGGATGTCATGGACATACCGCTGGAATGCCATGGTGCCACCGATCAATACTAGGGGTGACCGTATATTTTAGGCAATAGTCCCCTCCATACCATCACACCAGCTGTGGGAGCGGTGTCGTTGTAAAGCAAAGGCAGGAATGAGACGTTCACCGCGGGTTCTCCACACGAACACGATTGTCATCACTGTTGAGATTGAATCTGAATTCGTCGCTGAAAACGACCTGGTTCCATTCCGCTGCGGTATAGTTTCCCTCGTTGCGCGGCACCACTCCAAACGGAGGCGTCGATGGATGGGCGTCAAGGGCGCACACCTGCATACTGGGCGCCACGATCCCAAATGTCCTTCAGCCAGGCGCCTTCGTACGGTTCGAGAAGACACAAGGGCCCCCGTGAAGGTGCCACCTGTGCTTGCATGGCGGCCGATGAAGCAGTTGGCTGTAGGCGTGCATTTCTTACGATGTGGCGGTCTTCTCGACGACTGGTCTGTCAAGGGCGTCCTTGAGCCTGGTCTTCGTGTAAATAACATCTCTCGGATCCACTGGTTCTAAAAACCTCCCCTCACAACACAATCAGAGCGGCCTAATTGACGAGCTACTCGCCTAGCTGACCACCCAGCTTCCATCATGCCGGTGATTCTCTCCCTCTCAAACTGCGACAACTGCTCATATTGTCTTCGAAAACGGCGTAATGGCATGTCTACCTCAGTTCTTCCTTTGTAAACGATTCAGCTCACTCAAACAAGCTTTTGGTTACCTGTTTCTACTCCGTGGAGAACGACGTTAAACGCTCTACCGGCTATACGTAATGCGCAATCACGCTGCATTTCTAATCATTTGCATATCTCCTCGACTTGTACCTTCATGCCAAATTTTGTTACGATCGCGCAATTATTTCTTGTGGCGCTAATTTTTTTCGTCCATGAGTCTATTTCAAACATTTTGTACTTTTTTTTGAAGCCATAATTCTGTAAATAATGCACAAAATTCAAATTATATTTAATTTAAAAATTAAAAAGAATTATACCTATTTGAAATTTTTTTATTCTCACTCCTCGGAGATAAAATGAACACCCCGAGATCTCTTAATTTGTTTTTAAAAGCTAATTCATCTATCCCCTGAGGCAGAGTTACACTAGCGTCGAACTGTTCAGCCATGCACGAGGCTTTTGGCGACGGACCATGTCATTTTGAACCATGGTCAAGTGACGAGGACGACAGCTGAGCTGACTCTCCCCTTCCAATGGGAGGATGTTTGTGTGAGCCTCGACAGATTTAACGTCCCTTCTACACGGTTAGTCTTCAGTGATACTGGGCTCCGAACTCACGACACGCCAGCCACAAGCCCGTGACCTTAACTCCTAGATACTGCGGACATTACATCCCCCGATTTATATAGAAGGTAGATTTTTAAGAAACTGTGCAAATCGAAAACCAGCTGAACTGTGCATGATTTAGTTATTTATGTCAACGTGAAATAAAAACTAATTTTTAATTGTTTTTAATATCAATTGCAATCCATTTTTGAGTGGTATCTTTGACCCTATCATTAGAAGCTTTTTTCCCCATAATTTCCATTACAGTGTCTCTTATGCATGAAGTTGTACACCTGTTCGTAGAAAATTCAGCTGCTACACTTCTCTAATGGAGTCTTTATTTTTTTTTTTTTATTGTCCTTTTTTGGAGTCTTCATTTTCTTATTGTTCTTATTGTGGGAGTCTTCATTTTTTTTTGTTATTGTCCTTATTGTGGTTTCATTCACTGAATTTAGAAGTACGTGTTATTCTTTTCTCTATTAAGTTGACGATGATCTAAAACTTTAAATTTTTTTTTTCTAAAGGTATAATTAGATTCAAATTCATTTTTTCCTTTTAAAATTTTTTCCCAGGGTTTGTCAAAATTTCAAAAGATTTGTAAAATGCAATAAAAACTACAACTGTTTACCTCTTATCAGTAAAGAGATGTTTTTCCGAATAGACAAGCACAGTTATGTACGCCTCTCTGTTGCTAAGAATGCACTGCAGGAGCAGACAATGTGAAGATTCATATAAAATGAGGAATCGCTATTTATAGAGGGGCTGCGGTAGCCCAGTGGTTAAGGTATCCAACCATGGCAGGCATGTCATGAGTTTGATCCCAGTACCACTAAAGACCCGCCGTGTAGGGCAGCGATGCACGTTAAATCTGTCGAGAGCTGAAACGTCCTCCCGTTGGTGTGGTGTGGGTAGTTAGAAGAGGGGGTGCCAGCTCCAGGTGTCGTCCACGTCACTTGACCATGGTTCAAAATTACGTGGTCCGTCGCCAAAAACCCTCGTGTAGCTAAACAGTGCGACGTTAATATTAACTCACTCACTCACTCGCTATTTATAGATTGGAGTAAATGGAATTCAAAGCAGAGGATTAAAAATGAGCAGAAAAGTAGAAGCGCCATGACACACACACACACACACTACTAAGTGAAAAAGAATTAAATTACAAACAGATTTTTAATGCCTTATTTTAAAAACTGTGTAATAGTAATATCGAGTAAAAACTCTGTGTGTAAATCTGGGGATAGATATAATAAAACGGGTACTTTTACATAAACATATTTTTTACACCACCCGTGATAACACTAAATTTTTATTTTAAACCTAATTATCTTGTATGAGTAAGCATAATTGTTCAGGGATGAGGATAGTTATTTTCGATATGAGTGATGTGCGCCCTTTTTTTTGTATTACAGTCAGTCATAGAATTTAAACCGGAGACGCGTCTTCGAAAATAGCAGTGTAAAAAAGCTCTACATCGAAAACACACTAACAATATAAAAAAGTTCGAAACAGTATAAGCAATAAATTAAGACTGCACCAATAGAAAGAGAGTAATATACTTTAAAGCAATGCTTCCTAAAGTGGTCTATGTAGACCCCAGGGGGTTTTATGACGACCTATATAAGGGGTCCAAGCCAGCGAAAAATAATTTGAGGGTCCATGAGGTGTAAATGGGGGTCTGTTATAGGGTGACCTCTCATTAAACAAAGTCATGATTTAAATTTTAAAAGAAAATTTAGTCAAGTGAAAAACCAGATTTTATACATTTAATAGATTCATTTACTAATTTCAATGAGGTTAATTTGTAATTACAAGGTGACAAAAGCATAAATTTTATTAAAAACAAGGATCATGTCTGAATTTAGACTTTAAAAGGCATACCTGTTATTTATCACAAATTATGGATTATAGCGAGAAAATTTTTCAATTAGTTTTCCTAGTGAGAAGGAGTTTCAGCGTGGTTGCCAATCTCCAAAACAAAAAGAAAGAAAGGGGAAATAAGAGCTGGACACTACTAACCGAGGAGATTTAGGGGGTTAAACCTGACACGATTGATTCCAAATGTTGAAAAATTGTTATTCAAGCATCATATTTATTCCTTCTTTTAAAAATATTTGTTTATTGCTCAGTTATTCTATGTATTAATTAAATTTTAATTTAATTAACGAGTTTTTTTAAGTTTTAAACAGCATACTTCACTTCAGTTAGAAATCGTTTTAAAACAAGTAGCTCTATACCTAGCAATCAAAAAAGACTTTTGAGTTGGTAAATTTGCAAAAATTCAATATTAGGTAATCAGGGGTCTACCCCAAATTGAAAAACATGGCAGAAGGTCTATGAAACAGAAAAAGTTTGGGAAGCTCTGCTTTAAAGTAACTAATTTAGTTAAGTTTTTATATTTATTACTTCTCTTCCATATATGTGTGTGTGAATTGATCAGTTTTCCTTCAAGACCACGTTGGTAGCGGTAGAAAAGCTGATGCACGTTAAATCTGTCGTGGCTCAAAGTCCTCCTTCTGGCGTGTTGTTACGGAAGTTTAAAGAAGATGACAAATAAAGTATCATCCCCAGTCACTTGATCGTGGCTAAACATTACTAGGTCCGTCGCCAATGTCTCATTGCGCTTCAGTGAGAGTGAGTGAATATTAATGTCGCTCTGTTCAGCTACACGAGGGCTCTTGGCGACGGACATCATGTTGAACCATAGTCAAATGAGAAAGCGGGCACCTGAGCCGGCACCACGTCTCTAACTTTCCCACCACAGCAATGGGAAAGCGTTTGGGCAACGATATAAACGTACACTTACCTTCTGTGCACGGTGGGTTTCAGTACTAAGTTCGAAACTCATGACACGCTAGCCACTAGTTCATTACCCTGACCACTAGTCTACCACAACCACTCGTATTACTTCTAATTGCGATATAATTCAAATTAAATCAAACCTGAATTTATATTTCATCACAAAATAAAACTTTTCTGAAAATCTTTATTTCGCGTGCAATGCCGGTTATTCCTCTTTAAATGAAATAATTACCATTAAAAGAATTTTTAAAAATAAAAGCATGACTTCAATATCTGCTTAATCGTTTTCGTTTTTATTACCTGTCTGTTTCTGTCTACTGGCTTGTTCGCATTCAGACTCATCGATTTCTAGTACTCGCTTTACGAACTTAACCACGCGGACGTTCCCTCTTTGTTTGTTTTTATACTGACACAGTCTTCGAATTGTCTAACATCTTGGGTTAAGTCTTCTCTGAAATCGAGCTCCCTATTCGCAGTGCTAATTGCAACCGATGGAGGCATTAATTGCTTTTTGATGAACGTGACGGCTTGCGAACCGAAAAGCCGCAACAGTTTCATACACAAAGCTCGTTCGATGAACGCGATGACAGTGAATGGGAGGCCCATGCTTTGGTAGCCATCGACGCGTGGTGATCGTGAAAATCGAGAGTGAGAAGGAGAATCGTTCACGCGTGAATCCGCCACCACTCGCCTAATGGAGCGTAGACAAAAAGAGAAACTTGCGCAGAAGTAATTTCTCTAAGTCTGAAACCGAACAATGACTCCCTTTTCAGACAGGAGTGGTGTAATTTGAAGTTTTACTCATTCTTACGATCGGTTCCGAAGGGTCAAGACCGTTGATTGAGGGCGAATGGAACCTATGGTAAGTGAGTAGAATCTTCATCATAAGTTTAAATTTAGTTCTATTCCTTAGTTCTATTTTCGCATGGGTGGCCACGGTAGCTTACGGGTCAAAGTCACGGACTCGTGGCTGCATATCATGAGTTCGAGTCTAGTACTACTGAAGACCTGCCGTGTAGAGGGGCTGGCGTACATTACATCTGTTGTGACTGAAACATCTTTACATTGGCTTTGGTGTGGAAATAGGAGGGTGGGTGTAGAGGGGGTTTTCTCCTCGTCACACTGACCATGGTTCAAAATTACGAGGTCCGTCGCCATTAGCCCTTGTGCAGCCTTATAATGCTACGTTATTTCTCTCTCTTCAAAACTCCATGTTAGAGCCCCAGTGAATTGAGGGCCTGATGTACATACGTTAAATCTGCGGTGCCTCAAAGTCCGACGTTGGCTTGATGTGGTAGTCAGGCGTCGTCCTCGTCACTTGATGGAGGCTCAATATAACGAGGTCCGTATTGCTTTATATTGCGACGTTAATAATCACTCTTCAAAACTCAAGTTGTTCGCCTCAGAAAGAGTGTAATATAGACTAAAGTTAGAGAAATTATCTGAATCCTAGAATTGTATCTCTCCCCATAATTTCTGCTGCAGAATTTTTAAGAATCGTGGAGTTATTCCACCCTTTCCTAGTATCGAATCGAGACTATATATTCGAGTTCGAGTTACAAACGTCGTGACAGTTAGTTATATTGTGGCCATTGTCTGTTTCATCTATAATCCCTTTCCGTTTGATCCGATTCGTGAAACGTATCTCAGCATTATTCGCCCTCGTTGGAAGCCCTTCGTAGTCTTTTCACGTATTTCAAGGTCATTGCATAAATCGGTTATGTTTGAAGAATATAATCATCTCCACACACACACTTTTCCCTCATACAATCGGGTTTTAGAAATCATTCTGGGGTGGTTTCGCAGAATGATTGCTTTTTGTTTTCCTTTGAAGCTGAATCCCCCCACGTTCGTGCATTTATCTCTCTGCACTTTAATAATCTATGATAGACTAGTTCTGTTTATTAAGGAAAAGAGGCCTGACACTTTTTCAACATTCCGTTCCTTGTTAAATGAATTCAAACCGCGTTTCATAAACAATGCATTCATTTTTTTACCTTTTACTTTCTGATTTTCCTGCATTAATTATATTGCAGCTGATACAAACCTAAAGTAATTGCCTTTCCTGCCAAAGCAGTCGTATTGTTAGACTCGAAATCTCTCGTTATTACATTTTTTTATATAATACTTGATATACACTGGTGCTCAAAACTAAGAGAATTTTTAGATTTTGTAGATTACCTCTAGAACTGTTGGGTGAGTGGTGAGTGAATACTAACGTCAGCAACACGAGGGTTTTTGGCGACGGACCACGTCATTTTTTAACCATGGTCAAGTGACGTGGACGACATGAGCTGGCACCCTCTCCTAACTACCACACCACACCAACGGGAGGATATTTTACCTCTACAGATTTAACGTGCATCACTCCCCTACACGGCGAGTCTTTAGTGGTACTGAGCTCGAACTCATGACATGCCTGCCATGATACGATACCTTGACCACTGGGCTACCACAGCCCTCTAGAACTGTTGGACAGAGTTTAATAAAACTTGGTATGTATACAGGGCTGATATAATGCATAAAAATCCTTCAACAGTCAGAATACACACGCATGATCGTTCTTAACACTCATCGAACAGCAGTCGCAGAATTAAAAATAAATAAATAAATAAAAAGGTTAATAGGGGTATGGTCTCCTTCAGATAAACAGGCCTCACACACCGTGATTTTATACCGGAAATAAGGGAATTTAGAAGTTCCTGTGTAGCAATTAATCTCAATCGTTCAGAAACTGTGTTTTAAGACCTCGGAGGGAGTTTGTGAGTTGCAATGGCCCTCCCCAGAACGTCCCAAGCTTGCTCTAAGCGGATGAGGTCTGGAAATCTCACTGGCCAATCCACACATTCGGTGAATATCCTCACTTTTCAGAAATTCATCGATCAGATGTGTCTTGAGTTGTCATTCGTCAAAATAAAAACGCGGCGAACTGCACGAATGAAAAGGCGAACATAAGGCTCCAAGACCTCATCTCTATGCCTCACAGCAGTCGCAGTGCCTCTTGCAAAGACATAGAGGTGTGTGTGGCCCTCCAAAGGAATGCCGGCCCAAACCATCGGGCCTCCGCTATTGTAATGGTCAATTTCTCGGGCATTGGAGGGCAGGTAGTGGGTCTTTATCCCCTCCGTATGAAAGTACGACGAGAATATATTGACTGGTCGCCCATCCGGCATAGTGGTTAGTAAAGCTGACAGCGGTGCCGTAGGGTCTGGTTTCGAATCCAGGATAAGGCATGGATGTTTGTGTTGTAACCCTTCTCTTCTTTGTGATATGTGCTTCACGCTTTCTTCTATGTGTGATACTTTGTGGTGCACGGGGTTATAAATGTTCTTAATAAAAAATATACATATATTGACTGATATGATTATTTGTTTGCATTATGTCAGCCCTATATAAATACCAAATTTTATTAAAATTTGTCCAATAGTTCTAGAGATAATTGACAAAATCTAAAAATTCTCTTAATTTTGAACTTAATATTTAAGAGTTAATTGCAATAGTATAAATAATTTTTAAAAATAGTGTTTTTTTTCTGAAATGTATATTACAGGTGTTTTAAAATAGGATGCATATAAACATTTTCATACAAATATATAATTATGTATAAGTTATATTATGTCATCTTAATACAATTATTTATATAGCTAAACTTGAAAAAACATGAAAATTTTTAGTGAGTGAGTGAAAATTAACGTCGCACTATTCAGCTACTCGAGGGCTTTTGGTGACGAACCTAATAATTTTGAACCATGGTCAAATGACGAGAACGACACCTATCTAACACTCACCTCTCCTTATTTCCACACAACGCCGACGAGAGGGCGTTTTGAGCCTCGACATATTTAACGTGCATCAACCCTCTCTGCAAGGCGGATCTTCAGCGGTACAGGTCCGTGTGACCTTGACCACCATGCTACGGCGGCCACATGAAAATGTTTAGAATAATAATTAAATATTCTGTAAAAAACTAGATCTCTCAGACCTAAATCCATACCAACTTTTCTAGAACATATATATGAAAGTATGTACAAAAATATTTCAGAACTCTGTCTTGAATTGAAATAATAATAATAAAAAGCTTTAGAGAAAAAATAGAAAACTCTTAGATCTTCAAAAATAAAAATTGGAGAAAAACACATTTAAAGTTCATAAAGACATAAAACAAAAAACTTATAATGCCTGTTAAGCTATAATTTTTTAAATGTTATTTTTCAACTCATAGCCGGCTGGGTGGCTTGGTTGGTTTGTCGCAAGCCTTCTGCACCCAAGGTTGCGGGTTCAACCTCGGCCCAAGTCGGTGGACTTTCATGATGCAGAAAATCGACAGTAGCCTGTGACGAATCTGTACGGAACCTTTCCACTAATCTTCTTAGGCGTCTTTTTGGGGAATATAAATTCGAGTTTATTTCCAATCAACTCCAAAAGGATGAACGGGATATTTAAATTAGATAAGGTATTTATGTCGAGCGTTGCGAGATAACAAAGAGATGATGGAAGGCTATTGAGCTAGTGACTTTAAACGCATTACTAGAAGATTCTAGGAGATTAGATTCGTGAAGACGTCGTGCTGCGAGACGTACCAGAAAGCTGATATAAGCCAGCGGTAAATATAATTTACGTACGCTTAAAATAAGCGTCAGTTTAAAGGGGACTTAGTTAAAGTTAATGAAAGTTAAAATTCGAATACGTGTATTTCTCGGATCTCCTATTTCGGTAGACCTTATTTGAGCTTGAGCTTAGTTATTAATTAATTTCATTCTTAGTAATTTAATTTAATATAAAGGCAAATCCCTTTAAGCGACGTAACATAAATTATTATATGTTATCAGAGATTTTTTTGAGAAAATTATAATAATAATAAACAATATTATTATTCAAAATGGCTCTTAGTGGTTCTTTGCCTCAAATTAATCTTGGTGTTCAAGGTGAGACCCAGGGGAGACACCACAAGCCTTGTTATTTAATTATACGGCCTGTAAAAATCTCTACAGTGGCTGTTTGGCTTAGGTGCTCTTGGCAAAATTAAATCCTAGTACAGGTTCACATCGTCAGAGCTCGAGTGCTTCCCTCTAGGGAGGAAACTGGGCGTTAGAGTTACCTGCGGCGATTGGTATCCACCTATAGGGTGCCGCACTAAAAAGAGATGCCAGTTTCCGGGAATGTACTAGGTATGCAATGATAAGACACTAAACCGCAGCCCATTAGAAATAAAAAAATTTTTTTTGAACTTATGCTCTGTATTTTAAAACCTTATATTTTAATTAGATATATGACCGAAAATATTTTTTTTTATATTCAAATTATGTTTTTTCATAATATTGATAGCATTTGTTACGACGATGGATTACGCATCTTTTAATCTCAACGAAATATTTTCACAAAAGTTTTCAAACCCAACACACATACAAAATTATAATTATACAAACTAGAGTTAGAATTTATCAGATTTGTACATAACATAATTTTTTTCAGTTTTAGGTCGTCGCAGTTTTTGTTGCATGACTAAAATACTATACTGTAGTACTATAAGGTTTACTACATTGTAATTTGGTGCATCATAGATAAATTCAGTTTTATCTACAATACTTGTATTCTGAATTCCCATGTAGTATTTATTAGCTGAAGGCTGGTTTTTAGATACTATATCATATTTTCAGTAGTATTCCATCTCTTCCAGATAAATGTTGTGTCTCAGCAACCTGATAACATTTTGGCCGTAGCATATTCTCAAAAGGAAAAATCAATGAAAAAAAGGCTTCTATGAGTTATATAAACATTGTTTAAAAAGCAAATACTGGTCTTGGAAAAATTAGACTTCAAAACCTAAATAAATGGAAATTATTTTAGTAGTGAAAGTTGAAGTTAGCAGCCATTTCAGTGAGAGAATTGTGTTCAAAACCGCTTTAATTAATCAAAGTTAAGAATGAAAAAATGCTTTAAAATGAGACCGCAATTAAAAGCACGCTGCTCTAACTGTCAAATATGTTGAGTGAGTGAGGCGTGAGAGTTATATTAAAGTCACCCAACAAAGCTGCATGATGGCTGTTGGCGATGGATATAGTCATTTTAAACCATAACCAAGGGATGAGGATGACACCTGAGCTAGGACCTCCCTCTCATAACTCCTGCACTAACGGGAGGAAGTTTGAGCCTCGACAGATTTAACGTGCAGCGACCCCCTCTACGCTGTGGGTTCAAATACAGTAGAACGTCGTTCATCCGAATCAATTGGGACCGGACATCGTTCGGATACGTGATTGTTCAGATAACCAAATGCGATCCATGCAGCATGAAACCGGACACGAAACGAATATTGAAAATCATCACATGCGGGAAACGTGCTTAAAGAAAAAGCACGTGACAGGGTTTTCATCGTGATTTCTATTAATGTCCTCTTGGGGTTTCTTTGGGGCCGAAATGGCAATTATTTCCAACCAACTCGAGAAAAAGAACGTGTGTATGCAAATTAGGAATCTTATATATAGTAGAAGTTTAGCAATCACGTGGTGGATATGCGAGGTCTATGTCTACGCTTACAAGTGATTGAGTAAAAGTTAGATGAAATACCAAGTCCAAAATTTAACCTACCGGTACCTGTATAATCAAGTTAAAGGTGGATACATGACCACAAGGATTAGAGAAAGATTGAAGCCCCGTCAGTTAGGACAAACAAGGCAGCTTTTTACTTAGGATATAGTGGTAAGCACCTTTGATTAAACTATAAGGAAAGTGCGTGTATTAGTGAGGTTAGAATTAAGTGGTATAGTTAGATATAGTGGTCAATTACGTGATTATTTAGTAATACGAGTTGTGTCTTCTCATTCCAGATCTGCTTACTTTGGTTATTGTTATTTTTGTGTATTGTGATTATATATAAGTTAAGATCTTAATAAACAGATATTACGATGAACGATTTGTGGGATTCTTCGTTATTCCCTACAGAAACAGGCCGTGTAGATATTGGAGAACAGGGGCACCCACGGAAGGGTGTCTCACAAGCAAAATAGGTGCAAAATGTCGCAATATTACATTTATTGTGGAAAATAATTACTTATTTTTAGCTGTACCATACTATACCTTCGTTTTCCGCTGCAATATCTCTGAAAAAACTGGTTCGGATATTTGACGCTCCGGATAATTAACGTTCGGATAAACGACGTTCTACTGTATATAGAAACTGACAGCACTTGGAAGACTTCAAATATCTTCAACACTTTCATCTCGGCATTTGGCACGCCTTTGTCCCGCCCTCTGCGCCGCTCTCCCCAGCGGTAAAATTGAAACACAAACTCCTGTAGAATTTGTTTATTTTACTTTGAAAAATAACGATTAATTGCAATCAATAACAATTCTCTCTATAAGGATTTATTTGTGGAACCTGGAAGACGAGTCATCTCGTCCCTCGCGATGAAAGTGTTAACACTAATTGGTTATCAAATCTGACACATTCGGTTGCAAGCTAGTCGTAGAAAAAAATCAGCATTTTTGTCAATTTTAGGGTACTGTGTAGTCTTAACTGCATTTTCTAATGGAGTAAATGTTTTCCAGAAATTATCAAGGAATAATAGGGTAGTTAGAGAGAATTATCAGATAAAAAAGACACTTGGAAACATTCATCAAACAAAAAAGGTATCTATCTGTTGGCACAAAATCGTGAAAAATATACTACCCCCCATCATTTTATCCCTGTAGATTGACGACTGAGCTGAATTTCAAGACATCCATGATGCATATTTAAACGCCATCTAACATACCCCAGCAATTAAGCACTCGAAACAAACTGCATAAAGACAGGTTCACCACCCAACCAATTACCTGCTTGTGTTTGAACAAAATTTAAATCAAGGAACCAGATCTTCATCGCGTCGGTAAAAGGGTCGTAGCACGCACGATGTATCCACATGCATCATTTTGTGCAGTAATAACTGTCGTGATTGCTGCTAACAAGCCTGATGAGTACAAATGCCTGTCTTTACGTGTCTATCTCAGTTACACCCAATCTTTGCATACGGAGAATGAATAATTCGCCTCGCATTCCAGCTGAAGGCTCGCACCGAGCGCAAAAGCAAAATGAATCGTCTGCAAAACCTTTCATTTTCATGCCTGGAAGATTGATTTCGAAGATGGCATCGTGCTGTGGATTCAATTCCGGAATGAGTTTTATCTGATTTTTCTCTCTTTCTCGCCCTCTTGAAATCTTTGCGAGCATAATTGTGTTTAGGAATGTTTAACCACCTTTTTTTTTGCCTTGCATTTTGCCATTTGTTAAGATATCCGACTACGTTCAGAACCGCGATTTTGCAAAAACGTATAAATGGATAACATTTAGTGTCACTTAAATTAGAAATGTATAGAAAATTGTTTTAATTGTTTGTATTACAATAAAAATTTTTAAGAACAATATTTTGACAAAAAAAATTAACATAGAATGACTAATTTTCAAACATTCTCCTTTTAAGAAAGAGGCTTCTATTATAATAATATTTTGCCTGTATATAGCTCAGAGCTCTGTACAGAGGCTGAACTAGAATTTTTGAAATATATAATTTAGAAGTGGATTTATCCATATTCTACAATAGAAGGGAGAAATTTTAAGAAAAAAAAACGCCGATAATTATTTCAATTGGTGGTAACTCTGAAAATAATATGAATTTTTCAAAAATCTAGTTCAGACTCTCTGGAGAAGTCTTTACTTTATATAAGCAAAATATTATTATAGAAGCATATTTTATAAAAGGGGAACATTTTGAGAAAAAAAGGTTATTCTAAGTTAATTTTTTGCCAAAATATTGTATTTAAATAATTTTTTTTCAGAATGTCCATAAAACAATTTTATACATGTATTCTAATCTAAGCGACACTAAATATCATGAAAATTATCCATTTCTGTGCTTTTTTAAAATCTCGGTTCCGAACGAAGTCGGATACCTTAATCAATTCATAGCTTGATGTTATGTGATAAAAAGAAATGTAATTTAGTTGTATTCTCTGTGTCTTTTTCTAAAAGGGCTTTCTTCTTCGAATGTATACATAAGGCGAATCAACTGTGAAGAGAAACTAAAGCTTCTTAAGCCCAATACATTTTTTATAATTTTATATCACCGATGAGAAAATGTTGATAAAGATTCTTCTGTTGGATTTGAAAGACAGGCTTTAGTTTAAATCCTTTTCGTCCGCTGTTCCATTGCTTCGCTAGAAAAAATGTATTCTTTTTACACTTTCTTATTATTATATATATATATATTATATATATATATATATATATATATATATATATATATATATATATATATATATATATATATATATATATGCATAAACAGTCAACTCTCGCTAATTCAAACCTTCGATAATACGAACTTCTCTCTAATTCGAAGTATATGCTCAGCCCCCTAGAAAAACTCTTTTTATATTTCGAACTATAAGAATACGTTTTAGTACACTCAGTATTTTTCGAAGTAAAATCTGTGACTGGCCAGAATATAACACGCAATAATTCGAAGAAAACTCTCGACAATTCAAACACTCAGTATCATGTAGAGTTCTGTAGCAAACAGATGAGAGAGCTTACATGTTTTGTGTTGTATTGTCTGCTTCTCTCTTCTGTAAAGTAGCCCATTTGATGATCATTAGAGTTGATTACGAAGCTAAAGTATCACTAAACAAATTACGCAACTTTTCCCTTCAAAATCATGTTGATACGGACGTTTTTCAAGCTTCATTTATTCTACATAAATCTATTGGCAAAGTTAGATTAAATGCCATAAAGCAAATAAAGATAACAGATTTCTTCGTCAAAAAATTAATATGTACAGTTTGTATTCTTTTTTAATATGTTTTTTAATTCATAAATATACGCTCTTAATACATGACTTTTAACTTCTGTGTAATATTTATACAGTATAACATGAACTTTTTAAAAATACTTTAAAATAATTTTATACATGTGTTCAATTGTTGTTTTATTGTCTAGTTTCAAATTTAAATGTGTTAGAAATTTTTTTCCCCTTTGTGTATTTTAGGAGCTTTTTCCTACCCTCTCGATAATTCGAAGTTTTTTCACTGGCCCCTTTAACTTCCAGTTATCGAGAGTCGACTGTATATATGTATATAGTTTTTAAAAATATACAGAGACAGAAATGACTTGAAAGTCATATATAAAGGAATCATACAAACGCTAGCGTAGGTAGCTCTGAGGGGACTCTGTATTAAAATTCCTTCAGTGCTCGTTTTTAGATATGAGAACCCTGTTAAAGGGAATGTAGTTACACATGTTGGGGCCCCTGTAGCTTGGGGGCCCTATATAATTGATACGGCTGACACGGAGGTAGCTACGCCCCCGCATACAAATATTGGAAACTTATAAAGATGGATCTTACAGTATTATAAACAATGCTGACTGAGGACAACTTTTAATTTTATATAAAAGTGAGGCTTAACTGGTTTTGTGGCTAGCAAACTTTACCCTTTGTATATATATACATAAGCATATTTTATCATATATCTCTGTAATTAACTGTAATTAAAACAAGTTAGTGATATTCAAAGACATAACTTATGAATATATATTAGAAACGGACACTGTTTTAGATCTTGAAACCCCAAATAGAATCTCCAATGTTTCCTCAAACTGGAATGAATTAACTATTAACAACCTTCTATGTAATTTTGTCATGAAATCTGTCGTATTTCAGAACGTACTTGAGATTATATACGTATGCTTTTGTTTCAAGAGTCAACTGTTTTTTAGTTTCAATGTGTTTAAATATTTCTCCATCGTTAATAAATTAAATTTAAGAGGAATTTTGGATTTTGAAGCGATTTTTCAAGGAAATATCTTGCCGACCCCCATTCTTTTCAGACGCTTTACCTTAATTTTTTTTTTATCAATCTTAAAATTAAAAATTATATACATGGTTAAAAAGGAATACAAAATGCCTAATGTATATAAAAAATTTCCTGTGATACAAACGAAACACTCAATATTGACAGCATAATATTGAAGTGAGAGAAGAGATATTCTTTATTACCGGAAAGTTGATCAAAAATGAGTTTGTGTTTTTATCGATCATTTTAAACATGCGATAATAAATGCTAATTACATTTCAAGTACTATTCTAAATTAATTTGATAAAATGATGAATACAGTGCAAAATAAATATATATGTGGTTAAAAACAAAGTATTCAAAATGTACCGATTCTACATTAAAAATGTCTGAATAGTAATTTAAGCTATTTCTTTTCTTTCTTTCTCTCTCTCTCTTTTTAAAGCTTGATAGGTTTGTGAAAAATTTTTTAAACGTACCACTAATCTTGTGATTTTATAAGCCAATATTATAATGATCTTATCTACTAATGATTGTATTATGTTTTGAACTTATAGTCAGCATTGAATTACAAGAGAACTGTCATTTCAACTTTCACATGTCTCGTCCGTTTTTCTCCGAACTCAAGAAAAAAACTGGATCTTCAAAACAAGAAGGTATTTCTTCACATACACAAAAAATCATCCAGTCGGATTTGATTATAAAGTGGCTTTTAAATAACAGTAATAGCCTTTGAATTTCAGTCTCCAATGATGCTTACAAGTTAGCGATTCAAAATTATACCTGAGGAGGATCATCGCTTTAAGAAACAAACCGCTTATGACTTTCCGAATTTTCAACACAATACCAGTAAGAATAAAAGCCCCGTGCATTGTTTCTAGAAAGGGATAAAAATTTAAAACTCGAACAACCATTAAATAGAGAAATCGCAGGTTTCGTCGCTAATAATCCTTTCTCGCGAGGTTTGTCACTGGAATCGGGGTATAATCAGTGACTTTCGCACAGATCAGTCATCATCATCCGTAACAAGTTCCATTCTCTGGAGCGCTGATTCTTTCAAGCTCTGCGTCCATTTACTTGTCGTTAAGGCCTTTCAACAATGTGTCAGTTGTTTTGCAGCAACACGTCGTAATGACTCAATTCCAGCGCGGATGCGCTTTGGGCAGCTCCAGATCGATTTGTATATAACGTAATGGATATTTTCTTTCCTGAAGGTTTTTTTTATTGTTGTTGAGTTCGTCAAGTACCCACATAACAGTCGTTATCAGATGTTTGGTAAAAATTATATAATGCGATATACTGTTGTCATTGGTTGATGGATAATTTCGGTTTTTTCCCCCGTGTTTTTCAACAACTTTTTATTTGATTCTCCTTGAGGGGAGGGGTTCATTATTTTTTTAACTTTGGGGATGGTCTTATTTTTGACTCGTAGAATCGTTAATGAAAAGCAACATTTTAAGAAAGAGTTTAAGCTATTTGGGATGAAGGGTTTTTTGTTTCAGGAACCTTATAATACACAATTTTTTTACACGGCAGATATGTTCCTTAGAATACCGTGCAAAAATCGTTCAAAAACACACATGGGACATTTGATAAATTTGGGGATGTTTTTCAACATTTTAAAATCGTATAAGGTAAAAAATCTCCACATATCTTCCCAAAAAAGGTAATAAGGAAATTCATGTTACTTATTTATAAAACAAAAATAATTCATTCTTATTACAAAAATAAATAAATAAATTACTGTGCAGTGAAAAATTCAGTCTATAAGTATGTGAGGCTTGCACCTCTCTCGGGCACCTAGATGTGGGAAGGTTGGGACAAGCTCGACAAGATCCAATTGATCTTTTATGTTGTTGTTTCTAATACCACCTGTCTGACGTAGTCAGATCGAGGCCCACGAAATTCATCGTGGCAATGGGTTAGATGTACGCCTGTCGTTGGCCTTAACCTTGAGCACCATACAGTGACAGTACGATTTAGGCTTGAAATTCATGAAGGGACGATGAATTTACGATAGATGGCGACACCACTGGTCTCCACCTCCACAATTTAGGCATGGAACTGAAGGGGAGGTAAATATTCACCAGTCCCCTGCACTCGTGATTCAGCTGTGACCGCCCGCAAGACTTTCGAACCCACTGATTTAACAAGCACGTACTCCGTGTACTCGGAGGGCATTTGGTGGCATCGGGCATAAACCCAGGTCTTGGTCTGGAGTCCGATGCTCTAGCCAGGCTACCAACGGCCCAAATCTTTTTATCACACAAAAGAACAGACACAATTTCAACTAATAATAGTAAGAGAATATCTCAATGCTAACCACGAAAGTGGAACAACGATGGTAAAAACGCGAACAATTAGGAGGCTATCAAACTTGATCCTTACCTTAATAAAGGTTTAATCTATCATCCGATTTTATCTTATATCAAATCAATCTCATTGAACAATCGTCACTTTAAACTTCTTCCTAAAGAGTTCTTAATCACAATAATTCAAATATGATACCTTCAGTAGCAATCTCACCTGATTCTAGAATATCTCTTCTCCTACTCCCTATTCAAGCTAGAAAACTTCGACAATATATAGTAAGTTGATTTAAATATCACGATTATCTTCTTCCGAAGGGTTGGTTGTAAATACTCGAATTGATAGACCAAAGATTTCCCAAGAGAATTAATTGAAGGAACGCGTATAGATCCTTCCCAAGTGCATACAGCATATAAAAGTTCAACTTGAAATTCGGAATAAATGTACTAACTATAACAAGAACGTTTATTGCGAACTGGATGAAAAATGCTATCATCAGCAGATGTGTCAGATTTTGATTCAAATGAAGAATTTCGTTCGTTATTAAAGGCGTTTATTAATTTTTTTTGTTGTTACAAATCGATTATTAGAGGCTTTTTTTTTTGGTTTCTCAAGTTGCTTATATAATTCTTGATAGCCTGCTACATGAAACAAAAGAATTTGTCGAAATATTTATGCACGCCTTATGTCAGGATTATAAGTAAGAAAAGGTTGTACCCTACTTGTAGCAAATTTCGCAACGATTGCCTTAAGTGGAATCATTGCGGGAGAAGAAATGCATTGTCTCATAAGAAGACTTATTAACAATCAACGGCTTTAAATACTTAACTTCCCAAGAGAGAAGCTACAAGAAGACTTTATCGATGAAGTGTTAGACCCAGATTCATTTTTTGTGAGGAATTTAACTTAAGAGGAGCCCCTAGAGCAAATTTGAGGGGAAAAAAAGAACAAATAAGTAGAACTACATAATACTTGTAGATTACAGTTTTACAATATGAACAATGACAATAAACAGTTGTATAATTTGTGCAATCTGGGTTGGTCTGCCGTTAGGTGGACCCCCTTTCAATTTATATTTAAAAAAGTATTAGTAAGCAAAAAAGCATTGTAAACTGAATTTCTTCCAATGTAGTTATCAATATTTCCTTGAATATCAAGATTAAATTATAAAAATAAATTTTTTTGTACTATCCTTTTTTTTTTAATAAAAAAAATCTTCAGAGATTTTTGCTCTTAGAAAAAGTTTAAAAATAGTTTCTTCAATTAATTATTTTTATATGAAAAGAATAAAGCAGAAGAAAAAAGTTATAAGAGTTTAAAAGAAAAATATTCATTTATTTTTCTTTAAAAGTTACTTTTTATTTATTCGCTTAAATTTTTAGAGTTTAAATGATATTTAATTCCAGCAACAGTGTGATTTTTGAAATAACTGCCATTTAAAAAATAATTTTACGATGCAGCGTAACGATGGCTTAAAAAGAAAGAGATCCAGTTTAGTTGTTAGTGGATATAAGGTTCGAAACAATTACCTCCTCGTGGAATAAAGGGAATTTCTGTACGTAAGAAAATACAACTTTTAGAATCAAAATACTTTCTTGTAGGAGCATTTTAATGTAATTAACGAAACATTTAGAAGTTCTTTTGTCACAGTTAAGTATATAAATAATGCAAAAAGAGCAGAATATTTTTTTTTGAAAAAAAATGAATTATTATGTTTAAAAACTATGTATTATATTTTATATGCTTATTTTAAAACTTAAGCTTTAATTATCTGTTTATTATTTTTTACTTTTTTATTATGGATAAAATAAAACTTTTGGTCATCAAAACTTGTTTTAATCACGAAAGATATTTTCCATGATATACTTGTACTTGCATATATACTTGTAAAATCCTACAGAATTAAGTATTACAAAAATTTATTTGTGTATTATGGCCATGAATTTGTACCGTTAATACTCTAATGAAGTTCTGATTCCAAAAAGATACATAGGGCAGAAAATAAAGAAGAGGGGACATCTTTACGCTGACTTAAACCGATTTTCTAAGTTATACTGAGGTAAAAAATTATTGAAGAGAAGCAGCTTTTTTTTCAGATATCACTGTAGTCAGTTGATTGAGACTCAGATTTCGAGGTCCGTTGCTAATTGCCATGAAGTAGTTTCTGCAGCAAATTAATTCAAGAAAAGCGTGTACCTCACTTAACTTCTAAAAATCTAAAATTTAAATTTCTTTAACGTTGTACATTTTCCAGTAACTTTCATTCGCATTTTTTTATATAAAAAAATATAATACATTTATTTTTCTGAATTCATTTTGCTGATATTTAATTCGTTAATTACTAACTTAAGCCGAAATGCAGACAATATCTGTGACTTATTGATATTCTTCGTGACTATAAAGGGGGCTTTTCATGCCTTAATTGTTGTCAGATTTAAGTTATGTTTACCCTTTACACAACCAATTAACATTTGCAGATATTTACTCTCTATTTAAGGTATCCGACTACTACGAACGCATAAATGAATAATTTTCTTGATATTTAGAGTCACTCAGATTAGAATACACGTATAAATTCTCTTAAGAATATTATTATAATAAAAAATTACTTAAATGCAATATTTTGGCAAAGAAATCACTTAGAATAACCTTTTTTCAAATGTTCTTTTATACAAAAAATGCTTCTAAAATAATAATATTTTGCTTATATAAAGTAAAGACTTCTCTTCAGAGTGCCTGAACTATAGGAGTTTTGAAAAAATCACATTATTTTTAGAGTTACTGCTTATTCAAACAATTATCGGCGTCTTTTTCGTAAAATATCTCCCGTTTGTGGTATTAAAATATGGATAGATCCACTTCCAATTTAAATATTTCCAAAATCCTAGTTCAGGCCCTTTGGAGAAGTTTTTACTTTATATAAGCAAAATATTTTTTTTACTATTATAGAAGTATTTTTCATAAAAGGAGAACACTGAAAATAGATCATTCTTAGTGAATTCTTTACCAAAATATTGCATTTAAATAATTTTTTATTATAATAATATTTTTAAAAGAATTTATGCGTGTATTTTAATCCAAATGACACTAGATATCATAAGTATTATCCATTTATACACTTTTGCAAAATCACGGTTCCAAACGTAGTCAAATACCTTAAGTTTTGCGAATTTTAATTTTTTTTATGATGCATTTTTGAATTAGTCTATAGATAATTGTATGTTTATGATATATTTCCGTATTTTTTCAGTTTCTTTAATATTTGTATTATAATGTATTTTTTCTCTAGAGGTTTTAATGTTCAAGAGGAATAATTGTTGCTCCATCTATGGTAAAGGAGTCACTTTTTTTTTTCTGTGAACGTTTTTGAGGTGGCAACTCTGGTGTTTTGAAAACAAAAACAACAACAAATATGTATATAAAAAATTAAGTCAATTCCTACTTCGTCAGAAAAACGTATTGGCGCCATCTGTTGCAGACAATTGTAACTTCGACAGAAATAACGCAGAAAAGTTTAAAATTAAAAATAAAATTTAATTAAAAGGATTAATATTTTGAAAAAAAAAAACACTATTAGCATCAAGTGTTATCCACTAAAGTTTACAAAAATGCATTTGAACTTGAATAAATGATTAGAAAGTAATTTATTAACGACTGCAAATTTGAGAACAAGATATATGCATAGCTAAATATATATAGGGAGAGAGTGAACTATAGGAGTAGGAATTGAAAGAGTTGTAAAGACCCGAACGATGCGAAAGAGAAACTGCAAATCGGTCTTGTAGTAAACAGTTGAATATGTTTATAAACAATACCCCGAAAAAAATTTATTGCTCTGATTTCATGAGAGAGCCTCTCATTTAATAATAATGAGTATCATAGTTCGAAGAAACCGAAAGTTTATATCCAGAATATATAAAAAACAATTGCCCAAGTTTCCGTTTTTAAGTCTACATGCCGTTTTTGTCTACTTTTATTAACGAGGTTTAATTTCAACGGAAAGACCTATGCTTTGCATAGGCGAGTGAGTGAGGAATATTAACGTCGCACGGTGGACAGTTTTGCCAATCTGGGGTTGGAAAGTCTAAAAAAAATGAAATTGCGCGAAATAAAAAAACAACCCCTGTTTACTGGTCCTCATAGGTTTCCTAGTCAGTCATGGTAAATAATTTTCGTCAGTACGTGAAAGGAACTATTATACAATCAGGGGGTTTAGATCGGCTTTCTTTTTACTAGAAGAAACACTTGCGAGCGTCATTTTCTAGTAAGAAGTTCAATCGTTTCGTCTGAAAAGATTTTGCAGATTTAAGAGTTTTTAAATACATGCCATGTAAGTAATTTCTTGATTTGACTTTCAAATTAGGTTCAAGTTTGATTAAAATTGTAAAAACATAACATTTAACTCCTACTAAACATAGCATGTAACTCCTACTAACATATGTCGGTTTTTGAGTTTATTGGAGTAGAACTTTTGGATTGACACGGATTGATCATTGTAACATGAAGTCACACAGAGTAGATATAGACCTTTAATTTAATACCAAATTTATATATATATATATATAGCTGCTACTACCTGCTACTCCTAAGTTATGATTTTTCAGCGTTGGCCGATGGTATTACTCGGCGTGCCTTATTCAATGTGTGGAATGAAGAGCAAGATCCCAAGCGCAAAATTGATGCTGTTTTGAGTTTGGTTAGGAGTGCAACGACTTCGATAAATATGAGAACCAGCAGCAATTAAAATTTAGAAAAAAATTGTTACAAATTTCTGCTCGTTTGTAGGAAAAATGGATGAGGTGCCATAGAAATGAAAAGTTCTCCAAGTCCGAATGATGCGTGGTTGTCAGGGGAATTTATTTAAGATTTTTTAAGAAAAATATATAGCTAATAATTTTGTGTGGTATTTTATAATATATTTTAAATAATAATTATATTTTCAGCTAAACTTTCTCTCTCGGTTTGTGTTTTTTCGCATTCAAATTAATACTACTTCCACAATTATTTACCAATCACTTCTATTTTTCCCCTGTGTCTTATATACTGCATGTAACAAAATTGGAGATCCATTTTTCTGTAAATGGAATACTTCTTTTTTAAAAAATTGAAATGTGGAAATATTAGGCTTTTAGTGAATTTTAGCATACATACATATATAAAGGGTGTTTTTTGAGGGGTATAGAACTTTAAATTGCAATAAAACAACGATGTATCATTCGATTGACATGAATTTTTTTTTATTCGAAAGATAATCTTGTGGCATTACATTTTAAATAAGATTTCTAGCATAGGACTGCCACGACTGGCTCGGATGTAGTCCAATCTGGACGTCCGATTTTCGATGACTTTTTCCAACATTTGTGGCCATGTATATATCGGCAATAACACGGCGAATGTTGTCTTCCAAATGGTCAAGCGTTTGTAGCTTATCCGCATAGACCAATGGCTTTTACATAGCCCCACAGAAAATAGTCTAGCGGTGTTAAATCACAAGATCTTGGAGGGCAATTCCACAGGTCCAAACGTGAAATTAGGCGGTCACCAGACGTGTCTTTCAATAAATCGATTGTGGCACGAGCTGTGTGACATGTTGCGCCAGTCTTGTTGGAACCACAGCTCCTGAACATCATGATTGTTCAATTCAGGAATGAAAAGTTGAGTAATCATGGCTCTATACCAATCACCATTGACTGTAACGTTGTGGCCTTCATCGTTTTTGAAGAAGGATTCCACTAGCCCATAAAACGCACCAAACAGTCAGTTTTACTGGATGTATCGGTGTTTCGACATACACTTGTGGATTAGCTTTACTCCAAATGCGGCAGCTTTGTTTGTTGACGTAGCCATTCAACCAGAAGTGCGATTCAATGTTATCTTTGATTGTATTTGTTTAAAATTTTTTTTTTTACTTGTCACACTATTTCTTGTATATATTCTCCCACGTGTAAATTACTGTTTCTGTTAATATCCTTAGATCCTTGCTTAAAAACTAGTTCCATTTAGCAATAATTTATTCTTGATCAAATTCAAACTGGACATAAATTAGTTAAGACCCTATTGACCTTATTTGTTAATAAAAACAGAAAAGAATACCCAATTTATAATTATTACTGATTTTTTGATCATTAGATATAGTTATGAAGACTATAAAGCCACATAAAATAATTTCCGAGCGCCCGATTGGGAAAACTGCCCACTGTTCGTCGCACCGTTTAGCTACACCAGGGTTTTGG
The DNA here is from genome assembly GCA_019973935.1 of Trichonephila clavipes. Taxonomy (NCBI): domain Eukaryota; kingdom Metazoa; phylum Arthropoda; class Arachnida; order Araneae; family Nephilidae; genus Trichonephila; species Trichonephila clavipes. The sequence continues at coordinate 123,372 of BMAU01011258.1, read as the reverse complement.
AGGCTTTGCGTAAAATCGACCAGATATGTCCTCTTCATTACTTGCTTGCAGCTCAAACTAAATGAACTCCATCGGAAATTGTACGTGTGGCTGACACACACACACACTTAAAAATTTGCTTTTTTTTCTTTTTACTTTTATATAAACTTTTCTTAGTTATCGTCAAAATCTCAATGGGCTCAACTCATGACGGTCACATGATAAAGACGAACGCGTGTTCTCCATTGAATTCATAACATATATCAAACTAATTGTGCTTTTATTTGTGAAACTTAAATAAAATTTCAAATTTTATAACTGGGTAAAGATGTTCAAATGATAAAAAAAAAATCCCCAAAGATTTTAAAATTAAAAAAAAAATTATTTTAGTATTATTGTTGACGAATTTGTACTTTTTAAGAGAAAGTTTCTGAAAAGAACCAAAGTTGGCAACAGCGAAGCACATGAACTGATTAGCTGGAAACACATGATAGCTTTTATCGTGTAACTATGACGTAACATGAGTTTTTTAACTCATTGGCTAAAAACAAGTGGTTATAATTATCATGTGGCTATGACGTTTTACATGAATTGAGTTAATTAGAAGGCTTAAATGTACATAGATTGATAATTTTTATTTAAGCGTTGAAGGTAAGTGATTTTTAGCAACTCTGGTAGATCCTCGAATAATTTAATAACCCAAATCAACGGCTTTTTTTTAATAGCTGCGAGCTAACGTTCCACTCCCGTTTTAACCGCTAAAGCCCTCGTGTAGCTAAACAGTGCCACGTTAATATTCACTCCCTTCCTCCTCACCCAGTTTTAACCGCACGCAATGAATTCTGGGGAGCTCTAAAATTTTTCTGAGTAATTTTTATCTATCCTATTTAGTCTATGTAATTTTTTTACTACATATTTTCTTACAAAAATAGATATGGTACCTCAAGGTCATAGATTCCTGTTAATCCATTACATCGCAGAGGCACGCCATAGAATTCCATCTAAATCTATCAAAACAGGGTCAACTCTGAGGGAGCAGATTACACTATCGACATGCCCATTGAAGTATGTTCTTCTTAAGCCTATTATTATTGTTATGGTTGCTCCAGGGATAGAAATTGCAGGTTTGGACTGCAGTTTGATGTATGGAAATCATTTATAGCGATCGGATCCTTGTTTATCTGATGCGAATCGCTTGAAGGTGTTGCAGAATTTCATTTGTATTCGAAACTGAGTGACAAATTGTTATGTTCTGAAGGGCGTTATTCCATATATTCTCGATAAAGGAAAACACTTTTGGTTAGATACATTATTCGAGAGTGATTTGTCCTGGGGGTCTATAATCAAGGGAGAATATATCGGCTGGTGAAGTTGGAAATAATAACAATAATGAAAGCTAAGTTTTGTTCCTATTTAAATACCGTTCTTTGAATATAAATATGCGTCTGAATAAATTATAATAGTTATTGTAAAAAATCCTTAGGAAGTATAATGCAATATATATTCTTTAATCGTATGATATATTTCGAGAAAAGGTTTACCATTGAAATTTAATCATTTTAATTAAATCATTAAAATTTAATCATTTTTGGCAAAAGTAAGCCAGACCGAACACTATCATAATTTTAATAAATCTCAAAAGACCATTACTACCATCCACAAAATATGTAATTAGAGACAATGAAAAAGATGCGATGAAACAATAAAGATATTAATAATGCCTTCACTGTATGCTCTTTGGCAGGTGGCCAACCCGCGGCTCACTTTGTATACTTTTGCGGCACGCGGATCTGCATCAACGTTACAAAAATACGATTACTTTATGCAATATTTTGTTTTTAGTGTATTGTTTTCTAACAAATAAATCTAAGAGTGAAATCAAATACGAAATTTATCGAACATAAATCCAGCTCAAAACTTAACGGACGAAAACCTGCAACATCATTTTAGAATGTGCAAATACACGTATTAGGATCGACTTGCAAAAACTGAGAGAAATAATTGAGAAAAAAAACATCTCTCTAATTAAATAAATTAAACATTGTTTGATCATTACATTATATATACTATATTATTATGTTACCTATGCTTATTATTATGTTATCTATGTTTATATACGTGAAAAATAATGAAAACAATAATAATAAATAATTCCGTTTTAAATCTTCACTCCAATAATTTTTTGTAATGGATCCAAATCTAATAGAAAGATATATATTTTAGTATTGCGGCCCGTGGGGTTATAGGGTTCTTCCAAAGATCATTTGGGTTGGCCATCCCTTCTCTAGGGGATAGATTTCAAAAAATGCTTTTCTTTCGGAAAACTGGATGGATGCGGTAGCCTAGTGGTCAAGGTGACAGATTCGTGGCTGGCGTGTCACGAGTTCGAGCCTAGTGCCGCAAAGACCCTCCGTGTAGAGAGGGCTAATACAAGATAAATCTGTGGAGATTCTCAGACATCCTCCTGTTGTAGAAGTTAGGCTAGGGGGGTGTCATTCTCGTCACTTGACCATGGTTCAAAATGACGAGATCGGTCGCCAAAATAGCTCACTTGCAGCTTTATAGGACGACGTTTCACTCACTTACAGAAAACTGCTTCAACATGAATGCGAGTAGCTAGAAGGTATGGAGCCCTTTTTTGTGATAAACAAATTCATAAATTATTATATAAACTATCTAAAAGCACACCTCCTCTAAATTTTTCACTGAACAGCAAAATAGTGTTTACATTTTTTATAGGAAAATATAGGTGATGACAGTAATAAAGCTATTTGCATGTAAAAGAATCCAAATGAATCCAAAGCAGAAACGCAGAAAAGAAGATTGAAATATAAATGATGAAATATGAAAAATATGATAAAATATGCTGTGGTTTTTCTGGACATTAAACGCAGGTCAATACTTAACATTCATAACACAGAAATGTTTCTACGTGAAAAAAATGTAATGAGTTTGAAATCATTTCTTCAACAATCAATTTGTATTTGTGTTGTCCAAGGTTTTTTATTAAATATTTTTTTAAAATTATTATTTTCTTTTCTCTCAGGTCCCAACTAAAAATAATTTGTATGTATTTATATGCGAAATGATACCCCGACATACGCGGTTATCACTCAATCCCACCTCGAGTGTAAGTTCGAGGTATCGCTGTGCACTACAATACTTTGACAATATATATTGTAATTCTGCCCCCAATATTGTAAAATACTTCGGCATAAACTTATCACTGCTTGTTTTCTTGATTTGTGAAATATGTTACATTTAAATACTTTGAAGGTATCGTTCGGAACCATGATTTTAAAAAAGCGCATAAATGGATAATTTTCACGATATTTAGTGTCACTTAGATTAGAATACATGTATAAAATTGTTTTAAGGACATTTTGACAGAAACATTTATTTAAATACAATATTTCGGCAAAAATTAACTTAGAATAATCTTTTTCAAAATGTTCTCCTTTGGTGAAAAATGCTTCTATTATAATAATATTTTGCCTGTATATAGCTCAGACCTCTGTACAGAAGCTCAACTATGACTTTTTCAAAATTCACATTATTTTTAGAGTTATAGCCAATTGAAAATTATCGGCATTTTTTCTTAAAATTTCTCCCCTCTGTTGTCGTAAAACATGGATAAACCCACGTTAAAGTTATATATTTCAAAAATTCTGGTTGAGCCTCTGTACAGAGGTCTGAGCTATATACAGGCAAAATATTATTATAATAGAAGCATTTTTCACCAAAGGAGAACAATTTGAAAAAAGATTATTCTATCTTCATTTTTTTGTCAAAATATTGTACTTAAATAATTTTTTATTGTAATATTATTCTTAAAACATTTTTGTATACATTTTCTAATCTAAATTACACTAAATATCATAAATATTATCCATTTATACGCTTTTGCAAAATCACGGATCCGAACGTAGTTGGATACCTTAAAAATACTTTTTAAATAAATATTTTTCCATACCTAAGACGTAAATATTACAGATTTGCTTTCATGAGTTTAATTATAAGTTTTTTTTTATGTAATCTTGTCTCTGTTTTACGACTGAAAAGTTTTTGGGTATTTTGTCACTGTAAAATCTGTATAAAACTTCTTAGTTTAAATATAGCAACAGGTGTGTTGATATAAAATCTTGAAGCAAATTTATGATTGAAAATTAAATTCATTTAAGTGGTCTCAGGGGTGTTAATTTTTTTTCGAGGGGTGAAAATATAAATCATTTTCAAACAGGTATAATTCTTTTAAATTTTAATTAAATAATTAAAATCTTACACATTATTTACAAAGGATTATGTTTTCAAAAAGGTACACAATGTTTGAAATATAATCATAATTTTAAAAATTATAAACATATTACAAAATTATTTCTTATTTTCATAAGTATTAAGTACTTTTGGCGTTGCGCGCTCTATTTTTTAAACTAGTAGCCTTTGATGTATAAAACTGTATAGAATTATAAAATATATTATACTCTTTAAACCCTACCAATTTCAGAATAATATATCTTTTCTATTTCAAAATATTTGAAAAACATTGAAATTTAAAAAAAGTTTTTGAAAATGTAGTTTACTATTATATTAAAAAAATATAATTTATTATTCTATTTATATAAAAATACTACAGTGTAATAAGGAAATACGTTTAACTTTATAAATCAACTTATTGCTAGTACTTAAAGCTAATATTTTAGAAAATAACATGCGCAACGTAAAAATTCATTTTTCTTATAAAAATATTTCTTATTTTCATATGCTTATAATTCTCAAAGTTATGATTGTGTTTTAAACATTTTACACTTTTCTGAAGCCCCATTCCTTTATAAATGATGTGTAAAAGATTCGAAAAATTAATTTTAATTTCAAAGAGTTATATACAGGTATATTTGAATATTGTTTATATTTTCAGCTCTTTAGAGAAATTTAACACCCCTGAGAGATAAGCTGTGTGATAAAATGTATTGAAAATTGGTGCATTTTGGATAGAAAAATAAGATAATGTTAAAAAAAATGCGTGTTAAGTAACTAATCGAAATAAACAAACATAGGATGAGAATATAAAAAAAAGTATATGAGTAGAAAGAATTCGCGTATTTTCAGGAGGGAAAATTTGAAATTAAAATTATATTTAAATTGGAAAGGCAGCTTATTTCTAAAAAGAAATTTTGCAGTTGTAATTTTACGATATAAATTATTTCAACGACAATATAGTTGTTAATGCTGCTGAAAATCGGGCGCTGCTTAGAATCGAAGACAAAAAAATTCGTTGGATGGAAAAATTGAGTTTACACCCCTTTCAAAAGGAAAAACGTAACCGTCCATTTTGGCCATTCGATGACTCCACACATTCCGCAGTTTATCTTCAGTATTCAGTCTATCTTTAATTTCGCTCTCTGGTCGTATTTAGGAAATTTTTTTTGTATACGTTTTCTTTTAATCATTTAAACATCATAGATCTCGGTAATGGCCTCAATGCGAGTTCATGATGACGAAAGTATAAAAGGAAGGCGATTTTATGTACAGATGAAAACAGTAACACATCAGCGACCAGAAAATTTGATACGGATGAAACAAATACACGTCGATGGCGTAAGTAACGTGAAATGATTTTCGTTATAAATCTTCAACAAAGTCTTCCCTGGACCAAAGAAAGTAAGATATCGAGGAGTAGACGAATGATTTTCAGAACATGATACTCATGATTAAAACAAATTTATTTAAAAATGTTTAATACTGGTAAAATAAATTAAATATTCATTTCTTATTAGTTCTCATTAAAATTGTAAAAATTTCTTAAGCATCAGGTGTAGATGAAGCTTTCACATAATTTTTAATTTTATACAGAAAATTATGGAGAATTTGGGGTGTGGTTTAGATTCGAATAAATAAGGTAATACTTTTTTCACCGACTATAACTCTGTCTATAATATTCACGAATTCAAGATATAGTGAAATGAGTCCATTGGGTTTCTGTGGCCTTAAAACAAAAATCTAATATCAGATGACGATACTTTAATCGCTGGTGCAGTACTTTTATAATACAAAACCTCTTTATGTCATGTTTTGAGGAACCGTTCAGCACTAGTCCATATTGATGACATTTTGACAGTCTCCAACGATATATGACTATAATATTTATAGTGATCTTTTACAAAATGACTCGGATAATTTGTTTTAATGCTGCACACATAACAAAATACTTTTGAATGTTGAAAAATGTAGCGTTCTTAGCTATGCTCAAAAATTGCTGCTTATTTTTATTCCTATCTAATTAATAGTATACCTTTTTTCATTCAAACTCTGTTACTGATCTTGGCGCTAAATTTAGCACTTAACTTTATTTTAGATGGTTTGGTCTCTAAAGCTTATTAAAAACTTGGGCTTCTCACACTCAAAACAAGAATATTTTCTAATACGTTTTCCCCGAAGGTTCTGTATTTTACTGTTATCCGCTCGAAATTTAAATATCCAACCTTATTTGGGACCCTTATTACAAAAATATAATCGAAATTCATGAATATTTTCAAAATAAGTTCGTAAGTCATTTGTTTTACAGAAAAAGCAATTTTTTCGTTCTAGATATATCACCCCCTTATCTACACAGTGTTTGATATTCCACTTTAAAATTACATCTTGATCGTGTTTTTTTTATAGTCATCTCAATAATATGAGTGACTACATTGCTATTTTAAGTAGTTTTTGTTTTCATATATGTACCACCGTGATTAATAATCAATTTTTGATTTGGAGATACATTTTTCAGATGTAATTATATGAATTATTTCTTCCTATATAAGTTTTTAAGATTTTTACAGGTTTTTTGAAGAGCTTGATGTCTTTTACTGTTTTTAAAAGTAAAGTTGTATGGGTTTTTTGAACTCTTGATATTTATTAATTTTTATACTTGATGTTTATATAAGGGTCTTTTCTTGTATTCTGTTTTTAGCACTTTTTTAAAAACTAAAACTCTTCAATTGTGTTTGGTGACATTTTGTGATTTTGCTGTTCATTTTTCCGTCATACACTCTGTAAATGAAGTTTTTTTCCCATAGGGATTTCTCTTTTAAATGAATTTATAAATAATCAGTAATCATGTACTAAATTACCATAAATCTAATAACTTAAAGTTTAAGTATTAAAAACATAGTTGAAAAAAAATGGAAGTTAAAAGTAAAACAACGACTGTAAAGTTCAAAACTAGTTGACACACACACGCTTAAGTAAAAAAAAGAAAGACACCATTTGTTGCCAAACAGGTATTTCGTAAAACAAACTATTTTGAAAAGGTACTACACATGATAATCCATTTCTACGAAGAACACGATATCTTTCCCATATTTTTTTACACCTAATAGGTCCATTCGAAATTCCCACACGAAATGCAGTTCCCCAAATGGATTCATTGCTTTCCTTCTGAAAAAGTAAATGGACTTACCCCTAATTTTCCCAACCCTTCCCACACGTGGTCACGAAGCCGCAATTTCTAATCGCCCATTGGCATTACAGTTACAGTTATAAGCCCTTAAGAGTATCGTCGGCCCTACTGCCTTGAAATTATGTTCTAAATACCCCCTTCTTTCTCAATCCTATCACCAATACCCTCTCACCTATTGAAGCATAGCAAACGCCCTTGACGGAAAAGTTATCGAAGAAGTCACCTTTTTTTTCGTTTTGATTTATTTATCTCTTTTTAATTATTTCGATTCTCTTTACATTTTATACTTTCCAATAGCTAGTTTTCATTAAAGACCATTCATCATATTGATGCAAGTGCAAGCCTTTAGATGTTTTTTTTTTCATTCGGCTTGCAAGGTGCCTTGAACGGCTGAAATCGTGTGAGATAGCACTTAGGTGTGATCAGTTATATAACGACTTGTTGGTTTTGTGAAGTTAAATAGTGCTATTATGTACTTTGCTTATATATTCAGCGTCTGACGTTAGGGCTCTTTCTTTGCCGCTGGATGGTGAACAATTTTGTTCATTCTGAACTTCTCGTGATGAGCCTTCCTTATTCAATGACAGTTATTACGTATCTTAAATGGATTCAGGCTCTTTCTGTTGTTGGTATCGACACTTTTATTGATCGATTATTTATTAAAGTGGCTCTTAGAACAGTGCTTCTCTAGCTTTCAATAGTTGCGACCCAACATTCAATCTTGATTTTCATCGCACCCCTCTCTAAGACAACAATGTTTTGAATTCAATAATACTGTAGTTTGGTGCCAAAGCTACAATACAACTTTAATCTCTTAATACCTCCGGCGCATATAAACGTCCCGCTCAGCCTAAGCGTTAATTGTCCCGGACGTATATATATGTCTTTCCGAAGTACGATCTTTTCTGAGCACTGCTATCCATAAAATTATTCCGAAGGTTTTGGAATGCAAAAACAGGACATTGACACTGTTTGTGAAGGATTTACTTATTTCAGAGGATTTGTTCATCTATTCCTTTTCTCTCCTCCCCCAAATCATCACATACGGACGTCTACGTGGAAAACGGTGACACTGAGGCGCGAATCGCGTAACTTTTAATCGGCAGTTAGGGGATTCATTATAAGCCGTACAAATTATCAAGATAAGTGTTAATTCTTGAATATAATTTTATATATAATATAAGCCCATGGCATCACAGGTAATTATTTAACTTGCTCTTAACTTATTATTGTTAGGTTAATTATAAAATACATGGTGCAGTACTGATACATTCATAAGGGTATCATATCAGTGTAAATGTGTGTATTTTATTTTTTATTATGTCAGAATGTATTTTGATGGATTGTCTACAATAAATTTTTAAATAATCTTTTGTTTTCGACTTCTCAATATGCTTGGCCCTCCCCTCTCGTAGAGTTATCACCCCCCTCTAAGGGAGGTATGCCCCACAGTTTAACAAACCCGTCTTAGAAGCAACTGAAGAGCTTGGTGGCGAACGTAAATATGAATCACGGTCAGTTAATGAGGATGAAATCTGAGCTGCTACTCGTCATTTTAAAATTCCACATCATGATAACGTGAGGACTTTGAGCTTCGATAGATTTTACGTTCATCAGCTCCTCTACTTAATGGGTTTTTTGGAGCATTAGGACTCAAACCAATGACTCAGCAAGCATAGCACCGGACATGAACTCACCATCATGACCCTACTGACCTCGACAAAAAATTTATTGGGTTATTGTGAATTGAATATAATTTTCATTAAAAGTGAAGGGGAAAAAAAGGAGTTATACTTTCTTATTTTATTAAATTTCTTCTAAAGTTAAAATATCAAAAAAAAAATGAATCAAGCATCTACTCATGAGATTTCTGCTATACGCAAGGGTGCCCCCCCCCCAAAAAAAAACATCCGGTTTCAAGTCGAATAAAAAAATATTTATTAACAATAAACAGAAAATGCAAAAAGAAATTAAGGGGCATACGTGCCTATCACTTTTCGACATAATCACCAAGTCTATTGAGGCATTTATCAGAACGCAGAACCAACTTATTTAACCCGTCTTGGTAGGAATCTGGTCCCAGTCCATTGAGCCAGGACTCGGCAGATGTTTTCAGAGCATTGTCTTGGAATATCGCAGCACATTAGAAACGATATGCTGCACTCTGCCATAGCTCAGTCCCAGCTCTGACGAGATTTCACTCAGAGTTACCTGTTGATCATTTTGAATCATTTCTTGAACTCGGGCCGTGTTGATTTCTGTCATTGAAGAACTTGGCCGGCCGTTCCCTGTCATATTGTGGTTTTGGACATCCTGTCTACCTGATTAAAATAATGACACAATTTCGCTACATGTTGTCTGCTCATTGCAGATGTGGATACATTCTTTACCCATAAACATCGAATCACGGCTCGCTCTTCCAAATGAGACCCATTTCCTAAGAATCTTTCCATTTCAATCGTCCTGAACCGTCTGGGAACTTCCACTACCAACCCGAAAACCAGCTTTATGACAAGTAACACCATTTGTCTTCACTCTGGGAAAACAAAATTTATCCACAATATGTAGTTTTCAGATGCTACGGCTTGTAACTTTTTTTTTGGATCCACTTACGTATCTATCATAAATACTTTTGGTATATAATTTTATAATTAAGAATTTTCTTACTTTTATTTAACAATCTTTTAATAAAAAAAGTTGCTTCTTCTGAAATAATGAAACGGAGTCTGTATTTTTTACAATTTTATACCTGTAACAAATTTCATTTTGTTATGTAAAGGTGAATTATTTCTTTTAAACCCTTTTCATATGGTTATGTTACTCACTCAACATACTATATAACGGATTGTAGTTTTTATAGTTGCCATATGATTGCACCTCACCCTGTTGTATAATTTCCTTTTAAAAGTCTTTGATCCAGCAGCAAATGATTAGACTAAATTCAGCTAATGAGTTGCTTTTACTGAATTAGAAAAAGTTTTAATGTCGAAGCCCACCCAGGGATGTGATGTGATATAATGATTATTTACAATGAATGGCGAACTTTTTAAAAATTAATTTAGTTCTTCAAAAAAATTTATTCTTAATGACCTACATAAGTTATCTTATACGAATATTAATTTTTGCATAAAAAGATTGTTTTATGGAATTATGCCAAAAAAATAAAAAATGAAAAATATAGATATTGAACTTGAGAAATGGAAAATCCTTTTCTCATAAAATATTCTTATTGCAATAAATTAGGAAAAACAAAACAAGACGAATGGAGGATAATTATGTAAAATTAAAATAAGATATAATTGCAAATGGTAAGAGATATTCAGGCACGAAGCTTCACAAAGTCCGTAAATAAAGTCTGGTTAAAAAATATTTTGCAAAAAGCAGATTTTTATTTAATGACGATTAGTTTTATTTTTACATCTCTTTTTAGCTGAAAAATCGCCCATTAAAAGATATAAACTTGTTTTTTTTGTTTCATGAATCAAATGTATGATTAAGGTGAGTTTTTAAGATGTTTTTTGAGACGAAATATACAAAGAGAGAGAGAAAGAGAAAGCGTTTGAAATTACCATGCATGTATGTACATCTGTTTTTAATCATAATTTCCTTTTTTTAAAGTCTCACTTTTTTAAATGAAGACAGATAAAATAGTTCCCGTGCACCACAAGTATCACATGGTGCTTACAGAAGTAAGTTGAACAATCAAACAAAATAAGACAAATAAAGTAAAAATAAATAACAAAACAAAGAGTATCACTTTTCAAACTTTTTTTAAACTTTGTATAATATTTTCGATGCGTGTAAAGATATAGTTAAAAATATTCCATGGTTTTATTTTAAATAATTCCATTTTCATTAAGAGTTAAATAAATTATTCTTATGAACATGTATAAAAATTATCGTTATATTAATTAAAAACAACACTATTCCCTCTATTTCTCTTTTCCTTTTCTTTTTTTTGAAAAGTTCACGTATTTAAAAAATTTTAATTTCTGTTGTTAAACGAAAGTTATACGCAGAAGCTGCGAAACATATGAAATCCGTATTAATAATATAAGAGGGAAAATTCGTCTGTAAATCTACGGTGTAACGCATATAGACTGAAAGGTCTAGATGAACGAAATTTAATACGCTGTAACTAAGGGTGCTGATAAATTGCATTCTAATTTTGCTGATAAACTGCATTCAAATTTCCAAAGCTACGATTTAGCGATTTATTTTTTTGCGTTATCTGAGAGCTTCAAGGTTTTTAGTTAAACAATGACTTTTTGTATCGGGCATGTAAGCTAATATGCTGATTTGGGGAAATGCAGAAAATACAGCAGAAAGGCGTTAGTTTATGCCGTTTCTGAAAACTTTTAGATCGCTTCACATTCTAAAATATACCAAACAAAATGACATGATATTCGTATGGTATACGAATTAAATATTTGGTCTTATTTGTAAAAAGAAAGGGGAGAAAAATATTAATTAGCAGAATTCATATAAAATTCTACGTTTACAATTAGTGGCCAAATTTTCAGTTTTCTTTTTTCCCACCTCTCAAAATGATGCCATAGTCTGTCTTTGATTCCGAGAATTCGTTCATCTAAGTTTTTTCTTCTTTATTTGGAAATCGCCATATTAATCGTTACTATAAAAACTTCTGCTTACTTGATTTAAAATTATTGAGTTTTGTTTGAAGAATTGAACAGAGACTTGAACGGAGAATGAGTTTTTCAGCTTGTTAGTTAAAATGCGCACCTTGAAATGGATGTCCCGTGCCATCCATTAGCGTGTAAGGGTCAAAAAACAGATTAGCCATAGTCAATGCAAACTCTATTTATTAACAATTCTCAACAAAGACACAAATTCAGCAAACCAAGTTAAGAAATGCACCAATTGTTAAATATGGGAGCAGTAGGGAGGTAGACACTAGAAGAAAAAACAATAAATCGGATCACTTACGTCCAGGTAATGCACCGTATAATTCAAATCGACTGAATCTAATTTAATCATTAATTGACCAGATCGTCAATGTTAATATTAATCAAATAAGCTACCTATAACAAGCACTCTATAACCTCTCTCTCTCTCTTCTAACTCGAAAGTTAATCTTTATATACGTCTTGATTCGCATAATCGCATCTTCTTCTTCGGAGGAAAGTTTTCTCAATAGAATAATTTTTAAAGTCCCATTATTCCCCAAAAGGACTATTAGTAGAAAGAATGCAAATAAACCCTTTACAACCTTTTTTTGTGAGAGATTGTAGAGGCGGGATTGACTCGAAGAAAACTTGTCCATTCAGTTGAACTGAACGCACAGAAAAATAAAACTTTCACATTATAGTTACTCATAGAAGGGCGACTCAAACATCGATTGACTAAAAGACCTCTGAAAACCAACCTTAAAGTTGATTGACAAATAATCTTCGGAGACCATACAATAAAAATGTGATACTTTTACAGAAAAATGAAATTTTAGAAGACATTATTATAATAATAACTAGCTGGAGTTCCCAGCTTTTTGGTGTATATATCCAGATATAGAAGCCCAGAGGCTGAGCGAAAGTGAATAGCAATCCCGCTCCACATTTCCGAGGTTCAAACCCCGGGCTGTGCAAGGTCAACACAGCCTTTCATCCCTACAGTGGCTCGATAAATGAGTACCCAGCTTGCTGGGGAACGTAACATTGGGGATTTCACGTCAGATTGACCTCCACACCAGAGCATCTGCTCATGCACCTCAGCAGGTCCCAGTGCCACGTATACTAATATGAGCACATTGGGCCGTGGCTCTCATGAGCTATTGAGCCACTGAGTTAAGTTATTGTGAATTTATCTTTAATTTGTATTATGTGGTTATGTATGTGTATTGTGACTGCCTTTGGTTTGTGCGTAAGTGGGCTGCGTACTTGCGTAAAAATGTAAAGTAAGATTTTTTTTTCAATAATGACTGAACGTGGGGGTGGTTGTTTCCCTGAAAGCCGATTTGTTGCTCTAAACTCCTTTCGGGGGAATTGTGTTCTCCTGGGTATTCTGCCAATAGCAATCGAGGTTCTTAATGGCTATATATTCGTATATAACTCTTGTTAATTTAGCTCTCACTCTCATAAGCTTAAAAACGTTGTTGTGTAGTAAAACTTTTCTTTAAATCTTTCTCATAAAACTATAAGTCAATAACTTTCTTGCCATCATTCCTTCAGAAATGATGAACACAAACATACACTACTTACTTAACCTAGTATGTGGCTTTCAGAGTTCTATTTAATAGTTACCTTTTGTTTCCATTTCCATATACTGTGAAATACGTTTAACGCGAAAATGAAATATCGGTTAACTCGATAGACTACAAACGGTACCGAAAAACTACTATGCATTTTCATGCCTTTTTTTCTCAACACGAAACGAAAATCGCTTACCACGAAAAGATTTTCCTTCTGGGAATGAACAAAATACGGAAAACACCTGCCGGATTGCGAAGTCCATTGTATTATCGGAAGAAATAATTACAGTAAATGTTGATGATGTATGTGCAGTCCCAATTATGGCAGACAAAGATATTTGGAGTTTGTTCAAAGCTCAGAAAATATCATTGATGTAGATTAAGATGATGAAAATGAAATTAATAATGCAGCTCCTGTTCCCACATCATTCGACAAAAGGAACGTCATGAAAAGTATGCGCAGTTACGTAGGCGCACATTCCATTGGTGAAATGAATAACAAAAGGGATGATATCGAACAATATGTAGACAATTTAATGCAAAAAAAATCAGATTATTTTCTCAAAACTCACTAAATGTTTTGTCTTTCAAAAAATTTGAAAATTTTGTATGAAAATTCTTTAAGTTCTTGTAAATGTTTTGTTTCACTAATTCTTATTAAATATATGCATATGTACATCTATACAGTAGTGCAGTGCTTCTCAAACTTTCAATACTGGCGCCCCCCTTTTCGATCACAATTTTTATCACGCACCCCTAATACATCAATAATGTACTGAATGCAATAATAATAAAATTTGACGCTAAAGCAACAATCTTTATTATAAACCGTACAAATTCATCACATAAGTATTAAATTTTGTATATGTTACTTTTAAGCAAAAAAAAAAATAACAATAATAAGTAATAGGATAATTATTATGTTATTTTTTTTCTCTAATTTTTAAATTGGAACATATTGCAAAATGCGGTGGTTGCTTAGAAGACAAAATATAGATATCAGCTAAATGTAGAAAAATAATTCAGAGAGTCAATTTCTAATCATAAAAAAAGCATTCCTTTGAAAAACTTTGCTCTGTAAGACAAGCCCATGGAAGTCGCTAATACTTACTAAACTTGTTTTTAATTTAGTATTAATTAATTAGTTATAAAATACTCTGTAAAGCACTGACACATTAAAAGTATACCGGCTGAAGTGCCCGCTCTTTGCACAAGTTCATTTATAAGAAAATAAAACATTATTGATATAAAATCGCTTAATTGTAAGGAGAGTAAAGCCAAGTGTACGACAATGTTTACAAAAAATTAAAATGATTTTTTTAAATGATTGCTCAAATTATAATTAGTTTTAAGCGAACTGTAATTTAAGCCTCAAAGAATTAGCATTTAGAATTGATGTTGAATAATGAACAATAAAAAAAATTCTGATGAAGAATAATTGTATTATTTTTAATATTTAAAGCGAAAAGACTTTAACATGTTTTAATCCTGGAGCAGGCGCGCACTCGATACTAATTGTCGAGGCGGGATATTGAGTCACCCCAATCCTTTTTTTATAATTATTTTTATAGTACACAATAAAAATCGTAATTCCAGTGAATAATTTAATTAAGAGAAAATATACTCACCTGCTTTCAAGGACACAGAATATATTTCGGAAAAAAGGTTATCACACCGGGAACTCAGACAAAACAAGTACCTTAAGATCGTAAAAAAACGTCTGTCACTCCCAAAAAAGAGGGAGAAATGTGACAAATATATATTTTAGTTCACGTTATGATTGTCAAACAGGAGGATAGTGTCAGGGCCATTGGTAACAATTAAACAGTTTTGCCAGAAATACCGATTTCGTGCACGCTGTGCTCGGCGTGACCGGTCCCAGATTAAAAGTGTATTTATTACAATATGGATGTTCTAAAAAAATAATGTAAAACGTTTTTCATTATGCTTGGCTTAGTAATCCTTCAAACTTCCCTAAATGAAAAAACAAATACATAAGAGCAGGGATGTAACTAACCGTACAAGTAAGCTCGAAGGTCAAACCGCGGCAAATACATTCTGCTGCCTACAGCTGATGGCAATAATATATAACAGTGATGAACTTTTTATCTTCCTAAATTTTTTTTGATTATGGGTCTGGGTTTTGTCTTTCCTCTGAAAGAGTAGCATTTTCACTTTGAAAAGAAAACATAATAAAAAAAAATCTCATCATGGGATTACAGCAAATCGAATAAAACGTTTTTATTTGGTTATAGTATCAGAGATAGCTAAAAATGAGGTTTTGAGGTAGAAACTTTTTTTTTGATGTAAAACCGCAGATTATATATATATATATATATATATATATATATATATTATTTCCGTGTAAATGTGTATTTTTTATTATGTCAGAAAGTATTTTGTTTTATTTCATTCTAGCAAATAATTTTTTTTAAATCTTTTATTTTCGATATGCTCGCGCCCCCCTTGTAGGTTTATCGCGCCCCCCCAGGGGGCGCGCCCCACAGTTTGAGAAACACTGCAGTAGTGGCCAAAATTGTAGACACTTTTTTAACTTGTGTTTTTTAAGTTTGCATGCTTATAGAAAAGTTTACGTTGAACAAAATACTAAGTGTTTTATATCGTTTTAAAAAGAGAATTTAATACTGAATTCAATACCAAAAAGAAAATTCAAATATTTGCAACTCAAAAAACGTTATGCTGTAATAACTGTCGATATACATTAGATACTGAATATAGCAGTAAGTTATCAGATCTTAGTGAGGTTGCCTTTTTTCTTTAACACAATTTCACATCGACGTTTCATTGAGCTGAAAATAGTTTTAACTTCTTCCTGCGTGATTACATGATAACAGGAAACAATTACATCCTCAATTAGTTCCTATTTATTTCATAGGTACCTCATCTGGACAAGATAGTGCCGCAAGTATTCGATAGGATTGAGGTCAGGACTGTTTCTTTGCCAAGATAACAATGATATTTTCAAAAGCAATCAGGAGTAAATTAGCAGATGTAAGACTAAAAGGTAGAATTTCACGAAAAAAGCCGTATCTCAATTTACAGCAGCGATAAAAGGGACTACAGTGGGCAATGGAATACATTAATTGGACAAATGATTATTGGTCACAAGTTATATAGAGAGACGAAACTAAAATATCGTTATTCGGTAGCGATAGCTTAAAATATGTAAGACGTAGAATAGCAGAAATGCTACATCCTGACTGCATCCAGGCAACTGTGAAGTACTCACATAGTTTTATCATGTAGTCATGTATATCAGTAGATAGTTTCGGTTGCCTTCATATCATCGATGGTATACTGAATGTCATAAAATATATTGACACCATTCTAGAACCCAAACTTCTGCCTTCCATCAGGGATCTATTTATCAACAATGCTTCATTTATTTTTCAGCAAGATTTTGCTCCTTGTCCCACAGTGAAGTAATTGAAAGACTAGTACCGTTCTAAAATTATTGAGTTGTTGTCCTGACCTCAATCCTATCGAAAACTTGGGGCACCGTTTGAAAACTCATGTCCGAATGAGGTACCCATAAAAAAAGGAACTAATTGAGGATATAATTGTTTCCTGACATCATGTAATAACGAAGGAAGAGCTTAAAACAATTTTCAGCTCAATGAAACATCGATGTGAAGCTGTAATAAAGAATTAACGCAACCTCTGTAAGCTCTGATAACTCACTGCTATCATCAGTATCTAATGTATATCGACAGTTATTGCAGCATAACTTTTTGCGTTACAAATATTTGAATATTCTTTTTTGTATTGAATTCAGTATTAAATTCTCATATTAAAATGAAGGTAAACACTTAGCATTTTGTTCAACGTAAAATTTTCTATAAGCATGCAAACTTAAAAAACGTAACAAGTTAAAAAATTGTCAACAATTTTTGTCACCACTGTATACACATATATAAATGGATGTTTGTATACAAGGTCTTTCTTCCCTCCAACACCGTTCAACCGATCACTATGAAAATTGGCCTGTATATGTATTTTTTTCGTGGAGAAGGGTTTTGTGCTATCCACTTTGTTGCAGTTCCCCACCAAGTGGCGCTACAGCATATCAACTTCTGCACCGTTCAATCAATCCCCAAGTTACCAATATGGTTGCCAAAAGTGATGCCAACTTGGCTCTATCACCAACATTTCGCATGTTTAAATTGAATCGCCATTATAATGTAAAGAACGGCGTTGCTTGCGAATATTACAATTGTAACATAAAATAAATACAACAGAAAGTAATATAAATGTATTACACATCCAAATGTAATTTATTTGCTTTATTTTAAGCATTAATTACATAAAATTTGTAACAATAAATTACTTTTGTTGAGCAGAGATCAGCTTAGGAAGGTGTTTTCAAAAATCAACCCCAAGAAGGTTACGGGGCTTTTTATAAATTAAAAAAAATCTTTTTTATCAGCTATTAGGCCTACAAACGTAAAATTTAGCAAATATGATTCTTTTGTTTAACTGAGATATTCAAAAAAAAATTTTTTTGTTTAATTTGCAACTTACTTAAAATTAACTCATTAAAAACTTCTGTATTCTTAAATCTGTATTGTTTAATTTTTTAATTCACCCGTGCAAAGAACGGGCATACTAGGTAGTGTCTGTATAAATACAATTAACCCTAAATGAATTTGATTTTGTTGATATGTGTTTTTTTTTACAATATCCGTTAAGGTATCCGACTACGTTCGGAACCGTGATTTTAAAAAAGTGCATGAACTGAAAATTTTCATGATATTTAGGGTCACTTAAATTAGAATTCATGTCTAAACTTGTTTTAAGGACATAATGACAAAAAATGTATTTAAATGCAATATTTTGGCAAAAAATTAATTTAGAATAACCATTTTTTAAAACGTTCTTTTTTGATGAAAAATGATTCTATAATAATAATATTTTGCTTATATAAAGTAAAGACTTCTTTCCAGAGAGTCTGAACTAGGATTTTTGAAAAATTCACATTATTTTCAGAGTTGCTACCCATTGAAATACTTATCGGCATTTTTTTCCTAAAATTTCTCTCTTTTGTTGTAGTAAAATATGGATAAACCAACTTCTAAGTTATATATTTCAAAAATTCTAGTTCAGCCTCTGTACAAAGGCAAGCTATATACAGGCACAAAATATTATTATAATAGATGCATTTTTCATAAAAGGAGAATGTTTTGAAACTGGGTCATTCTATGTTCATTTTTTGTCAAAATATTGTATTTAAATATTTTTTTTATTGTTATAATGTTCTTAAAACAATTTTATATGCGTTTTCTAATCTAAGTGAAAGTAAATATAATTATTATCCACTTATACGCTTTTGCAAAATCACGGTTCCGAATGTAGTCGAATGAATACCTGAACACGAAAAAACATTTCAATCTCTACAGTTTCTTATTAAGCGATTTTCACTGTACTACTGTACTAAACCTCGCTGAAGATAAAGAAGTTTATTACCTTTTGGAAATACGCAAATGAACGATCACACGCCAAATCCTACGACAGACAACACATCCTAAACATGTCGGGTTGGATTCTATTTGCATATCCACAATCCGAGATCGACACGAAGGCTCGGGAATCGGAAAGTCCAAGAGACGTCTCGCTCCCTTACACAACATTACGAGTTCAAACCTCTCATTTAAGGAAAAAAAAATTGAGTCAATGGCAGATTAGAAGCAGAACAGCGATACAAGCTTGTTTTGAGCGAATTGTGAATTTTCGCGTGCTCTTTCTGTACCGCTTATTTGAATGTCATCGCTGTTTTCGAACGTTTAAAAGAGTTGTTCAGAGACTGTTGAAGAAAGTGCCAACTGTTCAGCAGAACGTCCGAGCTGAAGTTCAAAACACGGGTGAGAAAAGTGTTGATGTGGAGATGATAAGTTATGGAGTGGTTGTCGGAAGTATTAGCTCTAAACGGTTGGTTGATGACGATCACGGGATGTTTGCTTTGGGTTAAGTGTCGCGGAAAGCTTTCTTTTTCACAGATGCGACATTTAAGTATTTAGTTCTAGTATGAACGGTTTAAAAAATATTTTTTTTATCTGAAAGATGAGAGAAAAATAATATGGGAGTAAATAAGAGAATTATAAATGTATATATATACAGTCAGACCTCTGTATAACGAAGTCACTAAATTCCGAAAAAAGGTTCGTTATATGGAAAATTCTGTATTAACTACACAAAAAATGGTTTAAATTCATAAAAACTATACATTAAAAAAGTAATTATTCACATCTTTTAGTAAATTAATGTATATTTGTTTTGTATATCTCACATATTCAAAAAAGAAAAGGAAGAAAGAAAAATAGCAAGGAAAGTTTCTTGACGCCTTTATTCACTTCCTGAAGAATTAAAAAAATTTCTTTGGTGTTCAAGCACTTACGTTTTGACATTTTCGAGCTAGTGGAAACAAAGTTACCAGTACGGCTGATCAACACTACAAATGAACGGAGACTAGTAAAAGGACACGGGGACACGAGACAACTCCGCTGAGGATGAAATGGGATATCGAAGATGTTTCCAACGAACTGGATGATGGGGTTAAGGATTGCACTTCTTGGATAAAACGCCCAGAACTCTATTGCTCTCGGCGAGTTAGGATCTAATAAAACCAATTCAAGATTTATGACTACCATAAAACGTGTTAAAGAGAGAATATTTTGAATTTTTTTCAGAAATACTTTAAAAAAAAAGGAAGAACAAAAGTTGAATCACAAAAGAAAAAGTTCGTTATATAGAAAATGCACTTCGCTATAGAGAGGTAATTTTACGAAGAAAATCGTAAAATGTTCTTGGTTCCAGGAAAAAGTTCGCAATATAGAGGTTCGATTGTATATATATAATTAAAATTATGGAGATTTAAATTGTTCTTCAAAATATTTATGAGATATTTCCCATTGAAGATGAAAATTTTCCTTGCAACTAAATAGTTCCATTCAGTTAAATTTAATAGAAAATGACGAACACACAGCATACAAATTCCAATGAAAAATAAAATTCAAATCAAAAAATTGACTGTACCCTTTCAGATACTCAAAAAAAAGGACTAAAAATAATTTAATATACAAATGAGAGCTCCATACTGATGTTGAAGAAATGTTTTAAAAATTTTAAATTTTATACGATCAATCCCCATTTCGATAATCCTTTTAAGAAAGATGGGTACAAACGTTTCAGAAAAAGAATTCCAAAGGAAAATCAAAATAAGTATATGAATATTTTATCTTCTGCTCCTTTTCTTTTTCCTAAATTTAATTGGTGCTATAACGGAATAGATTACCTTTTATCTAAAGAACTTTTTTTAATGTTAGTCTTATTTTTAGTCGTCGAATTATTGAATGGTAAAAATATACGTTTGGCGTAAAGAAAACCCCCCCGTTATATATATATATATACATATATTTATATATAATGAACATAAGAAAATGTCATTTCGAAATTTAGAGTACGTCTATATATCTTGTTTATATGTTGCGAATTTAAAAATTTAAAAACAGTAATTTCAAAAGACCTTTTTTCTGAGAGTTTGAAGTGTTATAAAATTTATACAATCTCATTATGCATAAAAATGATAAACAGATTTTTTTAAGAGTTGAAGACACACATGTTGCAAGTCATAGAATTAACTTCTTAAGAATTTATGATACATTTCAGGCCTGGGTTACCTAGGGGTTATGTTCACTAACTGATGACCGAAATGTTGCGGATTCGAGTCCTGATGCCATTGACGACCCACCGTGTAGAGGAGTCCGATGCACGTTAAATCTGCCGCGTCGGCGCAGTGTGATAATTAGGTGGCATCTCGGATTAAGGTTCAAAATTACGAGGTCTATCGCCAACCATTCTCGTGTTCCTTTATAGTGTGACGTTAACGTAACTTTCTTTTTCTTGAAATACATTTAATATTCGTTGTTTTATGAGCGTTTTAAGTTAAAAGCATTTAAATTTCGAATTTAAGAGACTTATTGACTTTCTTGTTTATTAGAGATATAAGATTTTAAGAAACAGAATTTATGTGTGACCGTTATTTTACTGACGTATGGGCTCATGAAACAGCAATATAATTAAGGTCATACACTTAAGAACTTGTACTGACTTATGCATCAGAGACTTTACGTGAGTGAGTGAATATTAACGTCGCACTATTCCGCTACACGACGGCTTTTGGCGACGGACCACCTCATTTTGAACCATGGTCAAGTGACGTGGATGACACCCGAGCTGGCACTTTCCTCTCCTAACTACCATACAACACCACGGGAGGACGTTTCAGCTCTCGACAGATTTAGCGTGCATCTCTGCCCTACACGGCGGGTCTTTAGTGGTACTGGGCTCAAACTTGTGACAAAGCCAGCCACGATCCGATACCTATACCACTCGGCTACCGTGGCCACTGACTTTACGTGATGAGGAAGCTGTGGGAATTTTCCAGAGAAAGATCTTATGCTGCATTCTTAGTGGGATCCAAGTGAATGGGCCCAAGGAGAAGAAGAAGATGTAACTTAGAACTCAACAAAATTTACCAACAACCTGATATGGTAAAATTTTTCAAATTACAGTGACTTAAATGGCTGGTCATCTGCCTAGAATGAATGAAGACCGTTGCTGCTAGAAAACCTTTCAGACAAAGTCCATGGCAAATAGACATCGGGGCAGCCCCGGTTACAATGTATTGACTGTGTCGAAAAAGACCTAAATATTTCTAGGTATCCGACTACGTTCGGAACCGTGATTTTACAAAAGCGTATAAATGGATAATATTTATGATATTTAGTGTCACTTAGATTAGAAAACGTATATAAAGTTGTTTTAAGAATATTATTACGATAAAAAATTATTTAAGTAAAATATTTGGACAAAAAATTAACATAGAATGACCTATTTTCAAAATATTCTCCTTTTATGAAAAATGCTTCCATTATAATAATATTTTGCCTGTTTATAGTTCAGATCCCTGTACAGAGGCTCAAGTAGAATTTTTGAAATATATAACTTAGAAGCGGGTTTATCCATGTTTTACTACAACAGAGGGAAGAAATTTTAAGAAAAAAAACTTCTATAATTACTTTAATTGGCGATAACTCTGAAAATAGTGTGATTTTTTCAAAAATCCTAGTTGAGACTCTCTGGAGAAGTCCTTACTTTATCTAAGCAAATTATTATTATTGAAGCATTTTTTATAAAAGGAGAACGTTTTGAAAAAAGGTTTTATTCCAAGTTAATTTTTTGCCAAAATTTTATATTTAAATATTTTTTTGTCAAAATGTCCTTAAAACAATTTTATGCATGTATTTCAATCTAAGTGACACTAAATATCATGAAAATTATGCATTTATGCGCTTTTTTAAAATCACGGTTCCGAACGTAGTCGGATACCATAAAGTTCGAAAACCGGAAAACAGTTGCCAAAAGTAGAGATCTCTGGAGAAAACTTCTGGAGATTGCCTACCTAGGGCTATCGAGCCATTGAAGTAGAACTTTAGAGAACGGCATTTGTAAAAGAAAATCCAATCGCAGGCAAAATTTTTAAATCATATATGATGCATTGAGAAAAGTAGCCCAATATGCACTTTTCTGCAGAAGTATGACCGAAAGAAACTTTTTTAATCAAAATCACAGAAGTAGGTAAAAGTGTTTTTCTTTCACTTCACAAATCCACATATTTACGCAGGTATGATGCTTCAAGCCCAACAGAAATTTTCACGCAAGACTTGAAAGTTTCCGTATTTATCGATCCAGGAAATGTTGGCAATGGGAAATGGAAGTCAACGAGTGGATCAGCGATTTTAATTCAGTTTCGCACACTAATAGGAGTATTGCACTTTTATTTTTGTTCAAAACCTGATTCCTTTCTCTCCTAATTCGTATTTTTAATATTGTTTATTTTGCATTAAGATCGACTGGTTTTGAATACTGATGACACCTTACGGTGAGCAGGTGCATGAGTTATTTTTGAGCTTTATATTTTACTCATTATTATTTCCTTAACATATTTACTACTTTTTAAAAAAACATGGTGGTGTGTTTTGAATAATTTACTTAGGAAGAACATATTAACGCAGTGCTTCTCAAACTTTAAATGTTTGAGACACAATTTTCAATCATAATTTTCATCGTGCCTCCCTTCGTACAATAAAAATGTGTTGAATGCAAAAATAATGTACTATATGACTATGTATTAATTATAAACCGTATAAATTATCAAGATAAGTATTATATTTTGTATAAACTTTTGTATATGAGAAGTCCACGGATAAGTCATTAGTAATTGTTAAACTTGTTCTTAACTTGGCATTAATAAATTATAATTATCAAATACATGGTGCAGTACTGATACATTAATAAGTACATTATATCAGTAAAAATGTGTCAGAATGTATTTTATTTTGCTTTTTTCAGTAAATTAATAATTTTTTTAAAATGTTTTATTTTCGACTTTTCGATATGTTCGCGCCCTCCACGTAGGATTATCGTGCACCCTGGGGGGGGGCGCACTCCAAAGTTTGAGAAACACTGCATGGTAATTTTTATGGAAAAAAAAGAAACCCTACGAGATAACTCGTAGCTGGCGTCACTGAATAAGATCCCTGTACTAAGTGCCACTTTCAAAATCTGGTAGTTTTTTTTTCAATAAAACTCTTTTTATACAAAGATTTTGATTTCCTTTTGTTTGATTTTACTAGCTCGTGACCTAATTTCATCCGGCGACAGTCAGATGAGCAATGTTTAGTCAGATTTTCATACAGACGCGTAATGATCCTCACTGGTAGAAACCTATAAGGCGATGGTAGTTTCAAAGAGTTTTAAAATAGTACAATTTAACTCATAAGTAATAATAAGCAGATCACAGGAAAACTATCTGTTGATGCAAGAAAATTGCTCTACCCTACTTCAAAATCTTTATGCAGAATGCGTACATGTTCTGTAACCAAAGAAATTGAGGGAATAATAAGACGAGGATGTGACAATTTAGGGAATCAGTTATGCGTTTATTAGATGGCGACGACAGCAACACTAGAGAAAGAAACAGCTATAATACAAATACAACTGATTTTCATTACTTAAAACATCTTCCTCGCACAGAAAAAAAAAGATACTTACAAAGCCGTGTGTAATGTGCACAAAGCAATATATATATAAGAAGACTAAGTACTTTTTGTCCGGTGTTTCTCAACAACCCAGCACTTTGCGTTGTTCCTTGCTTCATAGCTCATTGTACACAGCAGCAAAAATAAAAATATTTTTTTGGAATACATTCATTTATATACGAGGGTTGGGGCATAAGTCATGGCAACTATTTTTTTCCTTGTAGGTATGTGAACGGATCACAAACTTATATGTCTCGAGTGGAAGTTCTGCGGGCATAGTGTGCATGCAGAACATCATATGGCTCTGTGATAGCTGGTAGTAGCTCAGCGAGGGCTATGAAATCAGTCAGTTGGTGAGTGTCCCGCGAGATGGAAGTAGCCTGTGTTGAGCAGTGTGCTTGCATCAAAATAGCCATTCTGCGTGGGAGAAATGCGATGGAATGTCACAGTGAATTACTGGAAGCGCTTGGGAAGAATGCCCTACCATACCGTACAGTAGCGCTGTGGGTAGGAAGGTTTCAGCAAGGACGTGTGTCAACATGTGTTAAGTAACATTCGGGACGATTCACACATGGTACGGCAAATGCTGAGGCTGATGGTATTCAGCGCCTCCTACATCATTGGCTGTGTGTAGTGAGAGTAGCAGATGACTACATTGAAGGGCATTAGGCCCAGGTTTGTCATGTCAACTTTATGTGTACTATGTTTTCATTCGTTTGCACCATGAAGGCCATATTGCCCTGCATACTACCATAATAAATTAGTGTGTTACGATATTTCAGTGCTATTCATTATCCACACATGTAGTTAACACCTTGTCCTTTCGTCTGTATATGTCACATTTTCCAACCGGACTGGTATCTTCAAGAAAAAAAAATAGTTGCCATGACTTTAGCCCCTAATTCTCATATAATTATTATTTTAGAATCTAATCATCTAAGAACTTATAATTAATATATTTTTTGTACTATATAAATGGAGATATGTAATCACTCTAGGATTTCAGCACACACTATGAGATATCTCGTAGCCGGCAGATTTACTACACACGTTTACTAGGAGATATTTACTAGTTGGCAGTGAGTGGGTTAAACAGTTTTTTTAATTCGCTTAGGAGTCAAGTGCCCCATGATTTTTCATTTCGAGTAACATATTTTCATAATCAATGACTGATTTAGTAATCCATAAGCAATCGAAACAATTTGTCAACAATCAACAAAGGAAGTATTAGCCTTTTGCCATTTTTTTTCTTGAAATCATCAATTAAGTTAAGGTATCCGACTACGTTTGGAACCATGATTTTGCAAAAGCGTATCAATAGATAATATTTCTGATATTGAGTGTCACTTTGATTAGAATACATATATAAAAGTGTTTTAAGTATAATATTACAAATAAAAATTATTTAAGTACAATATTTTGACAAAAAATGAACATAGAATGGCCAATTTTCAAAATATTCTCCTTTTGTGAAAAATGCTTCTATTATAATAATATTTTTCCTGTACAAAATGTTATTATAATAGATTGCCTGTACAGAGATTCAACTAGAATTTTTGAAATATATAGCTTAGAAGTAGGTTTATCCATGTTGTTTAGTATGCACCGATTCCTTTACACACATTAATTAAAAATCTCTAAAAGATTAATTACACCACAGAGACAAAATGGCGAGACTAAGATAAAAAAAGGAATTTTATATTAGAGCGTTCTCCATGCGCTCTCTTCTTACTCTGTCTACACATACTGTTTTACACACACTAGCGCCCTCTCGCGACAAATATGTACTTGTTGTTGTGGGTGTTACAAGAATTATTTGTTCAACACTGAACACATGTTTTACGAAAACAGAGGAGAAAAATTTTAAGAAAAAAACGCCGATAATATATTATTTCAATGGGTAGCAACTTTGAAATTAATGTGAATTTTTTAAAAATCGTAGTTGAGCCTCTGTACAGAGGTCTGAGCTATATACAGGAAAAATATTATTATAATAGAACCATTTTTCCCAAAAGGAGAACGTTTTGAAAAAAAAGGCTATTCTAAGTTAATTTTTTGCCAAAATGTTGTATTTAAATAATTTTTTTTGTCAAAATGTTTTTAAAACAATTTTACACATGTATTCTAATCTTAGTGACACTAAATATCATGAAAATTATCCATTTATGCGCTTTTTTAAAATCACGGTTCCGAACGTGGTCGGATACCTTAACAAAAAAATTATCAGAGAAATAAATGATTACTGAACAATATTATCAATATCACTGAAAAGAAATAATTTTTTTATCATGTACAGCAGTGTTTCTCAAAGTGTGGGGCGCCCCCCACACTTTGAGACATCAGTAACGTATATTGAGAGCAGTGCGCTTGGCATCATTATCCTGTTAAAAAATGAAATCGTTTCCAATATCCAAATTTTGGACGGATAATTCAAAATTTCTCTTTAAAATATATACCCTCCCCCACTTCCCCTTCCATGTTTTATTGATCCAACTAGATTATTGGGATTAAGTCAGTGTTTCTCAAAGTGTGGGGCGCGCCCCCCTGGGGGGCGCGATGACCCTACAAGGGGGGCACGAGCGTATCGAAAATTTAAAGATTTTTTTTATAAAAAAAAACTGGAAAGAGAAGTAAAACAAAATGCTTTCCTCCATAATAAAAAAAATACACACAACAACACTGACATAATTTATGTTTATTATCTGGCTTTTTTCCGTCATCAAATAGCTATCTTTGATCCCAAAACCAAATTTAAGAAAAAAAACATTTTGTTTTATTTGCTGTATTTCCTCAGTGAGAGATTTTTTTATTACGTTTTAACATAAAATATTACTCGTTAAAAGAAAAAACGAAACCCAGACCCTGAGAAAAATTCTAAGAAGATAAACAATTCACCACTGTAATTATTATTGAAATACACTGTACATTAGTTGTAGAAAAAGGAAAAGAAGTCATGATTCACTTTTCAGCCAGGCTGCATAGTACGTTTGCTAATCATTTGATTGACCTTCAATCTTATGGTATGGTTATTATCAATATTAGTTCCCTCCCATCTTTTATGCGTTTGCTTTTCGCTTAGGGAAATTGTAAATAATTGAGTTTTGCGATATTTGGAAAAGAATTGATTGGATTGACATTTCTGTAGGATAATTGAAAAGTGTCCGATTTGCGTCCTTTATTATGGTCTTGTACTTTTGAATCATTTTAGTTCAGTTTTATTGGATTTTTTCTCAAATCATCAAGGAATTGAATAATCCTTGAAAGAAGGTAAGTATATTTTCTATAAATTAAAATATTCACTAGAATTCCGATTTGTATCGTGTACAGTAAAAATAATTCTAAACAAATGATTGGGGTGACTGAGTCCCCCCCGCACTACCATTAATGTTAGTATCGAGTACGCGCCTGCTCCCGGGTTAAAACATTTTGAAGTCTTCTCGCTTTAAATGTTAAAAAGTAATACAATTATTCTTCGTCGGAATTTTATATTCTTTTTCATAATTTAACATTAATTCTAAATGCTAATTGTGTGAGGTTTAAAATTACAGTTCTTTTAAACAGTTATTTACAATTATAGCATTTATCTAAAAAAAATCATTTTACATTTTTGTATACAATGTCGTGCACACAGTTTTACTCTCCTTACAGTTCAGCTATTATATCAAGAATAATGTTTGTTTTTTTAAAAAATGAACTCGTGCGAAGAGTCGGTGTTTCAGCCAGTATACGTTTGATGTATCAGTACTGAAGAAGGTATTTTATAAATAATTTCTTATTACTGAATTTGGCCGCAATAGCCGAATGGTATAGGTATCGGATCGTGGCTTGCCTTGTCACGAGTTCGAGCCCAGTACCACTAAAGACCCGCCGTGTAGGGCAGCGATGCACGTTAAATTTGTTGAGAGTTGAAACGTTTTCCCGTTGGTGTGGTGTGGTAGTTAGGAGAGAGTGGTGCCAGCTCAGGTGTCATCCACGTCACTTGACCATGGTTCAAAATTACGTGGTCCGTCGTCAAAAGCCCTCGTGCAGCTGAACAATGCGACGTGAATATTCAATCAATCAATCTTATTACTAAATTAAGAACAAGTTTAATAATTATTAGGGACTTCCACGGGCTTGTCTTGTAGAGGAAAGTTTTTCAAAGGAAGGTTTAATATCAGAAATTGACACTTAAAGAGTTATTTTTCTATATTTAGCTGAGATCTATATTTTGTCTTCAAGGCATCCACTGCAGAAAATCCGGATTGAAAAAGGTAGGATGTTGAAAATGGTAATAGTATACGAAGTGCTTTTGTTTTCAGTACAGATAATTCCTCATCCACCTCTACCCCAAATTCAAAGAGCGATTTATTACAAAATTGCCATTTAATTTTTCACTGGATGTGAAATCTATGAAGATTTATTCTTCGGAAGTTGAGAGCCCTTCTGGAGTATCTTGAAATAGATCCCTAATCCACTCGTAACTTGCTACCAAGCTGTCCTCATCCAGAAAATACTTTTTAAAATTCTTTGCCAACATAGCTAAATGATGTTACATGTTTTAAAAACAACTTTCACATGTTGTTCTACAGATTTGTAAGTTTTAACACATATCGAGCTGGGGCTTTTTTTCCATGATTTACTTCAGTAGTGATAAATCCAAAATTTAAGTATTTTTGAGAAGATCGCCTTGATTTAATTTTCGGAACCATGCTCGTTCGTCTGTGTACTTGTTGATTCTTTATTATGGTCGAATGTTTGCTTACGACTTAAAAATGTATGTATGATATTGTTTTATAATCTACTGCCGTAAATACTTAATTACCGTGAAGTACAATTAACGTGGAAATTAAAAAAAATGTACATTCAAGCTAGATTCGGTAGCTATAGGAGTATCGAGTCGACCAAAACTGACTAAAATTGTACGAGGAAAAGCATCTTTACATGTTTTGCGCAGACGTCCGATAGGTTGCCCAGACTCACGCAAACGTACCCTATAATGCCAGATGTGATGGATATGATAGAGAGCGAAATTGACTAGACTATTTTTCTAATGACAATTGTATTTTGAAAAATGAATATGCTGAAGGAAATAAATCTTTAATTAAATACATCATTTTGCGATCTGTTCCAATTTAAAAATTAGAGAAAGAAAAATAACATAATTCTAAGTAATATATATATATATTTTAAGTAATTTTCTTAAAATATATATATATTAATTAAAATATACACAAAATTTAATATACTTATCGTATTAATTTGTACGGTTTAGAATTAAGATCGTATTGTAACTTTAGCGTCTCTCTCAAAGTGCATTTTTATTGCAGTAAATACATTATTGTTGTACAGGGGGGCGAGACAAAAATTATGATTGAAAATTGGGTCGCCAGTATTGAAAGTTTGAGAAACACTGTGGCCGCGGTAGCCGAGTGGTATAGGTATCGGACTGTGGCTTGCTTTGTCACAGGTTCGAGCCCAGTACCACTAAAGACCCGCCGTGTAGGGCAGCGATGCACGTTAAATCTGTCGAGAGCTGAAACGTCCTCCCGTTGGTGTGGTGTGGTAGTTAGGAGAGGGGGGTGCCAGCTCAGGTGTCGTCCACGTCACTTGACCATGGTTCAAAATTACGTGGTCCGTCGCCAAAAGCCCTCGTGTTGCTGAACAGAGCGACGTTAATATTCAATCAATCAATCAATCATTGAGAAACACTGCGTGGCCGCGGTAGCCGAGTGGTATATGTATCGGACCGTGGCTTGCTTTGTCACGGGTTCGAGCCCAGTACCACTAAAGACCCGCCGTGTAGGGCAGCGATGCACGTTAAATCTGTCGAGAGCTGAAACGTCCTCCCGTTAGTGTGGTGTGGTAGTTAGGAGAGGGGGGTGCCAGCTCAGGTGTCGTCCACGTCACTTGACCATGGTTCAAAATTACGTGGTCCGTCGCCAAAAGCCCTCGTGTAGCTGAACAGTGCGACGTTAATATTCAATCAATCAATCAATTGAGAAACACTGCTTTTAATGTATGAGTGATGCACAGAGTATTTTATGACTAATTAATTAATACTAAATTAAGAACAAGTTTAATAATTATTAGCTACTTCCATGGGCTTGTCTTACAGAGCAAAGTTTTTGAAAGGAGTTTTAAGATAAGAAATTTACCCTCTGAGTTCATTTTCTATATTTAGCTGATATCTATATTTTGTCTTCTAAGCAACCACCGCATTTTGTAATATGTTCCAATTTAAAAATCAGAGAAAGGAAAAATAACTTAGTAATTATCCTATTACTTAACTTTTTTTTGCTTAAAAGTAACATATACAAAATTTAATACTTATATCATGAATTTGTACGGTTTATAATAAATATTCTTGCTTTATCGTAAAAGTGCATTATTATTGCATTCAGTAAATTATTATGTATAAGGGGGGCGCGATAAAAATTGTGATTGAAAAGGGGGGCGCCAGGATTGAAAGTTTGAGAAGCACTGATGTACAGCGAAAAAAATTCTATTAAAGCACAAGGATATGGATGTTTCTGGTTAGCATGGCAAGTGTTATTTAAACAATACCACACAACATTAATTTCAGCAATAAGTAATCATATTAACACACGTCATGGCCTTGGCTATTGTTTCAAGAACAGTAATGAAATTCGGAGCTCATTTTCGGGTAGAAAATTTCCTGATAGTAATGAAATATTCTTTCATTATCACGTGTTTCATTTATAATGAAAGGAATCTATTTTTTCCTGCATACCATATGTTCCATAATTCGTCTCCTATAGTGCATTCTTAAGGAATTTGTAACTGTCATGTCGCGATAGCACTAGCCACATGGTCATGGTTACAAGCTCGTGGCCTGCATTCTTTCTGACGTGTTGTAGTTTCGAGTTTTGATTTTGCTAAAAAATGTTTGTATTGTAAGGCAGATGGAGGTTAAATCTGAAGGGGTTGGCGCGTGGTGTGGGAGTTTGGGGTGCCAGATCATGATCGTTATTTGTTCACCTCTCGCAATTACGCAGTTCATTGCCAATAGCCACCCGGTTCCTTCGAAGCTCGAAGACAGTAATAAAGTAGAATAAATATAGGGAACATATCTTGTATAAAGCAGAAATGGATTCATTCGAACAATACATTACAGTAGAGGGAGAACATTTTATTTCCATTAAAATATTTTCTAACTTAAAATAAGCTCAGTGTAGATATTATTCTGTAACTTATTAAACGAAAGAAAATTTGCTTAGAATTTTTTTTCACGGCAACAATATTTTAATGTATGAGAATATTTGTATATTAATTCATTTGCTCTCTAAACTCTTCTACTTATTCAAAAGTAATGGCTTATAATTACGGAACTGCCTATCCGAATGTAACAAACAGTTCCTCTGGGGATTGGAAAACTTTCATATTTTTTAGATCTAGTCCGATCAGCCGCACGTGTGCGCATTATTCGGCAATCACAAACGATAAACTTGTTACACTGACTTCATTAGTAAAGATGTGGGCTCTACAGTAAAAGGTGCAGTGCGTACTTTGGTCAACGGAATGTAAATCAGACACGTGTGTACAGCGACAGGTTCGAAATGAACGGAATGTCGTTACTGGCTTGCCTAATTGACTTATCAGAACTCCTACAAAAGGAATCAACCACATGGTCATCACTGTTTTTTATCATGAAAATATAAGGATACTTGCCACTTTTTCAGATACAAAAGTTCCGGTCTCCTTTAAAGTTCTGTCCCATTGGTGGATAGATTTTGATGGAGGGTCGACATTTCATTCCGTTCGAACACGTCGCTGTACGCGCGTGACTGATTTTAATTCCGTTAACCAAAACACACACTGCATCTTTTACTGTGGTGTCCACATCTTTACTAATGAAGTCAGTGTAAAAAGTTTATCGTTTGCGATTGTCGAATAATGCGCCCACGTGCGGCAGATCGGAATAGACTCAAAAAATCTCAGCGTTTTCCAATCCACGGATGAACAGTTTGTTACACTCTGATGGGTAGTTCCGTAATAATAAGCCATTACTTTTGGATACTTTAAGCCCGGACAGCCTGTGTATACTTGAAAAAAGTCCATAGGAAAAAAAAAATCTCATTGCATTTAATCGACATTATAAATTCTTTTAAACGCGCCTTAAGATTAGTTAGTCCCTACATGGAAATAAAAATGTGGCACCCTGTGATCACGATAGCCCTATGGTTATTGGTGAGTTTGTGACCCACGTTGCTGAAATCGAGTCATGGGTTCGATTCTTCGTGCTATTAAAGTCCTGCCATTTGGAAATGCTAATGCATGCTAAATTCGTGGAAGCTGTGACGTCATACAACTGAAAAATTGGCTTCTTTTTGCAGAAAAGATAACAGAGTTCCTATGTACATTTGCCCCCTAAATATTGCGGGGACCTCTGATCTGACATCGCTCTGAAACCGATGGTCATCAGATACCCAACGGCTGGATTCCACCCGTGCTGGCTGGAAACTCCGAGTGTTATCCGAGGTGTCAGAAAGAAACCGCCTCATCCCAAGTGAGTGAGTGAATATTAACATCGAACTGCTTAGCTACACGAAGGCTTTTGGCGACGGATCACGTAATTTTGAATCATGGTCAAGTGACGTGGATGACACCTGAGCTGGAACCCCCTCTCCTAACTACCACTCCACACCAAGGGGAGAATGACTGAGCTCTCGACAGATTTAACGGGCATCGCTGCCCTACACGGTGGGTCTTTAGTGGTACTAGGCTCATGACATGCCTGCCATGATTCAATACCTTGACCACTGGGCTAGCGCAGTTCTGCCTCATCCCAAGACCATGGAGTGAAGGTGAAGTTCGTTGGAAAACAGCAAAGAGAACGGCCGTGTTGCCTCTTCCTTCAGAAATTGCGAACCTGAACTCTAACGAAATACTCAACATTATGAATAACTTCGATGTAAATGTACATGCTGTAATTAATAGCTCTGTGACGTAAATAAACTATTTTTTTAAACTTTTTTAACTCTCCCGCTACCATTAATTTTTCTCAAACGTCACAAGACTCTTAATCTTTGCGTTGGAGTGGTGTGATGAAGAGTAGGATGCCCACATTTTGTTGTTGTACTCGTTATTTGTGTTAGGTTTAAAATTATGTAGACTTTTGTTTTGCTTCCGTTTATAAGTGATCAATAAACTTCAAATTGAAAATCCAGACTATTGAAATATAGACGAATAAAGCCACAACTGATAATTGTCCAAAAACGTTTTAATGCATTTATTATTGACTAGTTGGTATACCCATTCTTCGCAAGAGGGAATTGAAAAATTAAACAATACAGATTGAATAATAAAGCATTTTTAATGAGTTAGTTTTACGTGAATTGCAAATTAAACAAACTAAAGCTTTTTGCACATCTCAGCTGAACAAAAAAAACCCATAGTTGATAAATTTTAAGTCTGTAGATCTATAGCTCATAAAAAGAATTTCTTTTGTTTATTTACTACGCCCCGTAACTGTCATGCGGGATAATTTTTGGAAACACCTTCCTAAGCTGATATCTGTTCAGTAAAAGTAACACAGTGTTACAAATTTTGTGTAATGAACACTTTAAAAAATGTAAATAATATTTATGTCTTAAAATGTAATATGTTAATATTACTTCCTGGTGTATTTATTTTATGTTAAAATTGTAAGATTCTCAGGGAACGCCGTTCCTTACATTATAATGGCGATTCAATGGAAACAGAGAAATGTTGGCGATAGAGCCAAGGAGGAAACCTTTTTGGTGACTAAGTTGTGAACTTGGCGATGATTGAACGGTGCAGAAATTGATATGCTGCAGCGCCACCTAGTGGGAAGCTGAAACAAGGAGGATATCACAAAAACTGTCTCTACAAAAAAATACATATACATGCCAATTTTCATAGCGATTGGTTGAACGGTGTAGGAGAGAAGCGATTTCATACATAAAAACATCCATTTGTTTATACACTGCTGGCCACCGTAAATGCAACACCAAGAAAGACAAGAGATAGCAAAACAAAATTTATTTTGTAGATAACATGTTAACCAAGTATCAAATGATTAAATTTATAGACTTCTGTGAAATATGGTTCCTTCCAGAATCAGTAGCCAGAGTAGCCGCCATTGTTGGAGATCATCACTGCCACACGCCTCGGCATTGATTCAAAGAGACTTTGGATGTGTTCTTGGGATACAGCAGACCAAGCAGCTTCCACACGTTGCCAAAGCTGATCTGGTGTGGTAGCTGGGGGTCAATCGTTGGGCAACCATGGACCACATGTTTTCTATCGGCGAACGATCCGGAGAGTGAGCCAGCCAGGGAAGCAATTCAATCTGGTGATTGACGAAGAACCTTTGAACAATGCGTGCCACGTGGGGTCGCGCATTATATTGTCTAAATATGGCTGTGGCCAAGCTCTGGAGGTAAGGAAGGACAACTGGCTCCAACACCTCGGAGATGTAGCGCTGGCTGTTTAAAGTACTGGCAATACGTACTAGAAAAGTGCGAGAGTGATATCCAATACCACCCCATACCATAATACCCGGTGCCGGACCAGTGTGGTGGTGCATAACACAGCTCTTCAACATCCTCTCTCCACGGTGTCTTCAAATTCGAATCCGAGCATCGTGGTGTTGCAGAGAGATACGTGACTCGTCAGTAAAAACAACTTCATTCCATTCTGCCACCCACATCCTTCTTTCATCGCACCATTGGCGCCGGAGACATCTGTGGTTCTGCGTCAAGGGTAGACCAAGCAATGGACGACTTGCGGACAGACCACTCTGCTGTAAACGGCGTCGAATGGTACGCGCAGACACTGACTGATGCGTTACAGACTCAATGTGCCGTTATACGGTTCGTGATGTGACTGAGCGATCCGTCCCTGCCATGCGCACAATTTACCTGTCCTCACGTGAAGTGGTGCACTGAGGTGGGTGCGATCGACCCCGTCGGGACTTCGTACCCTTCTGCATCCAACTGTCACATATCCGCCTTATAGTTGTTTGGTTTCGTCCAACACGACTACCGATTTCCCTGAAAGATAATCCACAATATCTCGGTAGGCCACTATCCTTCCTCTGTCGAACTCGGATACTTTATCAAAAGCTGATCGCTGTTTTCTACGAGACATAACTGATCGTTTTTAGAAAAAACCACAAGAGAAACACAATTGCCGAATTTGAAATCGTCGAAATCTCCAAGCCTTAAATAGCGTTTTGAGGTGGCGCCACAGGTGCGCCTGATGTGTGTCTGCACTGAAATTCTAATCATTTGCATATCTCACTTCCGCTAATGCATGTTGTAAATTTCATGTTGTTTTCATGCTTCGTTCAGGGTGTTGCATTTACGGTGGCCAGCAGTGTATATAAACAATCGATTTCCTTTCAAAATTTCTTTCCCAGAATATATCCATTATTATATTCGAAAACTTCTGCTGAGATTTTCAAATGTTACCTGCTTATAAGGAATGTTATGTTCTTTCTTCCCATATCATGTCGCAAGTCCCCAAATTCAGTTTTAATACAGAGACTAGATATGACACAGAACACACATAAGTCACGATTTGGATAACAATGCAATAAATCACATTCTTTAGTTCGAACAATCTATTCTCAAGAACCATGTTCCTTTCCGGACACATGCATATTCAATAGGACAACTGTTCCATTATTCAGGAAGGGGATACGCCATTTTTCACACACCCCGATTCGCAACGACACCCCATTAACAATGAAGAGCAGTCCGCTAATCTACCTGTCCATATTTCATAGCGCTTCGACATTCCGTTCGTCAATAACTCGCGGACGGGACGATCAATTATTGGGCCTCGTGGGTTTTGCTTGTTCCATGGCGATTATTATTGAAAATTAGTTTGTGCAGAGAAGAGTTGATTAATGGAGCCCTTCGTCTCTAAATCTGGACCAAGCCTTTATTTTATTTTTGAAATGGTTTTAAAACTTATCAAAGTCCAATTATGGGCTTGTTGTTTTTATTTAGATAGATTTGAGAAGTAATTTTTGCTGTAATTTTCCTCACAAAATGGGGTTGTTAAAAGCTCTAGTGATTAATGACATGAAAAAAAGGCTTAACTAAAATGCACTATATACGGAGTTGAGGTATTTGTTCATATTGGAATGCTATTTTAGTGTTTGAGTATTTGGTCATGATCGCTATATAAGCAAACGCCATGATTAAAATTTTAGAGTGTTCATTTTTTTTGTAAAATTCTAGTTGTATTGGTGAATTAATCCCTGCCATTCACAAAATATTCTCAACAGCATGTACATAGCTAAAATTATTGCCGAATAAATATATTACGTTGTTTTATATTTACGAATATATTGCGTTTTTATCATTCGTAAAATGCAAACAAGTAGGATAGCTTTATAAAAGTCTAGTTGGATTTGTATTTTCCTATCCATCTTAACCGAGGACAATGGCATAATTTTCAGCCTCCGTGAATTGATAAGGATGACATCTGAGCTGGCACTTCACTCTCCTAACTTCCCCTCGTTATCAATTGATCTTGACTTGAAAGCAGTCAAAATTTCGGTGGAAAACAAATCAATGAAAGTTGACATAATAGATAACTTTGGAATTTCCCCACATATTTTTAGAGATATAGACATTATAAATTTCAAAGAATCTAATGAGCTGTCCATCTGAGTCGTATGAATATCAGAAATGCAAGAATTATTTTCTTAGGTAAATGAATGAGTATACTTGCTCTCTAGAGCTGGCCTAAACCCATATGGTGAGTGAGAGCGCGTATTAACGCATTGCACTATAAAGTTATTCGAGGGATATTGGCAACGGACTGTGATGAGAGGGTGGTCAAGGTGGAGTGGTCAAGTGATGAGGGGGACACCTGAGTTCTCTGGTAGACATCCTCTCCTATCTACCATACCAAACCAATGGGATGACGTTTGATCCTTGTACATGTAACTTGCATCGACCCACTTTACACGGTGGAAGAAATATTTTTTGAAACATGTGCAATGTTGAAAAGAGAGTTGAACAGTTCAAGAACGTGATAGCGGAAAGAAATCTTATAGCTTTTTATATCTCTAATTGTGATTTTGTGGCTGTGATTAAATAACAAAACACACGATGACGATGTAGTGATTAAGAGGACATTACATATATTATACCTTAAGAAATACTGAATCGATATGAGAAAGCATGGAATTAAAATTGAATATTATTTTAACTTTTACATAGAAGAACGCATTAGGACTTAATTTCAGAGCATGTGTCTTGTCTGAAATCTAACACTCTCAATATTCGCGCTTGCATATCTACAAGGTAAAATCATGGGACAAATTTTGAGGTATATTTCAGCTCGCTAAAGCTTTTTCTATTCTAAATGAATAAATGGGCGGAGGAGCAGGTAGAGAGAGATACAAACACGAAAAATGAAACATGAATGAGAAAAAACATTGCTAATATACAACGTCTCAAAGTGGTTATTTACAACAGTACTTACAATAAATGTATAACAACGCTTACACATGTCTATGAACATTGATGGAGTTATTGGAGAACAGTTTCAAAGACATTAGGTATTTTCATGCATTTACAGCAGCCACAGTGAATGGTCTAAGTGACGAGTTTTTTGGTAGAATCAATAAGAATCTCGTAAGTGAGAGCATTTGGTTTTATTCTAAATTATCTCAATAATAATTTTAGTAAACTAATCACATCGTATTTATATTATAAGTTTAAAATGACAAACTAAAATACATTTATCAAATACAAGTAGGGAGAATTATGAATAAAAAATTAAGCATCCTGGAAATAACATTTTTTTTCAAATGTAGTTTCCTAATAGTTTTTTTCAAAATAAATTAACGTATTTTCACAAATTAAACTGGCAATAAGATTCCACACATTATTTTCAATGGAATTTTTTCAAACATTTTTCAACCCTGTCTTCTGGGCTGAGAGTTGAGAAAACTATCATTTCCGACAATCAAACGATGACATCAGTTGGAATATTCAGTTTATTTCTGCTGCTCTTGACAAATGATACATTTATGCAACGACACCCCTGAAGGCTTCTCTTTCTGTTTTGAGATCTACTCAAGGCATTTAAAGAACTGGATAAAAGGGCAGAGCCGCACACCCAGAAGCCACTTAATTACTACCAATGGCATTAATGATCACATCTGCTACAGGTGAGGAATCCAGATTGTTTTTACCGCATCATTAGAAATGGGGTTCCTTCTAGTTGGAAGATATAGGCTGTAGTTATTTCTAACGCGAGGTGGTCTGGAAGGTACTTTAAGTGGGTGGTCATATTAGATTTTCAGTGGCAAAGGCATTTAAGATGAAAACGATATTCGAATCTTCAGCTCTTAAAATGACTGTATTCCTCTCACGTGGAATAGAAAGGTGCGTTGGTGTCTTAAGCACCCAAAAGTAGTTAAGTTATATTAGAGGAGTGAACTGCGCAAACAAGAAGATGTATTTTTATCAACTAGACAAGGGTGAATGGCAGACATGATCATTTAAAGAATTGTTAGATGTATGCTGAATGCATATGCCCATTACAACAGAGATATTCATTTAAAACAAGGTGACACCCTCCAGTAAAGTACATGACATAAAATATTACTTTCATTGCTTGAAGATTTTTAGTGCATCTTGGAGTTTATTGAACATATAATGGTTAATATATGAAACATAATGATTTATGTATGAGGTATAGCTCGTTTAAAATGAAAAATATAAAGTAGTGTCGTGTTCTCTCCTACATTAGTTGCATTAGTGATTGTTTAAATGGTTATTGAAGCTCCTTGAACGCTTAGGTAATGTGAGTAATTAGGATCTGCTTATTAAGAAAAAGGAAAACATGAAGGATATTTTGAGGAATCTAATCGATGAAATGTCATAATTTAATGAAGTAATGGCCACATGGGCTTAAAATAATTGCAAAATTCATTCTTTAACTCCCCCCCCCCTACTTAACTAAATGTGTGATTTTATTTTATTCAATCGATACTGCTTTTTCAAATGATTTTAAGTATATTTCAGAAAAAGATTTATGTAAGTATTTAAGATTTTTAAAGATATGTGTTTTTAAGGGCACCGGGACGTTCTCGCCAACGCAAACCAAGCAAAATTTCGATTTTCAAAGGAACATTATATTCAAAAATAAAAAGATTCAATAAATAAAAAATTTGTGCCACACAATCTATATACTTTTTTAAATATACTATGACATAAAATTTTTGAATACGTACAATATTTTTAGAAATATAAGGATTTTAAAAATTACACTCCAAAAGGAACTTTCGTAAACATGGTGTTGATTAGGTACCTGTATTTTTCCTTTTATGACATACAAAACCACAAAATGCATGCTGTTTTAGTAATAGTGTACTTTTATTTAAATGCTCTAATTTTTTTTATATTTCATTGCTTAGAACAATTTTTAAAAAATTTGAATCTTGACTTTTTGAAATTTTAATAAAAATGGTATTTTTTTTAGAAATTCGAAGTAAAAATAAAAATATTAACATTTCAGAAACTAAATTAGTAACATTAAATGCATTATTAATTATATGAAAGCTCATACCAAGTTTCACTTAAAAATAAAAGATAAATTCCTTTTGAACCGTCATCTAGGCTTCACAAATTCTTAGTCAATTTTTTGAAGGCCTTCGCAAGTGTTAATGCCTGGATTTACTTTTAGTTCTCTTAATACTTCTGTTCTAGCATATGCACCTTCATTAAATCATATCCCTGCGTCCATCAAACTAATTTTCAAATTTTTTGCAACAAATGTGTTTTTTGGAACTTGATTCCACACACAGTTATTGCAACTTCCATTTGGGTCCTGGTACGGTCATGCAAACATTTTAATAAAAGCTCTTTTGTAGCTCTTTATGTTTTTAAAATTATGTTTTTGTTTTTCAATATGCTTTTAATCTAAAAAAGAACTGGTACTGAGAGGAATGTTTATGGGTATACTTTTCTCAGATACACACACAAGACTTTAGTTGTAACCGCACCATTTATTGTGTTTACATTTTAAAACTGCAATTACTTGGGTATTAAACTTTAAACCTATACATATTATTTTGAAATCAGCATTAGATCTACTTTTTTTAAAGATAAATTTTAAGAAATTAAATATGATAATTTTAAAGAAAAATTGTGTGAAAAATTGATTTTTTGAAGGTTAAGAACGCTTTGGTTCCCTTAATGTCGTGAGCAGGGTATAGATATAGATTAGTAAATATTCGTTCACTATTTATTAGAAATAAATAAATAGAATTATTTTAGAATTCAAATGAACTGGTTTTAGATTTATCTCAAGTACAAGAACTAATTAAATTAAACATGATAAAAAAAGGTCACCTCTTGTGATTTAAAATATTCCTTTTAAGCATGTTAAATTGTGATTTAATCTTTTCTTTAATTTTGAAGGAAAAAAGCAACCCTCGCTCTTTACACACACACACACACATGTATATATATGTAACATTTGTCAAGATTAAATCCAGACTAAAAAAAGAATTTCTGCGATTTTTTAAAAATTCAAGATAACATCCTGCTGTGTCATTTATCATTCAACTATATGTAAGGATTAACCGGATTGTCAGTTATTTTTTTCAATATGCAACTTGTTTAGCAGACTTAGTTTGAATCTTCTTGAAAGGTTGGCAATGTATTTTATTTTTCATGTTAATGCTTATAGTCAGATACAAGAAGAGAATACTATCGAAAAGAAAAAAAAAATTCTTTACTGGAGTCATTTTAAGAAGCGAAGTGAAGTCATTTTCTGTAATTTAATATGTAATACGTTTATCAAGTATTGTCCAAAGGAAGTAATAGAGTAGAGATTAAAAAAAAACTTGATAAATTAAACTTATTCCATAAGTAGAGGGTTGTTTACAGTAATACCTCGAACTTACACGTAAGGATGGCGATCTGAGATCGATTAATCGAAGAATTGATTTCTCGGGAGAAAATTCGATTTTTTAAATCGATATGTAGCACTGAATCGATATTTCCTCCAAGAAAATCTACATTCAATTTTTTTTCTGTTCTGGTACAATTAGTTGAATGTACTATCTATAAAACCCGTAATATTACGTTGTTGGTGATTAAAGGGTTAATTTACTGGCAAGAACAAAAAAACTCTTACCATCACATTCACTCAATGGTCATGATGTATATGAGTATCGTTGGATCATCTGTTCCTCGTGAGCGCCTTTTTTCGATTGCCGGCAACATCGCTAGTGATGAGCGGACAGACTGTTGTTTTTAAAAAGCTTAGATATTAAGCATTGGGAACTATAAGCTATATTATCTGTTTTATAAACTTTTTAATGTAACAAATACATCTTAAAAATAAATGTCTTCTTTTATACCTGATACTTTGATATAGTAATAAAAATATTTGTAATTGTCGAATTCCCTGAACTAAAAAATTCCTTGATTTTACTGATAAGAGATCGTTTATTATGGCATCTTTCTTGTTTTTCATAAAATGGATTTATATTTACATTGTAAACCTGGACACCTGGATTTTTTTGTGAATTGATTCATCATGTTACGATTCGAATGGATTTAAAAATCGATCTTTTTCGGAAAGAATCGCCATCCCTACTTACGCGATAGGTGGGACTGAGTGATAACCGCGTACGTCGAATTCGCGTAAATCGGAGTATAATTTCTCAAGTAAATACACATAAATTATTTTTAGTTGGGGACAGAGAAGAAAGAAAAAAATAATTTAGAAAAACAAAATGTTAAATAAAATCTTTGATAACGTAAATATAGAATCGCAAACCAAAGTTATTTTATTGTAGAAGATTTCATAAAATCTAATAAATAGTCTGCCAGCTAAAATATTTTTTTTCTCCTGCAAAATTTTCTCTTAGCATGCTAATAATTTTTTTATTCCTTGTTTTATTAAAAAAATACTCTCTTCGTCGGAGTATGCATTTTCTAAAATTTTTAACCCTTTTTTAATTAAACTGAGGCCTTCTGTCAAATTCTCAACCCTCATTCGATCGTCTAATTAAACTGGGTCTAAAGACTCCAGTTCTTCAATGTCTTGCTCATGCATTTTTATGAGCTCATCAATTATCAGCTCCTGATTGTGGGAATCCAGCAGTTCTTGAACATCATTAATATTCACTTCTAAATTTATTTGCCTGGTAAAAATTGACATCTTCTTCAATCCAATTACGTATTTCATCACGCTCTGGTACTAATTCCGCCAAAGCTTCAGTGGTGGACGAAAAAAAGGCGAATTGACGAGATTTGAAAATCGCGTAACTCCGAATTCGCGTAAGTCGGGGTAGCGTAAGAGTCGACGTAACGTAAGACGAGGTATTGTAAAAAAGGATGAGTACTTTGTTGTTTTACAAATGTTCGTAGTTAAAAGCTGGTTCGTGTTTTAACAAAAACGATGCGACTTCTGGACTGTGTACTTTGTTTTATTTCGAGATGGTGCTATTCGCACACTGTTCC
Source organism: Trichonephila clavipes (assembly GCA_019973935.1). NCBI lineage: Eukaryota > Metazoa > Arthropoda > Arachnida > Araneae > Nephilidae > Trichonephila > Trichonephila clavipes. The sequence continues at coordinate 80,157 of BMAU01011258.1, read as the reverse complement.
AAGATGGAAGCTACAGCAACAACTGATGCGGAGGGTTACATCAAAACATTGGCGGAGGTGCTCAGTCGGCGGATGGCATTCGCGACAAAAAATAGATACAGTTACGGACTGAACATACATATTCTAGTACTTTTATATATTAGTAACTGACACTAAATTTAAATCTTGAAAAGTGAAGTTTATAAACTTTGATTTAGTCATTTGTACCTAAAATTATATATATTGCCATTTGCATTTATTTTACCTACTTCCGTTAGGTTGATTACTTACTCGCTCGAGTAAAGGTTTATGTTTGATATACCTCACAAGTTCGGACTTAGTAAGTATTGTGGCATGCAGCCAAAAGCAAAACACAAGTCTTCGCGCGCAGGCGCAGCTAAAACACGAACTGAAACTTGCGAAATAGTGGAAGAGAAACAAAAACTCTTGGACATTAGAGAGAAAAGAAAGAACGCGAGAGGTGCGCGAGCAGGCGTTACCTTCTGAATATCATCGTCAAACTTATCTGTAAAAACTTATCTACCTTTTTAATTAATTTTTTGTTTAATGTTAAAATAAAATAGAAGATAGACCAACGTCTTGGACCCCTTGTTGTCTCCCACAAATTATCGGGGCTCGGCCGGGATAGATAAAATTTCGATTTTGAACCAAAGTCTGACAATGAACAACAGCGTCCGTGAAGGAGACGCTCCGCCATTTTTCGGAAACTTCGTTCAACCTGTGTAGAGGTTGAATTTTTCAACTTCATTCCGCCTGTGTAGAGGTCGGAACAAATAACAAAATAACCTGTGTAGAGGTATATTTTTCAACGAACCATCGACAAATATTCCGCCTGTGTAGAGGTTGGAAAACCCATCGACGAAAATTCCGCCTGTGTAGAGGTTGGAACCACTCACAAACACCTGCGAAGAGGTGACAAATCGAACAATTTCAAGAACTATTTTTCATCTAACGATATAACCTGCGAAGAGGTGAAATCAGTGGATTCACAACGTTTTTTCTTCATTGGATACATTGTACGTGCGAGCAACAAGGAGCCAGAAAAAAAAAAAATAGGATCTTTCCATTTCTAAAATGTATAAAAACGCTCTTAAAGAGGATCTCATAAGAGTTGTTGAGGAGCTAGACGGTTCTGTAGAAAGTACTGACACTATAGTTAAACTAAAGACTAAAATTGAGAACAGTAGTACATTTGAAAGTGATCCAGATTTCGTTAAAACTTTAATTCAAAACTGTATAGATGAGAGAGTATCGCAAAACGAAAGAGAGGTAACTTCAGAACAAAAAATTGAGCTCGCGAAACTTCAGTTAGCAAAATTAGAAAAAGAAGTCGAACTTCAAACGGCTAAAAATAAAGCATTAAATTTAAATCCTGCTGCTAAAGTCGAAGAAAAACAGTTCGAAACTAACATAGAAAATATGATAAAAAGTATTAGAACTTTATCTCTTCCTGTTCCCACCAGATCTGAAAATTTTAATCTGTTCTTCCAATCATTAGAACGCGCATTTTTAACCAAGAAAATAAATGACGAATATAAATCTGAAATTTTAATAAATCTTCTGGGCGAAAGAGCTCATAACGTCTTACTGTATATTAAAGAAGAGGAATTAAATGACTATGAAAAACTAAAATCTATAGTACTCAGAGAGAATTCCAATTAACCCCTCGCGAGTGTTTAAACTCATTTAAAAATGCTGTAAAATCATCAGGCGAGACATACATCCAATTTGCTGCAAGATTGACGGCAAACTTCCAATATTATTGTTCGTTAAGCAAAGTTAATTCCTTTGAATCTCTATGTGATCTTATAATTTCTGATAAATTATTTGAAACTTTAAATAAGGAAACTGCAACTCATATTGGCATTCGAGAAGCAGAAGATTGGTTTAGGCCTATTGATTTAGCTAAAGAGTGTGATATTTATATTTCATCTAGAAGCGGATCACATAAAGAAATTCCTATTACTTATGGATATACCCAAGACCCCTTTAAAAATAGATCACAAAACTTTAAACCAAAGATTAAAGAGAACTATCCCCAATATCATGAAAGAGAAAATAAAAATTGCTATATATGCGGTGATTCATCTCATTACGCAAGAGACTGTAAGAAGCGTTTTAAATCTAAAGAATCTAATGACCACATCCATAATAAAATAAACGTGAATACTTTGAAAATCGAGAGCGAAAAACAAAATAGCGATGAATGCGCAAATCTTCAATACGTAAACATTTTTGTGGAAAATCAGCCCGTAACAGCATTGATTGATTCAGGTTGCCAGATCCCAGTTTTAAATTCCTCACTAATTAGAGTGCAAACACCTTCCGAAGAGATCATAACATTAAGTTCATGTTTTGGCGAACAGCGTATGGTAGAAGTTAAACCCATAAATATTTCTCTTAATCAACACTCTCCTAGCTTGAGTGTTGGAACGGCAATATCACCGACCTTGACCGAAGAATTTATTATACATCCCAGTGTATATTCTGAAATAAAGAAACTAGGCCACGCAAAGAGCGATGTTTTATTAAGTGAAAGTGAATCCTCTTTGAGTGCAGATTTAGGTGCTCATGCTTATGCTTATTCTAGTGCTATTTCTTTTCCAAATGTTTCCGTTTCAAATGTGATAGAAAACTCTAGTTATGATTTGCCACATGTTATAAACTTTAATACTAGAAATGATTCGAGTTCTCTAATTAAGGATTATAAATGTAATAAAATTAAGATTACTAAGTTAAAATTGAGTATTGTAAGAGAAAAATGTTCTGATATAGTATTGTGTAAGAAAGCCAATGGTGCCATGAAAACGAGTTCCGTGGAATTTATCTCCCGCTCACCTAACCCTTTACCTATGAAGAGTAAACATCATCGGTTTGTGTTGCTCCGAAGGATCTTCCAGCCCTGGCAGTGGAAACGAAGGAAAAAGAGAAATCGTTTTAAACAGACGTCCAGAACTCTACAGAGGAAAATATCGATGCGTTCAACCAAAGATCAACTTGTTAAAAAAGACGTTCTCATGCCTGTGAAACACAATGTTTTCCTGTGGAACCTTCCGGATGTCGAAGAGATGCCTTCACATGATGGAGAAACTGTCTAGTTCAACAAAATTTTGATATGTTTAATCTCTGTATATTTGTCGTATAGTCCTTGTCTGTTCCGTTTTTTTTTGTATGTTTCAGATTCTCCTCTGGTCTCCATGGAAATACCGCTGCGGACAGCGTACGGTCAGAATGGCCGTTGTGGCATGCAGCCAAAAGCAAAACACAAGTCTTCGCGCGCAGGCGCAGCTAAAACACGAACTGAAACTTGCGAAATAGTGGAAGAGAAACAAAAACTCTTGGACATTAGAGCAGTGATTCTCAAACTTTCAATACTGGCGCCCCCCTTTTCAATCACAATTTTTATCGCGCCCCCCTTATACATTAATAATGCACTAAATGCAACAATAATGCACTTTGACGCTAAAGCTACAATACCAGATCTTAATTATAAACCATAAAAATTAATAACATAAGTATTAAATTTTGAATACTACTTTTAAGCAAAAAAAATTAATTAAGTAAGTAATAGGATAATTATTACGTTATTTTTCCTTTCTCTAATTTTTAAATTGAACATATTGCAAAATGCGGTGACTGCTTAGAAGACAAAATATGGATATCTGCTAAATACAGAAAAATAACTCAGAGGGTCAATTTCTAATCATAAGCATTCTTTATAAAAACTTTGCTTTGCAAGACAAGCCCATGGAAGTCGTTAATAATTATTAAACTTGTTCTTAATTTAGTATTAATTAATTAGTTATAAAATACACTGTGCAGCACTGATACATTAAAAGTATACCGGCTGAAGTACTCGCTCTTTGCAAGAGTTCATTTATAAGAAAATAAAACATTCTTGATATAATAGCTGTATTGTAAGGAGAGTAAAGCCAAGTGCGCGACAATGTTTACAAAAATGTAAAATGTTTTTTTTAAATAATTGCTCAAATTATAATTAGTTTTAAGCGAATTTTAATTTTAAGCCTCACAGAATTAACATTAATAATTGATGTTAAATAATGAACAATAATATAAAATTCCGATGAAGAATAATTGCATTATTTTTAATATTTAAAGCAAAAAGACTTCAACATGTTTTAACTTGGGAGCAGACACGCATTCGATACGGTCTAGCGGGGTTATTGAGTCATCCCAATCCTTTTTTTTATAATTATTTTATTGTACACGATACAAATCGTTATTCCAGTGAATAATTTAACTAAGAGAAAGTTTACTTACCTACTTTCAAGGCCTTTTCAATTTTTCTTTGGTAACAAATAAATAGTTTTGCCAGAATTAACAATTTCGTGATCTGTGTGTCCCACGCGACCACTTCCGGGTAAAAAGTGTATTCATTATGATAATATGTATGTTACTGCTAAAAACAGTTGTTATGCTTTATATGTTTGAAAATACTCATCTTGGTCTAAGTCTTCGCATAGTAATCTATCAAAGTGTGTGTGTGTGTGCTCTCCGTGGTTTTCCAAATATCATAAAACTGTTTTACATGTAAAAAAAGCGCAACAGAGAAATACATTACTTACAACTTCCTTAAATGAGAAATAAACACATAAGACAGGGGTTATAACTAACTGTACCAATAACTTTTAAGGTCAAACAAATTACAGCTATAATGTGCAGTATTTCTAAAATAATGACAGTGATGAATTTTTTATGTTCTTGAATTTTTTCGATTCTGGATCTGTTTTATCTCTGAAAGAGTAGAATGTTACTTTTAAAAAAGAAAACGCAATAAAAACTCTCTCATCATGGGATTACAGCAAATTAAATAAAATATTTTTTATTTGGTTATAGGATCAAAGATAGCTAATTAAGTATTGAAGAAAATTTTTTTGATGACTTTTAATATCGCCTATAACTTACATCAGAGTAAAAGTGCATTTTTTTATTATGTCTGAAAGTATTTTGTTTTAATTCATCCCAGTAAATTAATTATTTTTTAAATCTTTTCTTTTCGATTTGCTCGCGCCCCCCTCGTAAGGTTATCGCGCCCCCCCAGGGGGGCGCGCCCCACAGTTTGAGAAACACTGCATTAGAGAGAAAAGAAAGAACGCGAGAGGTGCGCGAGCAGGCGTTACCTTCTGAATATCATCGTCAAACTTATCTGTAAAAACTTATCTACCTTTTTAATTAATTTTTGTTTAATGTTAAAATAAAATAGAAGATAGACCAACGTCTTGGACCCCTTGTTGTCTCCCACAGTATTATAATTTGTTTGAGAAAAGAGAGAGAGAGAGAGATCAATTCAGCTTTAGTTTTAACGAGAATTTTTTACTTATGCAGAAGAAAGAAGAAACAGTTTGTTATTCTTTTGTTTCGGATATCAAATTAACGAAATAATATTATTGAAAACAAATCTCATTGTTAAAATCTTTCCTTATAAAATTAAGTATTTAAAATTTAAAATAAACTATTTTTTTACTTTAATACAATCAGCTAATATTTCCCACCAGACAACAAATAATATTAGCGAAATATTTGAAATAATTGCATTTGATGTTTAATTGAAAAAAAAAAAAAATCCGTTTAAAGCATATTTAAAGCTGTTGCATTGTTGAACAGCTTTTAAATTTAAGAAAGGTCCACGCAATTACCAAGCACATTCTTTTAAAGTAAACTTAAAAAGCTTATAAGCTTTTAAAGCTTATTCTGGACCTCTCTCATGTAAACTTTAGTAGAAAGTTCTTCTACAACAAGAAACAACACGCGCATAAATTCACGATATTACCAAATTAAATATAGAACACGTCAAATACGTAAGCACAATATCACATGAGACAAATGGAACTCTGTCCCATTCATTTGTAGAAAAGTAAATTTCCGAATACATTGGCCAATGAGAAGGGCCCCGGGAGGGCGGCACTGCATGCGCCCTGACACGTGACTCAGCTCGCTTCGCATGAAGGCGAGCGGCGATCCCCAGACCCAGCCGAGATGGAGAAGGACAGAGAGTGAACTCTGCCTACTTAAGACGAACTTTTTAGCCTCTTGGCAACGACGCGCGTTTAAATGTTCAACGTAAAATAGTATTTGTGTAATTATGTTGTCCCCTTTTTGTTAACTGTTAGAATAAACAGCCTTGTTTGTTAGCTTTTAGTCTTAATTGACTAACGCAATAAACCCATTGCCCATAATCATTACATGAGTATTACTGAAACTTAATTTCCTGGATTTCATACTTCAGTTTTATAGTAAAAATGAATGAGGTTATATATGTTTTTTTTATATGATACATCAAAAATCATACAAATAGAGAAAAGATTCCGATTTTTGTACTATATGTGTTAGTAAAATTCATCTGTGGGTTGCTCTAATTTATATTATATCTTTATTTATTGAGATGAAATAAACGATTTTTGGAAAAAGATTTACTGTAAAAAATAAAACAGAGCTTTATATGAAGTGACTACTCTAGGGATTATATTTTAAAAAGAATAAAACAGTGCAATTAATACAATTATATGGGTAAAGAAGCTTGCGCCTTCACCAACTTTTTGATGCCAAAACAATTTAGTTGGTCTTGATACAGAAATTAGAGTAATACATTTATGCTATATGTTATAATCTAAAAATGAGAATTATATAGTTTGTAAAGATAATCAATGTAGTGAATGTGATCTCTTCTATTAAATATCATATTGAACACACACGGCTCATAAATATTTAAATTTTAAGAAGTATTTAATGGAGTGGTTCTAAACATTCGAGATTTTATTGTTAGTCAATGCTACAAAAATTAATATAAAAGAGTTATTTCTTCATAAAAAAAACTAAGAGAAAAATATCACTTCAGGAAGGACAAATGAAAAGCATACTAAATGCAGAGCTGATTGAAAATCACGTAAAAATAAAAAAGACGTTTTCTATGATTACTAAAAAAATTCCGCCTTAAAAGACTACACCAATTTATTTGGCTAACAGTTCAATATTTCATCTCATTATGAACGACTCTTCTTAGAGATTTTCTTACAAAAATGTTTTTTCAGAACTTAAAAGCCTCAACATTTCTTTTCTTTTTTGCGATCAAAATCATTCTTCTACACATAAAGATGTTCTTAAAATATTTCAAAAATGGAGGTATAATAAACAAAGAAAAAAATTCGAAAAGATCACAAGAGATAACAGATAGACCCTCCATTAGTAGTCGATATATTAAGTTAAAAAGCTAAAAGAATATGACTGAATTCTACGTAAAAAATATGCTTAATATATGACGAGCTATTTATGATATACCAAGAAAAATATCGCACTAAATGTTAGAAAACGAGTTTTAGAACAGAAAGCCATTTAAGAACGAAGAGTCAACTCGAATAATCTCAAGATTCGAAAAGGCGTTACGAATCACGAATTTCCGTAATAAATTTTTCATCTTGAAGATTTATCACAACAAGTAACAAAATTCCTTACTGGAGGGAATGCTAATGTTGCAAATGTTCTTACACTGTTTTTTCTTTCTAAAACGCTATTTCTTATTCTAACTTTTTTGAAATCATTACATACTATTAATTATTTTTTCTCATTTTCTTCAGATTATCTAGATGTATTTAACTTTTAAAATGGAGGAAGTTGAGTTTTCAGTGGATATTTTTTTAATTATAATCTGAATCTCTGTACACTCTTGAGAATAAATCTTCATATCAGCAATTACTCATACGGAGCTTGGCATACCAATAATTTCTAAGACGAGAAAGAACAAATAAAAATTGTTTAAATGGATTTTCAACTGTTAATTGCTTTTTTTAATGATGGAATGGTAAATGTTCAGGCAATCTATGCCTTTTTCTTAAGTATTCCAAATAACTTTTGATGACTTGACAAAAACATTAGCATTTTTTATTAAAATTTCCCTTCTCGTAGCTATGATTTTTTTGCTAAGAATAATAAATTAAATACTTAGATACCATAATGTTGTGTTAAAATGTGTGTGGCTATGCTCCGTATTCAGGTTCAAATTTTAAATTTCATTGCAACATCGCAACCGTGTAAAAAGGAGAAGAGTATAGAAAGATATATTCCGTAGTTATATTGGATATTAAGAAAATAATTAATTCTGTCACATTTTCGTATCATTGATATGGGAAAAAATTCCAAGATTGTAAGTTATGGGAAAATTAAATGGGAGATGAAATAGCAGAGGTAAGATTTTAAAGTAAAAATTTCAACCAGTTGATTCAGACACGAAGATTAATTCACGTTAAAAATGATTTTCCTATTATTGTTTCAAAATCGATATATTTATATTGAATGATTTGTTTTAATTCTGTCACATTTTCGTATCATTGATAAAAAAATTCTTGAGGTTAAATGGGAGATGAAATAGCAAACAAAATTCAGACACGAAGATTAATTCACGTTAAAAATGATTTTCCTATTATTGTTTCAAAGATAATTTCAGAAACTTGAGGTTATTATGAAACAAAATCGGCTGTTTTATTATATTTATATTGAATGATTTGTTTTAAGACTATAGCTTCTGTACTTATAATATTATCTTTAAGTAATTTTAATGTTATTTTATAATTTTGCAAAAAATATCTTACTCTCATTTTTGTAATATTGTTTGGCATAATAAATTTTATGCTACAATTTTACAACTGCTTTTGAAATTGTATTGATTTTTTTAACTTTTACTCCTTTTATTCAATTCCTACTATATTTCACTCTCTCCCTATATATATATATATATATATATATATATATATATATCGTGTTCAAATTTCAATCGTTAATAAAATACTTCATATTCATCCATTCAAGTTCAAATACCTTTTTTAAAACTTGTAGTGGATGACAGCTGATGTTAATACAGTTTTTTCAAATATTAATTCATTACTTTATTTTAAATAATGAATAAATAGTAACAAACAAAAATAATAGTCCAGCAGCATACATAGAAAGGAAAATCGTTTATTGTGTAACTGTAGCGCAATGGATAGCGCGTTGGACTCTTAATCAAAATGTCGTGGGTTCGAATCCCACCTGGGATGGCCTAATTTCCGAGAATGTGTTATCTTTTTCGCTATACTATTTTATTGGAATAATTAAATTTAATGAATGAATAAATAGTAACAAAAAATAGTCCACCATATATAGGAACAAAAATGAAAAATTGCTTTCTATTTTGCCACTTAATTGTGTGATTCTCTCATATGTATATATATATTTATATTAATTGTAATTATTTAATAAAAAAAGTAACTAAAATAAAAATTTTCTTTATTGACCTAAGTAGGAATTGACTTTAAAAAATTGTTTTTATATTTCTCTTGTTTTTTATCTTAATGATTGATTAAACCTGAGTCATACATGAACTTTATTGCTACTGTTTTGAAACTGAATATAACTCAGCTTTTCAGGTGTTGCGCCTCTATCTAATTATCATCCTTGTTTTTGATGTATTGTAGAAACTTAAAATTTCTAATTGCAATATTCGAGTTTTTGTTGTTCTAATTAGTGCGAAAATAAAAATGTTTTTGAGTTGTTCTTGAGTTTTTGAGAAATAATTAATATTAAATAAATAGAGAATTTATATGATTAGAGTTTTTACGCCGTACATTCTTTTGAGTAATATTTTTCAGTAGTTAAAACAAGAATTTAAACTGAGTAGTCACGAGTTCTCTTGATTCGATATTCCAAACGGAACGCTGCTATTAAAATATCATTGTCGATAATGTTATGCTATAAGAAATTATTTACAATTCTTATTCGATACTATATTATCCATATATTGAGAGCATGAGAGAAAGTGTATGCAATATATCAATATAGTTTATGTGACATATTATTTGATCGTATTACCAATACATGTCGTGAACTATCGATATCACTATTGATGTTTCAGGAACATAAGCCATGTATGTTGCAAGTTGTGATCTCAGAGTATGATGAGTAATAACAAAGGGTGCTTCACAACCTATCAACTTATTCTCTGATACGAATATTAACTCAAATACATTTCTTATTGTGGACGTGTTTTGGAACGACAAAATCTGACTCTGCTATAATTCATGGCCCAATTCTAAAATTTATTCGAAACAAAAAAGAATCCCTTCTAAATTTTCTATTATCCATGAATGTCAAACGAAGTTATTCTGCCGATATACAAGGTGGAGGCTAGATTTCCCTCATTTGAAAGGCCTCTGGATGTAATAGGATGTTATGCTCGTTAAACATGATTTGAATTAGTATCGAAAAGGCAGGATAGTGTGGAATGTGTGCTGTCAAATAAGTGCTATCCTTGTCTTCTAACCATAACTCAGGATTTTAAGATATTTTAGAAATGGTCCAGTACGAAATTCGATAAAATCAAATGAAATTCACATCATATAGTTTTCAATATTTCAAGATTAAGGAAAAAACTTTGAATAAAAAACTATATAATTTGGAGTTAATTTTAAAGTACTTAAAAATATTTTTGGCTTTAAAATTTAGTTGAAATAAAATTAAGTAGTGCAAATTTTTTTTTCAATCGAAGGTAATACTTAAAAAAAAGAATTGTCATCTATTGCAAACAATACTCCAATCTTAGCCTTCGTCGCGTGATCACGTATTATTATTAGCACTTGAAATCATAAAAACTCGCCAAGCACGCTATCAAAGTGCCAAACTCTCTAATTCATGCCAATCACGTACCCACATTGAAACAATAAAAGCAAAAAGAAAGATGCACGCCTAGAGAGATCTTTAATTACGGCAGGGCGGTGGTCGTGTGTGCCGCAGCAGGACAGACACGGGACGTTTTTTTATTATTTCTTTCCTGTTTACTTATCTTCTGCTCGCCGCCATTATTGAAATCCTTTCTTTTTTTTCTCTCAGAAGTTGGCTTCGCTTGGCGACTCATCTGCGTTGCCAATGGCAAACTGTCACAGAGTGAAATGAAAAGTTGAGCGGTCGGAGTTCTTCATCGGTCGTTTGCGTCATTATTATTACATTTTTTTCTCTCTGAATTCTTCTCACTGAAATTGTTACGTGATGCCATTAAAGAACTCGAATATTGAGAGAGTTGACGGTTTTTACCCTCCTCTCTCTACGCTTGCTTTAACTCGTTGAATGGTACCCTTGATGTCTTCATAACAGTTGTTATAAATGTCAAAACTTTCCCACTTATTTTTCTCTTTTGGAGGAGTTGTCGAAAGAAGCGATGTGAATGTATAGCTTGATTGCTGTTCCATGGTGGTCCAACCGCACGCTGACAATCTCAACCGTCAGCCGCGAAGATGCGAGTTTTGTCGTAGCCTAATGCAGTTGGAGATATCTCAATAAATCAATTCGAACAAGATTTAATACATTACTACCGGTCATGAGAACCCAGATAAGAAATGATAAACAAGATCAACAGCCCTTCAGTGATTTTGCGAAATCACGCAACCTTTCGCAATTCATTAATATAAAAAAAATTACGAGAAAGAGAAATTTTTACACACAGCCAAAAATTCCTCATTAACTTTTAACAATTAATATTTTTGCATAGAATAACATTTAGTTTTCTTTATTTATTCGTTAATTCGAAAACTTCATTTTTATTTAATGTTTATAAAAGTTGTACTTACATGCATTATTTTTGCATAGAATAGGGCTTATCTCCTGAAGAATGTAGAGCTCTTAAATGGATTCTGTTTTGTAGAAGTAGTTTCATGTTATTCAATACATTTTGCTCATTTTTTGTTCATTGAGAGTGAAATTTTAAATGATTGTCAGCTATGAATAAAACTTTATTTTGATAACGTTCATATATTCAAAGAACTTTTGGGCTTGCTTTACATAGTGTAACAATAAATATTTTTTTTTTTTCTCAATTGAAATAGATGCTTCTTTCTTCCAACAATTAGAACAACAATGAAACAAACTTAATGCTCGTAACAATGAGATTTAAAAATATGCTTACTTTTTTCAGTATTCCTTAAATGATTAAAATATTTATAACCTAATGAATTAATAAAGTTAGTTTAGTTAGTTATAAATATATTTAAAAAAGGTAACTTTTATTACTTAATAAACTAACTTATTATATTATAAAATTATTAACATGGCGTTTTTTTAAATAAACTCGAAATCAATTTGAGAAAGTTTTCAGATTTTTAAAATTAAATTGAATAAATGTTAAAAAACTATCTGCCTTTCGTACGACTTTACGATAATTCTAATATAATCGCGGTATGAGGCATAACAGTAAACTAAAATTTCAAGAAATAGATTTGTTTCATTAATAGATATTGATATATTTCACAAAATTTCTCAAAAATCTCATCAAAGTATTTGAGAGATTTTTGGAAGGCAGGCAGTTTTTAAAATTATACTAAATTAAAATATTAATTTAAAAATGGCCAGACACGAATAATGAAAAATAATTATTAGAATATTAAAACAATTTTGCTTGATTACAATAATACAGCTTTAAATGGTCATGCTTCGCAAGATTCGACGAAACTGTAAACAGTTTGATTTTTATCTACGTACAGAATATTTCGAGAAATATTTACGTCAGCTTGTAATATTCGACACAATTAATAGGGATAGTAGCTACAAGATAAAATTATTGGCCAGATATGTAAATATGAGGTATTATATTCCAGCAGGTGATAATGTTTAAAGCAATTGTAACTTTTTTTTATTGTAAAATAAATTATGGAGGAAGGAAAAATTTAGTTGATTCGAGAGAAGTATCATTCTGCAGTTTTTTATTATTTTAAACTGAAGATAAATTACAGGAATAAGGTGTTTAACGCTTACAATTGTCACACGGAAATGAAGTTCAATCTCTCTTTCTACTGTATTCAAATGTTCTACAGAATTTCGTTGAGGTCGAAACTATCTTCAATATAAAAGACACGAAAGACCTTTGTGTGTGTGTGTCAGCTGTAGAACCAGAGAATGTGTTGTCCATACGAAAGAATGCCATTTCGATGACAGTTGCTGCAGTAGAAAAATGACGCAGAAGGAATTTTACATGGAATGTATAGGGTGTTTTTTTAGAGGTATAGAACTTTAAATTGCAATAAAACAACGATGTATTATTCGATTGACATGAATTTTTTTATTCGAAAGATAATCTTGTGGCATTACATTTTAAATATGATCAAGCAAGGCGTAGATTCGTCGAATGGGCCCAAAACGAGATTGCCGTTGTTCCCGATTTTCATAAGCGAATTTTGTTTAGCGATGAAGCGCACTTCTGGTTGAATGGCTACGTCAACAAACAAAACCGCCGCATTTGGAGTGAAGCTAATCCACAAGTGTATGTCGAAACACCGTTACATCCAGAAAAACTGACTGTTTGGTGCACTTTATGGGCTAGTGTGGAATACTTCTTCAAAAACGATGAAGGCCACAACGTTACAGTCAATGGTGATCGGTATAGAGCCCTGATTACTAACTTTTTCATTACTGAATTGAACAAACATGATGTCCAGGAGCTGTGGTTTCAACAAGACGGCGCAACATGTCACACAGCTCGTGCCACAATCGATTTATTGAAAGACACGTTTGGTGACCGCCTAATTTCACGTTTTGGACCTGTGAATTGGCCTCCAAGATCTTGTGATGTAACACCGCTAGACTATTTTCTGTGGGGCTATGTAAAGTCATTGGTCTATGCGGATAAGCCACAAACGCTTGACCATTAGGAAAACAACATTCGCCGTGTTATTGTCAATATACGGCCACAAATGTTGGAAAAAGTCATCGAAAATTGGGCGTCCAGATTGGACTACATCCGAGCCAGCCGTGGCAGTCATATGCCAGAAATCATATTTAAAATGTAAGGATTATCTTTCGAATAAAAAAAATTCATGTGTCAATCGAATAATACATCGTTGTTTTATTTCAATTTAAAGTTCTATACCTCTAAAAAAAACACCCTATATAACATTTTCTTTTATAAAGAACTACATATGAAAAAAAAATAATTCTAAAAAAAACAACTAAGAAAATCAATAATTTTTGAAAAAAACAAACAAACATGCTCCACAAAATGAAAAGTCATCATGTTTTGAGCGATTTTATAATTTTATTTTTCAAAATTAGAAGGAAAAATTAGAGCGAAACTTTGTTTACGTAACCTATTAGCGAACAGCTCGCAAACCTTATTCATGTGTGTACTGTAACGATTGAAAAAAAATATTTAAATATATATAAAAATTTTATATTGATAAATATCTTCCAAACTTTAATCTTTGAAAAATTTAATTACTTAAAGCTGTTGAAGTCTTGGAGCGAGTGAGTGTTTACTATCGCCGCATTCTGAAGTAACGCGAGGGTTATCAGCCGGAAGACCTTGTAATTTAAAAATTCGGTCAAAAATAAGGAGGGCGCCACCTTAGTAGGGATGGGGATTCTTTCCGAAAAAGATCGATATTTAAATCGATTCGAATCGTTACCTGATGAGTCGATTCACAAAAAAATCGAAGTCTAAAAGATCGATTTCTAAAAAATAAATTTTTTTCATGTTGGCATTTACAATGTATATATAAATCCATTTTATGAAAAACAAGAAAGATACCATAATATAAACGATCTCTTATCCGTAAAATCAGGGGATTTTTTAGTTCAGGGAATTCGACAATTACAATTCTTTTTATTACCACATCAAAGTATCAGGTATAAAAGAAGACATTTATTTTCTAAATGTATTTGTTACTTTAAAAAGTTTAGAAAATAGATTATGAAGCTTATAGTTCCTGATGTTAAATATTTAAACTTTTTAAAAACAACAGTCTCTCAAGTCTACAAGGATTCAAGCGGCCCGCTCATCATTAGCGTGTAACGTTTGAAAGAATAACGGTAGCGTATTCTTGGTTAATTAAAATATGGAATTTATTTACGTCACAACTATTGAAAATTATTTACTAAATGATACATTAAAGTTATTAAATTTAATTATAGATTGTTAGAGTCCAATATTTTGTGAGAGGAGGATCCGTTGGTCACCGCTCTCGTGCAAGTTCAAAGCATCTCTCCCCTCATCTTCCGGTCGACGAGCTAGATTCCTCGGGGGGTCAAACAGGGGTTGCGCTGCACCTGCAGATGCACGTGTGGGTGACGGGTCCACAAAGAGAGCCGACTAGATGTTGATGTTTTCGAGAAGTGACGTTACAAGCGATGTTGCCGCAATCAAAAAAAGGCGCTCACGAGGAACAGATGATCCCACGATACTCATATAGATCATAACTATTGAGTGAACGTGATGATAAATAGAGTTTTTTTGTTCTTACCAGTAAAGTACAGGATCATACTTCAGGTGTACAACTGCCTGCGATAAACAAAGTTTAAATTCTTCGTTTTTTGTGGTGTTTACCAACTTAATGGTTTTTACCAAAACGGAAAAAAATCGAATGTCGATTTTCTAGGAGAAAATATTGATTCACTGAAACGATTCAATGCTACATATCGATTTAAAAAAATCGATTTTTTGGCCCGATAAATCGATTTTTCGATTCATCGCTCTCAGATTGTCATCCCTACATCTGAGCTGCTCCTTGCCAACAAGTGGTCTTTGAGCCACAATGGATTAAACGTGTGTCGTACCAGTCTACACGGCGATTCTCCAGTGGAGCAGTGGATAATAGTCAGATTAACGTCGCGCTGTAAAGCTACACGAGGACTATTGGCGACAAACCTTGTAATTTTGAACCAAGGTCAAGTGAACGATGGCGAAATCTGAGCTGGCACCTCTCTCGTCTAACTTCCACGCCAATGGACAGAGGTTTGAACCACGACAGATTGAACGTGCATCAGCGCCCTCTCCTCCTCTACACTGCGGATCTTCAGCGGAACTAGTCTCGAACTCATTGTACACATGTCACGAGACCGTGACCTTGACCACTAAGCTACCGCGGAAACTCTTGAGTGGGACAAGGGTTCGAACTCATGACACGCCGTCCACTAGTTCGTGATCATCACCGTTATCGCAGTTACTTGACGTTTTGAAACACGCGAGTCTAACTTAAACAAAATTATTGCGTAAAAGAAAGTTATGATGAAAATGTTTTATTAATCGCTCACAGAAGAATAATAACGATTTATTTTAAACTAGCTGGTATACCCGTTCTTCGCACGGGTGAACTGAAAAATTAAACAACACAGATTGAAGGATAAAGAAGTTTATAATGAGTTAATTTTACGTGAATTGCAAATTAAACAAAAAAAGCTTTTTTTGCGTAGCTCAGCAAAACAAAAACAAAAAAAACAGAGAAATAAAACACCTTTGTTAAATTTTAAGCATGTATATCTAATAGCTGATAAAAAGGATATTTTTTTTATTTATAACTCCCCTAACACTTTTGAGGGTCGATTTTTGAAAATACCATTCTAAGCTGATCTCTGCTCAGCAAAAGAAACACATTGTTAAAAGTTTTGTGTAATGAACGCCTAAAATAGTGTAAATAATTTTTATCTGAAAGTATAATACATTAATATTACTTTCTGTAGGATTTATTTTATGTTAAAATTGTAATATTCGCAAGCAAAAATTATAATGACGATTCAATAAAAAACATAGCGAAATGTTAACGATAGAGTAAAAATGGCACACAAATGCCTAGCTACTTTCATAACTCGAGCTTTATTAGAGCTTTGTAAGACCCGCCGTGTAGGGGCGAAATGCACTTTAATACTTTATCCAAACGCATTATGATTTACTGAATTTTTCATAAAATATTTTTTTTTGGATCACTACATTTAAAATTAAGGGATATACATAAACAAAATACTCCACTTTAGAAAATTTAATCCGTTAGAGCTAATAAATTTATTAAAGATATTCCACTGTAAAATTAATTATATATACCGTTCACTTAAAATAAGTAGTCAAATAATTTTCTAAGGTCTTCATTAACATACAAAAAATAAGACACTTAAATTTTGACAAACTATTTTTTCCACTAAAATACTCATCATGAAACCCGTGCTGCTATATATCTTGGAAGAGTGGATTTCAAAGAATATTCCTGCTAAGTATTGGTAGAATATTCCTTCTAAGTTGGTGTGGTGTGGTAGTTAGGAGAAGAGGGTGCCAGATCAGGTGTCGTCCACGTGACTTGACCATGGTTCAAAATTACGTGGTCCGTTGCCAAAAGCCCTCACGTAGCTGAACAGTGCAACGTTAACATTCACTCGTTCCAAAAGATACAGTACAGTAGTTTTAATTATTTTTATACTTAAAAATGCAATGTCTGCCTATTCAATTAAAATTATAGTGTTATAATTAACTACTAACCACAAACAAATTTTGAAAATTTGTCCAAATGATGCAGTGTGAAAGAGAAAGTTTATTTACTTTAAGTATCAGAACTGATAAAAGCATTTATTTGGAAAAAAGATCAATTTCTTACTACCAAATGTGCATAATAAAATGTTAAAAAAACATTAAAATAAAGAGAGATTTATAACAACCTCTCCCTTCAAAACTTAGTTTGATTCTGAAATAAAAAAAATAGGCATTATATCAGAGGAATTATTTAGAAGCGAGCACCTTGCGTAGTAAAAACAAAAATGGTTTTTCACAAACAAAAGATAGATATATGCAGACGTGGGTTTTTTTTTGCAGCGTATGCCAGAATTGCTAGCAGATGACAGAATTTTTTCCTACTTACTTGACAAATATCGTTATATTTTGGACACTTCATACAATATCTTTATAAATTATAGTTTATGCTGTAAATTATATAGCCTATGTGCTATTCTGATGTATAAGCTATATTACTGTAAAGTTTCATTAAAATCCATTCAGTAGTTTTTGCGTGAAAGAGACTAACAAAGATTTTCACAAACTTTCGCATTTATAATATATATTAGATATTAGATTAGTCTGTTTAAAGAATATTCAATCCGTAAATTCGTCGTGTTTAAGTTTTCATAAAGCCGAAGTATGTGTAAGAGCTCATTTTTTTTTAATCTTAAAAAAATGCATTGTATTATATAAGTGTTAAGATTTAAAAATTGTGATTTGAGCAGAAATTACTGTTTTTTTGTTGAAAATATTTTTTTGTTTACTCGATATATGCGTTACTTGTTCGCATGAACATATTTTTTGAGCGATGAAAAACACCATTTATTCTTCAAATAAAAATTTTAAGAATATTATAATTTTTATCCTTTTGTTTTGTTTTCTCTAAAACGTATCCTTAAGATATTCCGAAGGGCTTCTTTGGAAGAAACGAAGTGCTCTTCAGAACATGGAACGCATAAAAGAAGAATGTTTTCAAGCAATTTTTCTTTCTTTTATCGTCTGCTTATCAATAAAAAGCCGTAATTATAGTCTTGCTGAAGTGCGAACACGCAGGTAGAAAAAAATAATAAAAAAATATTTTGGCAACATTTTTTTAGCCTCTTCAAGTCATTTTTTTTCATACTTTTTTGTTCTTCGCAAGAGTGGCAGACAGTATTCTTTGTAAAAAAATGATTCTAAAATGGTGGGTTGCAATTATATATATATAGATGTTGCGTAGGCAGACATTTTTTCGATGATCGAATTCTTTAATTTATTTCAAAGCAAATGAGTTTTTTTATTTCCGGTTCATTATATACTCGATTTGTATTAAGATGAGTATAAAACAAGGATGTTTAGAAACAAAACGAAACACGTTAATTGATGATACTATCATTTACAATCCCCGCTAAGATTTTTCTTTAGTTCTTTGTCAGCTTTCATTAATCCCTGCATAGTCAAATCTAATCACTCCTCGCTAAGTTAATTACTTCTAAACATTTTATCAATAAATTATGCTCATTTGGCTTTTATTGTGTGTGTGTGTGTTTTCATAATAAACTTATTAGCACAGTAATATGTTGGCTCCTTAAGTGATGTGTAGTTGACATGGCCGTTAATACTCCTAAATTCTTTTTTAAAAAGGTTATGAGAGGAAGAATTTTGGACTCTTCAAAACAAGAATATCTCATTTCTGAATGGTAACGAGATAACCGATAGTTTGATCATGTCTGCCACTGCTGACACCTTGCGAGAAAACGCTTGTCTATCTTTTACTGAAATCTCCTCCATAAAAAATGAAATTAAACGCACTTTGATGAGTACTGCCTGCTCACCCTGGGTATTTTGGAAAAAGACCTCGTTGGTATCAGAAGCTCCAATATTCCTAGAAGTCAGTAGATGGCACTATCCCGCTTCTTTTGTGGCCACATCAAATTTCTTATTTTTGTAGTGGTGTGATGTCTATATAAACCAGTAATAGCCATCCCGCGAAGACGATAGTTTTGGCGTAATCGCTAAGATACTTGGTTTCGGAACAGACGGTGCTTAGATCGAATCTTCCTTCTTTCACTTTTCAACAGGGCGAGAAAGTCTTTCCAGAGTGTCGTCGGTGTGAGGCTGATCAGGCATTGCCCAGTCATATTCTTAACTGCTTGCATTTTACTATTGGTGAGGTTTTAAAAAATCCTATTTTATTTTTGGAATTTTTTAGTGATATTTGGTTTTATGTGTGTGGAGATGGTGTAACTCTACACCAGGGATGAGTGGACTTTTTCAGGTTACGGACAACTTCTTAAATTTTTAAGGTGTTGTGATCCACCCAGTGTCGTAGGTGTGGCCATTCTGCATTAAAATGTTATTTTTTTTCTTTTCTTAACATTTATTTTGTCGACATTGTACCCATATTAAATATATCAGATTACAATTAGTCCGTGGAGCGTGAGCGTATTCAATGCAGTGAGCCGATGAACCGAGCTGCCGAGTCCCACGCCCTTGCGGGACATGACATCAGTGCGAGAACTCGATCTCGGGGAAGCGAGGGCGTGGGATGATGTCTCAATAGCTAATCCCATGCTATCGCGGGAAGAGCTGATCATCAACATTTATTCTCCCCTTCAGTCTGCGTATGAGAAAAAATTCCTTTATACGGCTCACCTCGCTGTGTGATTGCCTTTTTCCCTTGCAGTGAACATATTAAGCTTTATGGTGCACTTCCAACAAAAGTACATGTGTCGTCAACACATTTATCGAATCATTTGCTATAGTTGATACAGTTGCAACAGATGTGAAAAGACGATTCTTCAGTTTGGATGGCATCGGTGTTCCATAAATGTTTCTTTCAGTATGCGTGTCTTAGATCCTAGTAAAGGCGATCACCCCCAAAAGTTTTAGTGGGCCACCTGTCGATTGCAATCGACTTAATACCCATCCCTGCTATACACTATCTCGGATAAGGAACAACAACATATCTCATTTCAAATAAAGGGAACGTAACAAAAGAATTTTTCCATCCATTAATAAGTGATCGTCATGCAACAGTGGCGCACACAAGGGGGGGCGTCCTGAGGGTCCTGACCCCCCAAAGCCCTTGAATTATTTTCAGATTGATTATAATTCTAAGTATATAGTACGTAAAATTTAATTAATTACTTGTTATTAATGATTAATTTTATTAATTAATGCTAATTATTTACTCAAAAATTAGTTTTTTCTGTTCCCGAAAATTGACAGAATCAAAAGGAGTATAATACAAGAATGGTGAAATTTGACCCCGGACCCCCTCCCTTGAAAAATTCCTGTGTGTGCTACTGTCATGCAATCATTTTTTTTTTTTTTTTTTTTTTTACTATTTACAAAATAATACAATTTCTCTCTAATTACGGTAACTTTAAAAGTTATTTGAACAAATGTAATTTGATTCAGTTATCTTCCTGCGATAGTAGAAATGTGAATTGAAGGAAACGTAGAACTTGGTGTCCCAAGTTTGTCAGAAAAAGAAAGATCCTATGATTGGTTATCAAGGGCAGTGACGTAGCGTAGGGGGTGCAGAGGGGGTCATGGCCAAGGGCGGCACACGAAAAGGGTTGGTGGCAAGCACCGCGATGTTAATTTCAAACTCCAAACCGCGCCCGCATGACAAAAGTGACAGAAACGAGGGAAAGCTTTAATACACGCACAGATGCTGGAAGTTTATTAGTCGCTATGCAATCGCATGCGTTTTTATGTTACTTAGGCTTCTGGCAACCGATACTGTGTGGTCAATAATGCTCGAAATTATTTACAAACAGAGGGACTAAGTATCCATCAATGTGCTCAAAAAATACGTGCTTTACAGACCGTATTAGAAGCAAAACGAGAGGAATTCGTGGATGACACTTTAATATATGCTAAAAGTTTATGTGAAGAGCTTGAAATTTCTTTTGAACCCCCGAGACGCACCAGGATGAAGCATATATTTGGTGACTGAAGTAAAGATGTTCAGTTAGCGTACGAAGATGACTTGAGGCGAACAATGTTTTCTTCAATAGACAGAATAATTTCTGAAATTCTAGAAAGATTCCAACAATTGCAGAATCTAGCGCAAAAATATGCTTTTTTAAGGCCTGAAGTGATATTGAGCATAAACGAACTTAACTTAGATCAGGCTCCTCAAGACTAATAAAGAATTCTCACTTGAGCGTCTACAAGCTTTCGTAGATGCAACAGACCCAGAGTGTAAAAAAGAACTCATTAGGTCCGGCTCTCTTGGTTTATTAAAATATATTATTGTCATATGTTGAGAATTTTTTTAACATCAGCCATCAGTAATGCCAGTTGCAAGAGAAGCTTCTCTAAGCTAAAATTAATCAAAATTTATCTCAAACCGACTATGTCCACATTAAGGCTAACAAATTTAACTATTCTGGCAATTGAACATGATATACATACTGATGCTGACAATTCTATATAAGATTTTGATATAAAAAAACATGAAAAGTGCATTTTTAGTCAATAAAAAAAAAAAATTTAAAGCGGCTTTTTTAATTTTACTTATTTTCTTGACTAATAGAGAGGCGACAAATTTCCGGTCAGCCCCAGGCGGCAAAAGCCCACGCTACGCCACTGCTCAAGGGCATTAATATAAATTAGCTTGATTTTCACCAACTTATTTCCTCTAGAACCGCTTCTTACCATTTTTGTAAATTCATTGTAAGCATTTGTAATCCTACATAACTTTTAAATTTTCTTTTTTTCTTTTCCTTTTGCAATTTTTCATTTTTGCATACTTACCTTGTATGCCCCGTGTGATACTTTACGGTACACGAGGAATTATCAATGTTTTCAATAAAATAAAAACCGAAAGTAATAAACGGATTCTGTAATAAATAGTAATTAAAATTGCAGAATTGTATAATCTGAGGAAACCGAGAACAAAAACCCTTTACATGGGAAGACTGCTTTCACCTCAATGTCACCTTTCTTGCGTCATTACAAAATAGAGCAACTATATTTTTCTTTTATGCAAATGTAACAAAACTGTTGCGTCAAGCTTTTAATACGTCTCAAATCATTTTCTAAAATGCCTTTAAATCTTGATCATATGCATTTGATCGGCTTGTCAGATAGAACAAAGATATGAAGTTAAAAGAATGAATTAGAAATATATATTTGAATTGACTTTGTATCAAATGAAGAGTCATATTACAGAAGCGTAAGAATGCACATATTGCCTAACTATTCATAATAATTCACCGACACAATCCCGTTTGGTATCTTTTTCACAGATGGGAATTTGCATAAAAAAACTTAGTGATCAATCAAGACACAATGGTTACTTGTCAAGCATTAAAAGAAGGATGGCAGCTGCTATATGTTAGGCACAATTTCTCTTATTTTCGGACATGTATTTTTATACAAATGTTAAATGCAAATACTTTTTCCCTACAGAAGGCTGCGTGACATTTGCATTGAAACAGAGAATTCCAAAGAACAGAAAGGATAAAAATCTCTTCTTTGATGTGTACCTCTCTGTCTGGAGCTACAAGAATGTGGCTTTGTTCATTTTGATTCGGAAAGAAAAATATAGCTTCAGATTTTCTAAATTGCTCCATTAAATTTTTTTTTTTTGTTTTTATGTTTGATATTGGCGATGGAGACACTGCTGACCATTATAATGATAAAAAAATATTATAACGAAATTTCTGACATATGAATCTAATTATAGAATAATTTTACTTAGTTTAAAATAAATATATATATCAAAAAAGGAAATTTCTTTTTATATGATTTCTCACACGTAAGTATTTAATAATTTAAGAAAACTTTATTCGGTTAGAATAACATCAAAATCATTTATCATATAAACTAATGCTTTAATTAGTTTTGATAATTTTTAATATTTGCACGAATAATAAAACAGAAAATGTAATTCAAATTATATAAAGATATCCATTTTTGTAAAATTATTCATTTTTATGCTATTACGTGGTTTTTAATATTTGTTTTGTGGAATTAGAAAATTGAGAATATTAATAAAAAAAACAATGTAAGAGTGGTAATCAGTGTTTCTTGAATAACTGGTTTAATTCTTTCCCTCTCACACACTTTTCATTCCTAAAAGTAGCACAAATTTTTTCAGCCATTTAGGTTATTTTTGTATTATAACTAGAAAAAATTAGGAATACATAAATCAAATGATAAAACTGTGGTAAAATAAAAAAAATAGCAACAAAAATGTTGAGTAAATCTTGTACATACACAGTGATGATATTGAAAATGCAGTACCCATTCGTAGCAACCAGAAAAACTATGAACATTCAAGGTATGCACATCTCACCAAGTAATGTAAATGTTCATCTTTCCGGCACATGTTGAGTTGGATTTAAGGGAAGGAACCCGTAGAATGAGCAATACAAGTTGCATTATTTATGCCAAGGAAAATTATTTTGGAAATTTTTTACTTATCTTAATGAATGTTAGACCACTTCCAACATCCATGGGTTGCCTAGTCGTTAGAGCATCGGAATCCTGACCGGAGGTTTTGGGTTCGATACCCGATCCCATCAAGTACACGTGGAGTACGTGCTCATTAAATCAGCGGTTCCGAAAGTCCTGAAGGGGGTTGCAGCAGAAACCACGGGTACGAGGTGCTCTAGAATATTTCCCTTCCCTCTAGCTCATGCCAAAATTGTGGTGGTGTAGATAGGTGGTGAAGCCATCTATCGTGTAGAAGTCCAACCTGTCTCAGGCTCTGGCACCTTTCCTTCCTTTCGGGAAGAGCATGACGACAACAACCACCACATCCAACAGAGACAGTTTTAGGAGACAGTCGATTTTTACGTGTGGCATGGTCGTTAGACTGAAAAGAGCACGTTAGTCCATGCGTCCCAAAGCTCAGCTGACATCCACTTAGATGCGTCCATGAAACATCGGCTGGGCCAAAGAGGGTTGAAACAAGGAAATGCGGCAAGTTTGAAAAGTTCAAGGAAGGTCAAAACGATGTCATCACTCATGGATCGATACATTCGAGGATAAACGGTGACGGCTTTCAAGCCATTTTTGCTCTCATTTTGCAGCATTTGAAGGACACCTTTGATGTTCCTATATAGTACAGATTACTCATTGATTGTTACTAGTTGCCTGCGCTCATCATTTTTTAACAAGATTGCCATTACCCAACAGCACAGAAGACACCGTTTACTTTGGTATCGGGATAGAGTAACTTCTACTACGGAATGACACAGGGTTGTGTTTTCATACAAGTCAGGCTTCTGTTTGTCCAGTGATAGTCATCATGAACGATTGTGAAGACATATTTAACCCGACTGTATCTGTTGAACGCTCTTCTGGTCGACAACGCAGCATCATGGCTTAGGGCGCCATTTAGACAACAGGGCATTTTTAGATCGTATTAAAGACTGGCGGGTCAGTGATGAACAGGGGCCAGGGACACCCCTTTCATTCATGGGGATGTCCACTACCTTTAGTAAGATAACATTCGACCCAAAACTGCACTAATCAGCCAATATGATCTGTAAAATGTAGAGATGCTTTTCTGACCACCATTTTCTCCTGATCTGTCACCAATCGAAGAAGTCTGGGATGAGATTGGACTATGCTTGCCACCACCGCAGAAGACGAATTGTTGTAAATGGTTTTACAGGGAATGGAAAACTATTTCTTTGCGTGCTATCTGCACTCTAATAATATATGTATCGAGACGTGTTGTTTTGTGTATCGACATTCACTGTGGACCTACAACCTAATGAGCTGTCATTGTTCTCGCTCTATGTTACGAGTATCTTTTAAAAAAATATTTCTTATTGTTCATTTTTGTCTCCCTCTATTTGCCAAATTTCTGTACTTTCCGACCACTCTTTGGAGTTAAAATTTTTAATGTCATGTGGTGTATCTTATAAGTTAAGGGAATATTGATGGAACCAAAAAGAAAATTTTCTCTCGCTTCCATCTAGTCAAAATTTATTTCTTCAATTACAACAGAATGATACTTAGCGATATCAATATTCTTTTTGGTTAAATAGACGGTGACAAGATATAAAAAAAAATTCGAATTTGTTCAAATTTTCTTGTTTTCATATGCCCCCTTTTTATCTTTCCATCTTAATTGAAAAAAATTTATTATTTTTACTATTGTGACGGATATATAAGCGACCTTTGAATTAATCCTCCTGGGAAATCTTTGGGCTATCAATTCGCGTTATTCACAACCAG
Organism: Trichonephila clavipes; assembly: GCA_019973935.1. Taxonomy (NCBI): domain Eukaryota; kingdom Metazoa; phylum Arthropoda; class Arachnida; order Araneae; family Nephilidae; genus Trichonephila; species Trichonephila clavipes. The sequence goes on along the minus strand of BMAU01011258.1, from coordinate 54,680 downwards.
CCCTTCGGAAGAAGAGAATTTTGATATTCAAATTAACTTAATATAAATAGGTAAGGTTCTTTAGCTTGAAGAGAGAAGGAGCGAAGATATACTCGAGACGGGTGAGATTGATATTAAAGGATAATATTTGAATTATAGAGCTTTGATTATTATTAGAAGGAAACCTTAAAGTAACGATTGTGTTCGCTAAGATTGAATTAAGATTAAATTAAATCAGATAATAAGTTAGATCCTGAAATAAAAAAAAGGATCCAGTTTTTTAGTCGACTAACCGCTTACGTGCATGTGTCGTTGTTCCACTTTTATAATTTTCATTGAGACATTCTCTTAATATTAATTGAAATTGTGTCTGTTCTTAGTTTTGAAATAAATAGATTAGATTTGAATCACGTCGAGTGTTTCTTCCCTTCCCCCACACGCGGGCCTCTTACACTGCCAATTTAAATGTGTCTAATTCAATACCTAACGATTTTCTAACCTTGCCGTTCACTTACACCAAAACGTAACTTAATCATGGAAACCAGCGTCACAGGAACACATGTGTCACGTGAGTGTAAATTAATGTCGCACTTCGAAGCTGCCTCTGAACTATTGGTGACGGATCCTACAATTTCAAACCTGGGTCAAGTGATGAGAACGAAACAGGAACTGGCACCAAACTCTCAAAACGTCCACGTCCCGCCAACGGGAGGAAACTGAGCTTTGACAGATTACTCCAGGAACAGACTCGATGCCGCCGGAAAAAAGGAACATAAAATGACCCATTTTCAAAATATTCTTCTTTTGTGAAAAATGCTTATATTATAATAATATTCTGTTTGTATACAGCTCAGACCTTTGTACAGAGGCTCAACTAGAAGCATTTTCCATAAAAGGAAAACAATTTGAAAAAGATTATTCTAAGTTAATCTTTTGCCAAAACATTGTATTTAAATAAAATTTTTGGCAAAATGTCCTTAAAACAATTTTATACATGTATTCTAATCTAAGTGATACTAAATATCATGACAATTATCCATTTATGCACTTTTTAAAAATCACGGTTCCGAACGTAGTCGGATACCTTAAATTAATGTATGAAATGAACATTTATTTTAAAAAAATTATTTGATTAGAAATATAAAATTTGGATATTTTGTAAGCTAATTTGGGAGAAGTGTTCACCTCTTTCTTGGGCACCTAGATATGTAGGAGGTAGGGAAGAAATACTCACGGTGATACAGTCAATTTATTTATTAATCGCACAATCTAACGACACAGAATTAATCAATAATAGCAAGAAAATGTCTTGGTGCTAACCGCGAAAGTGGAACAACGACGGTAATACACAAAAGATTAGGAGACTATCAAATTCGATCTTTACTTTATATAGGATCTAATCTATAATCAAATATCAATATAATCTCAGTGATCAATCGTCACTTTAAATCTTTCCCCTAATAAGTCTTTAATCAAAATAATTCATTAATGATACCTGTCAGTAACAATCTCACCTGTGTGTGTGTGATTTTGGTTATCTCCTCTCCTACTTTCTTTTCTAGCTAGAACACTTCGACTATGTATTGTAACTTAATTTGCATATCAAGATTTTCTTCTTCCGAAGGGTTGATTGTGAAAAACGCGAATTGATAGCCCAAAGACTTGCCAAGAGGATTAGTGGAAGGATCGCGAATAGATCCGTCACAAATTTATAAGTTAAGTTGGAAATGCTTCCAATCTTATATTCCGTATCACTATAAATGAAATAAAACGTATAGGGAAATCTCATATAAAATGTTGTGCAGTAAAAATATTCATTTTAAAACCGAATATCGGTTTGCGTGTGGTTTCTTATAAAGTTGATACTTCTAAGGAGGGCCTTTTGAAGAAAGAATCAATCACGTTGCAGGAGGTTTACTAATATTTTAATACGAATATATCATTGATAAATTTTTCCTTACCCTTGTTTTGTGTTACCACATTAGCCTACGGGGTTATGGTCTAGGGCTCGTGGGGCCAGTGTTACTCCAAGAGAGTCTTGAGTTCTGCTATCATCACAGAACTACTTGTAGAAGGCCTGATGCACATTAATGTCGAGGTTCATGTTGGCGTTGTGTAGAAGTTAGGAGAGTGGGGGATACTACTATCTGCGTCATCTTGGTCGTTTGACTGTAGTTAAAAATTGCAAGATCTGTCGCCGATATTTGTTATACATCTTATCTTCTCGAGCAAGTTTGAAAGCATTTTTTTCTCTTATCCTGTATTTTTCTTCAGCTTTGTATCTTTTACATACCCGCGTATGTTGAAACTGTTATTCCTATTTAAATAAACTATATTAAAACTGACCTTTTCCTCTAAAAAGAAAATAATGAATCAACTATTTTTATACGATAAAGGTTGAGCGTGGGAGTGGTTGCTTCCCGAGGGAAGGCATGGTTTGAAACTATAAAACCTCTAGGGAAAGGATCGACAGACTTTGGAGAGAGAAATGCCAAGCTGTCGATGCATCAAGATAATGTATTAGCCATTTATATGCATGCACGTGTACATCTAAGGGAGCCCCCACCTTTACAGTAGCGGTCACCATCAAGATATTTAAATTAATATTTTTTACATTTACAATAAGTTTAATGCACGTTTATTGTTGCTTTAGTTCTTTCAAAAACTACGAACTGTTGAGAAATTTTTTATTTTTATTTTTATGGTTTAATACAAAAACAACCATAGCCAAAATGTTTGAAATAAAACTTTCAAGCTTCATGAAAAATTCCTCACAATAATAGCGAAAGTAATTTATTCTTGAATTTCATATCTACATCAATTTTTTAAATTGATTTTGGTTGTTCTTGCATAAAAAAGTTGGAGAGTTTATAAAACTAATATGTAACCCATCTCACATTTTCATATGACATTCAAATTAGCTATTTTTGCACTAAGTCACCGATTTTTAAGTAAACCGAATTTAAATTCCCCTGTTTAAGATGCTGGGATGCGCCCCTTAAGATCCACTGTGTAGAGAGGAGGGTGCACGTTAAATCCGTTAAAGTTCAGTGTCCTCCCTTTGGTGTGGTGGAGCAGTTACGAAGCGGGGTTCAGTTCAGATATTATCCTCGTCACTTAAAAGAGGCCAAAAATTACTAGGTCCGTCACCTATAGTTCTCATGTTGCTTTGTATTGAGAAGTTAATATAACTCTCTCTCTCACAAGATGCTGTGCATGTCTATGTATGTTTATATATATATATATATATATATATATATATATATATATATATATATATATATATATATATATATATATATATATATATCTTTATACATAAAAATCTTCTGTGCGTGTGTATAGGATTAAACTCCTCCTAAACGGGTGGACCGATTTTGACGAAATTTTTTGTGTCTGTTCCAGTGTACTCGAGAATGGTTTAGATTCACAATTTGGTGATATCGCAATCAGTTAAAAAGATATTAATTAAAAACCTTAAAACGCATAATTGTTTTACCCCTTTGCGCTATTTATTCTGCTAATAGCGCGGCAAGAATAGCCACGATACGGCATATCTTTATACATAAAATTCTTCTGTGTGTGTGTACGTGACTAAACTCCTCCTAAACGCACGCACGGCTGGATTTTTTTTTATTTAAAATTATTTCTTATCGGAAATCTATACTAATAAAAGAAAGAGTCTCTGTGTGTGTTTCACTTCTAAGCAACCCAGAAGTACAAAACTTGGCACATAATTACTATAGGTCCTAAAGATGTGCTCTGAGAAGAGTTTTTTCCAAAATTTGCATTAGATTTTTTTAAGATTAAAATTTTAAGCGATTTTCCCTTTTTTATGGAAAATCTCAAGGTGAAGTTGTACTTCTACCGCGGATCCCTAAGATTCCTTCAGATTCACTTATATCATTTAAACGTTTACAACTTGCAATTCGCTTGGCATTTGCTATGACTATTAATAAGTTACAAGGTCAAACCATGAAGATTCATGGCTTAAATTTAAAAATCCGTGCTTTTCTCACGGCCAATTATATGTTGCGTGTTCCAGAGTTGGAAAACCATCAAATTTGTTTGTTTATACCCCTCAAGGATTAACCAAAAATGTTGTACATCCAATGGCATTGCGATATATATACAGGGTGTCCAGCCTTAAAGTGACCCCCAATAGCTAATTCCCGAACCATTCGGTTTAGACATGTACTTCCAATTTGAAAAATGTTTTAAAAAGGCAAAGAACGTTTTTACATGCTTTTCGAACCAAAAACCCCATTTACAAAAAAATTACAAAAATAAAATTTTTATACTGTCCCCAGGTCCTATCAATTATATTTAGGAAAATATACAGTACTTAAAAACAAAGTAAACACAAAAAGTTTCATTTTATTACGATAAAAACTGATTGAGTTATACCTACTTAAAGTTGAAGCATCTGAATTGTTCAGAAAAGGAGGTCGTATACAAATTGAGTTTAGTGAACAGTAATTCACTATCTTCAGAAAGTTCAAAAGAAAAACATCATAGTTATATTAAAACATCGTAGTAAACATCATAGGTTGATAATTTGTATTGCTATATGGCAAACAATAAAAGTTAAATTAAAGAAATACAACTTGTACCGAAAATATTTAAACAGCTTGTTTAAACAAATAGTAGCAAAAGAATACATGATTTGCCGTTCAAATTATAGCATAATGTGGAATGATGCTCCAATCATGAATCAGGGGCTTTATTATATCAGAATGACCAAACTAAAATGACTGCCTTCCGCAGAAACGCAGTACCAAACCCGCGTCAGAAACTCCGCCTGTAGCTTCTGCAACCTCTTGTGACCTCTGTAGCCGATTATTTGAGTGTCAAATGTATGCATCAAAAATGTTCATGGTTTGCACAGATTTGTGTGCGGGGGCACCATCATGTTGGTACCACATGTTCAACAAATCCCGCAAGGAAACTTCATCTTCTAAAAATAGGCTAACGGTCCAGATAAAATTTCCGTGTATGATTCTGATGTTAAAGGTCCATCGAAATATAGAGGGCCAATTAAGGGGCTCTTCCATATTCCGCACCCCACATTCACCGACCAACGCACTTGGTGGCGATTCGGTCGTATTAGATGTGGGTTTTCGAGGGACCAATAATGCTTATTCTGTGTATTGATAGAGCCTTGCCTCGAGAACTGGCATCCATACGACCACAAATGATATGTGATATGGTGATATGTTACGACCGGTGATATGTTCCACACCGTCGATTTTGAGTAGAAACAAGCTTTGCTAATATCCCGGACACTACTTTCAGGATGAGTTAGGACATATCCTAGAACATCCTCAGCGCGTATCCGCTGAAGGTGTAGCACGAGATAAGGGAATACGTCTATGACAACTCCCAATTTTATACAAGCGTTGAACAACACTGATAATTGTACAATAAGATGGATCTCTTCGACTGGGAAATTTAATGGCATAAAGTCTAGCCACCCCTCTCTTATTTCGATTACACTGCCCATACAACAGTACCATTTCGCAGTATTCTTCATTTGCATACATCTCGTTCTCCCGTTCTAGAATTCATAATATTAGAATACGACTGTATACAATTGCAAAGGACTACACAACAGATTTTTAATGTTTGCCATGATTAGTACCGCAGCAAACCAGTCAGAAGCTGTAGCAAATAAACCCAATTTTTTGGAACTTCTTTTGAAATGTTTTCTTACTCCAAAATATTTTATTTTGTCTATGTTTTACATGTACACAAAATAAATTTTATTCCTTAAGTGTTCAATTATTGTAATATTAACTTTAAATTTAAAAACAATTTACATAAGAGTTTACACGTGCAAGAGCGAAAGTTTCCTCGCAAAGTTCCAATTAATTTCACTTTGGAGACAGCCCCTTACTAGCATCTTGAAAATGGCCCAGAAAATGCATTAAATGTATGTTTTCAAAGTTCCATCAACTCGGCCGATTTTTATCGTAATAAAATGAAACTTTTTGTGTTTACTTTATTTTTGTGTACTGCATCTTTTCCTAAGTATAAGTGATAGGACCTGAGGACCGTATAAAAATTTAATTTTTGCAATTTTTTTCTAAATGGGTTTTTTGGTTCGAAAAGCACGTGAAAACATTCTTTACCTTTTTAAAAACATTTTTCAAATTGAAAGTGCATGTCTAAACTGAACGGTTCGGGAATTAGCTATTGGTTCAATTTAAGGCTGGACACCCTGTATATATAAATTAAGCCTTTGTACAATTTAATAAATATACCTGTTATAAGATAGTTTGAGTCTCAACTTTTTCACTTTTAATTAAAACAAGTTTAAGTTTTTATTCACACAGCCTCTACATTTTACTTTGCTCATAGTATACGAAGGCTGTTCAGAAAGTATCGATACTGAATTTATTCTATTTATTCCAGAAAACCCCTAGCGGAGGGACTGTGCACATCATGCGCGCGCATTTTTCACCTTGTCTCACAAAAATCGGCAGGTCTGTACAGCGCGCCGTTCAGTCACACTGACTTCTTTCACGTGGAGTGTTTGCGTGCGTTCGTCGAAAAAAGAAAATGTGTGAAAACACGGATCAGTAAATCTGTATCAAGTTTTGCTTTAAGCTCGGTAAAACGGGCACCGAAACCTACGAGTTGATAAAAACAGCATTCGGAGATGAGGCGATGAGTCGTGCTCGGGTTTTCGAGTAGTTCCGGCGTTTCAAGGAGGGGTCGTCAATCAGTGAAAAGTGATCCCCGTCCACCTCTCCCAATGAGGACAAGATTGCAGAAGTATAGGCTGCGGTGCGTTCTGATCGTCGTTTAACAGTTCGAGAAATTGCACAGGAGTGTCACATTTCCGTAGGATCATGTGATGAAATTTTGAGAAAGGACTTGAACATGCGCCGAGTGTCTGCAAAGTTTGTGCCGCGTCTCCTCACTGAGGATCAGCAATTCCAACGACTGACAACATCATGTGATTTGTTTCAAAGTGCAAGCGACGATCCGTAGTTCATGAAGCTCATCTTCACTGAGAATGAATCTTGGGTTTACGGATACGTTACAATGAAACCCCCGGTTCTCTCCTCGGCCAAAGAAAGCACGGCAGGTGCAATCAAAGATCAAAGTCATGTTGATTGTGTTTTTCGATGCAGTTGGAATCGTTCATCAGGAGTGCGCTCCCTAGGGCCAGGCAGTGAGCAAGGAGTTCCACTTGGACGTCATGAGGAGATTACGAGAGGCTGTTCGCAGAAAACGACCGGCGTCCTCTCGCTGGATGCTTCATCGTGACGGAGCCTCAGCGCACACCGCCAATCTTGTGCAGCAGTTCCTGATAAAGCACGGAACAATCCAAGTAGCACATCCTCCCTACTCGCCGGATATGTCAGCTCCTGATTTTTTCCTCTTTCCCAAGATCAAGAACACCTTAAGGAGACACCGGTTTCAGGACATTGAAACCATAAAACAGAATTCGACACAGCAGCTTCAGGTCATCCCAAAGTCTGAGTTCCAGAAATGTTTCGAGGACTGGAAACATCGTTGGGCCAAGTGTGTTACTGCCAATGGAGCATATTTCGAAGGAGATTGACTCAAAACCAGTTTATGTATGTATGTTTTTGCATAATAAATTCTGTCTCGATACTTTCTGAACAGCCCTCGTACACATACTCACACGCTATCGGTTGATCGAATTGTGATAACTGTATATGTAATGAAGTTAGTTTTGTAATAACTTTTTAATACAGATTTTCATCAAAATGGTCCAGATAGTTAAAGCTTAGTCATAAATTTTTTTAGAATTTTTGAATTTAAGATATATGTACAGGACAACGTCTGTCGAGTCCGCTAGTATATATATATATATATATATATATATATATATAAATGTAAGGATAATTAAATTAGATTAAAAATTAAATTCCCTATCTAGCACTTGATTCATCTTTCTCAGGTCTCATCTTCAAGTATCAAACTAATCACCCATTTATTTCTACCGAACATATGGCCTAGCCAATAAACATGTCTAATTCCAGATCGTTAGATTTAATAGTCAACATATGTCAGCATTAACTTGCAAGCACCATCTTCAAAGCAGCGATACTTACCATATGTTTTTCAAGTGTTATCCACTTGAAACCACCACCATGGCGTGTTTTTACTCCCTGCCCTTAGCGTCAGAAGAGATGTCGAAACGATTGAATAAAGATCACTCTTCTAACTTTAATCTGATTCTGTCTTAAAAATCATGACAGAATTAAAGCCGGCAGGATTTACTTGCTAATATAGTTCGAAATGTTTAACTTAAATCAGTTCTTAAAGTTAAAGAATTTAAAAAAACGAGCGCAAATTATGCCAGCTATCGAAATAAATGCTGCGAATAACGATTACGGGACTCCGTCAAACGATATTTCTCTCTTTGCTGAGGACGTCAGATTGCCGGAATAAAAAATAGTACGGAAAAAGAAACGCGCTCGGAAGAACATCGCTCTTAACAACTAGAAGAATGCAGTGTTTACAGCCGAACGATATTCTGTTTTTGCTGAAGAGGCCATCAGTTTACCGTGAATGGAAGAAACATTCTAATGGAGAGAAAAAAAAAAAAAGCGTGAATCCCCTAAACTCCATGATGAAAGATGTCAATCCCTTCCGCCAGAATAGATAAAAAATATGTTTTTCTCCAAATGGTATAGTGATTTAGTTCCAGTGATACAATGATGGAAGGACCAACAGTACCAGAAAAAAAAATCTTTTTAGCCGAAAAGTCTGCACGGTAATACTGTGAAATAGTGAAGCAACAACATTGAAAAAAAATTAATTAAATTTTACTAGTGAAATAACGTGACAACAGCATCTGGATTAATGTTCACCAAGGAGTTCTGCCGTTGCAAAGTGGAGGTCAGTTAAATTGTATATTTCCAATTTTAGTAACATTGAAGAACTGAGTTTTGCTGAACAGAACTTTACGAAAAAGAATAATATATGATATGATATGGTATTTAATTTTTATAATATAGTTGTGTTATAAATGAGATATTTTCTTTATATTTTAATTGAGAAAACAAAGTATATAGGTTTAGTCATACAAAATTTTGAGAAATTTTAATATACTTCTCATAATTTTATCTTAAAATGTCGAATGAGTTAAGAGCTATGATAGAAATTGGTGTTTTAAAGTGAAAGATATAAATTAAGTTTTTAGAAAAATGACTAATAAGAGAACTAATATTAGAGATATTGATTTTTATAAGAAACAAAAGTAAAGTCAAGTTGTATTCTTTTTTTCTCCATTGAATTCAATTGTTTTGTTAATTATTTTATTCAGCAGTAATCTTATTGCATGTCATTTAATTTTTTTTATTTTGAAATTGTGTGTTTTGATATACTGACCATATATCAGGATTCACTATTTCTCGAAAATTTCCTTATCTAAAATTAAAATTAATTTAATAAATTAAAGTTTATTTTTGGATATTATACAGTGGATACGGGAGAATACAATCATTATAATTTTGTATATGTCTCGAAACATTAAGAGGACAAACTTGTTTAGTTTGATATGTACACCTCTCATTATTTCTTATCAGCATCCCTGAACATCTGTGAGTTGATCACGCAGATTTCTCAAAGAGATGTGTTCAAAATTAAGTAAGGTGATACAGTTTATATTAGTGAATGTGTGATGTAAGAGAAAATCAAGAATTTTTGTCTATGAAACGAATTTTTAGAAGGTTACGGAAAGATTCAAAATATTGTATGCGATATTGTTAAGTTACAGTGAATATTGAGACAATTTTCGTACATACTAAAAGTTATTATTGAAGTGAGTCCACTTTTCCGACTCAAAAATAATAAAAAAGTGCTCTTATATTCTTGTATTCTTTTATTCCTATATTCTTATAATTTTTATATTTTATAACGCATGTGAAATAAAATATTGTTTATTGTGTTGAATAGTGCATATAAGTTGTGTGTTATACACCGTTTTCATATTATTAATAATTTCATTTTATTAGTGTCTATATTTTTTTATCTTTTTAAAAAATGTATTTCATATATGCAAAATATGTGTAACAATATAAGGTATTACTACGATGGCGCCAGAGTAGATTTTTATACAAAATTATTATTTTAACATTTGTATGATATCATATATTTTTATATTTACGATCTTATTGTTTGATATATATTATTTTCCAATATAAATTTTTTTTGAAAACAGTATCTACTAGCTATAATACGAATATATTATTATGAAGGAATATGAGGAAAAGCGAGTTTTTTTTCTAGATGTCGAATAGATTTAAACAAGCTAATCTTCAATTATATGTATGGAAATTAATTTTTATCAATTAATATGTTGGAAGTGTCCTTACTGTGTTTGTTGTTATAGTTTCGTTTATTGTATTGCATTTTGATTTTAGTATTCCTATTGCTTAAATATTTCTACTGTGTGTAATATGTCTTTCTAAATCATGTTATGTATTGTTTTGTGTTTGTTGAGAATTGATTAAGTTTGTAAAGAGAGACAAAATCACGCCATGACTCCCTTTTAAAATTGGGGGGCAAATGTAAGGATAATTAAATTAGATTAAAAATTAAATTTCCTATCTATCACTTGATTCATCTTTCTCAGGTCTCATCTTCAAGTATCAAACTAATCACCCATTTATTTCTTCCGAGCATATGGCCTAGCCAATAAACATGTCTAATTCCAGATCGTTAGATTTAATAGTCAACATATGTCAGCATTAACTTGCAAGCACCATCTTCAAAGCAGCGATACTTACCATATGTTTTTCAAGTGTTATCCACTTGAAACTACCACCATGGCGTGTTTTTTACTCCCTGCCCTTAGCGTCAGAAGAGATGTCGAAACGATTGAATAAAGATCACTTTTCTAACTTTAATCTGATTCTGTCTTAAAAATCATAACATATATATATATATATATATATATATATATATATACATATATATACATATGTATATATATAGTTTTTAGGGGGAAAATACTCTGTGATAAGTGCCATTTTTTTATTTAAAACTTAGAACAGTGACTCTGCGTTGGTTTTAAAGCTTTGTTATGTGTCTCGCAAATAGTTAATTGTTTTCAAATTTATAGACAGGATTGCAAATAATAATTTACAATAATTTTTGGTAGACAACATTACTTTTTAAATAATAGGATAGAAACAGAAGTCTGAAAAGTTATAAACGTCTAGGCCAGGGGTGGCAAACCTTTACCGGTGAACGTGCCATTTTTCCTAAAGAAATGTTTAATGAGGTATAGACGAGCCGTCAAATACTTTTCACTAGTGAATTTTGGGGAAATAATAAAACTAAATGCTAACAACTCAAAACTATTTATTTAGAAAAGATACATTTTGCCCCCTTTATAGTAGTAAATGTTTTAGTTATACGTGTGATTCAAATTAAAATAACATTCGTGTGATTTCTGCTGCTGATGATTAGATGAAAAATAACTTATATTATGATAGTCAGATGTTATACTTTTAGCAAAATGCATGTTGAATTGGAGTGATCTGCCAAACAGTTTCTAAGCTATTTTTAATGCTATTCATCTTTGAAAATAATGACTCGCTGGCGTGGGTAGATGAAAGTATGGTTGAAATAGCATCACCTAGCTTCTTCAAACAGTTAAATGTATATAGAATCAAATTCCATGTTTCCAAAAATTCATTGTTAACATTTTTACTTATATTGCTTGCTAATCTTTCTGTTTCAATCAATTCCAACTTTCTCCTTTTTTTCCTACAAATTTTTGAATCCATATTAAACTAGACTGGAAACCAATCAGTTGCAATTCAAAATTTTCATTTTCCAACCGATCGAATTCGGACAAGTTCAGTTTATTAAATGAAATCACATCAGAGTACATAAAAAAAACTTGAGCGTTTCCGATAATTCTTTGAACTGAGAAAATCTCACTGAAAATTATGGCTGACCACTCGCGTTTGTTCGTAATACTTCATATTGAACTTTGTTATTTTGAATTAAAATGCAAACCGTTTTGATCGGTGGCGTGTCCAAAATATTTTGTCACGTGCCATCAATGGCACGCGTGCCAGTGGTTCGCCATCCCTGGTCTAGGCCAAGGGTCTGAAGCCTACGGCGCGATTATCGGTGGCACTCTGCACTACTCTACAAATTTATCAATTTTTGTGTTGATGGGAGTTGATAAATTTGTAATGGATCTTATTTGACGAACATTTTCAGAATTATGGTCATTTATGGAGTTACGAAAAAGTCTGAAAGATAATTCTAAAGATAAATATACAGCTATATTTTGTAAATTATTCAATATCATTGCTGAAGAAATTTAATTGTTTGAAGAGAGAACATTGCATGTGTTCTGCTTTCCACTTTGGTTCTACATATCTAAGCAAGAAATCTTTCTTTGTATGAAAGGTATTTAGAGTTCACAAAGAAATTGTTGTACAACTTAATGCTCAGAGTCATGTCAAATTGAAAATCACAAATTATACCCCTGATGTCGCGATTTGATAGTAGAGTGGTATAAGCACTAGGTTCGCATCAAAATTTTTTAATTTTTATTTAACTATATTGAAAGGAAATATTTATATTTTATATATATATATATTTATATTGTCTATTTCCTATTTTAATAAATATATTTAAAAATACATAATATATATAATATATATATATATTATATATTTGTTATTTCCTATTTTAATAAATATATTTAAAAATACATAATATATTACAATTTTATTTATTTAAACTTCTGTTGTAGACATATAGTTATATTTTATGCTGTTTATTTTTATGTTTTGAAATATTTTTAAATGACTCAAAAATAATATTTTTATAAAACTATAAATCTATATTATTGACTGGTTTGGCACGCCACAGCTACAAGGATATTGACTCCCGGTCCAGACTGCGGTTTGTTGATCCCTGCCTTAGAGTGAGCTGCAATCCCTCGACGATTCCGCCAAGAGTCCTCATTTTGTATCATAATGTGGCGTTAATATCAATGAATCAATTTGTCATGCATGTCTAAAGTTATTTGTTATTTTTATCTTTAAAACTGGAGAGAAAACAATAGTAAAACTTATAGCAATGCTGTTGTGCTTTAAAAATAAATATGTAATAGAATTCAGAAGCAAAAATATTGTTACAGTATACACTTTATGTGATATGTAAATTTATTTTTTCTTATTCTATTTACAGATTAATAAAAACGCCCGAGGGACAGCATTTGATGTTGCAGTACTTGTATCAGAAGTTGTATCATATTTGTCAATTTAATGGATAAACCTTATAAAATGTAAAGAAATAAAGAATTTTGTTCACCAGAAGGATAAACTCGCTGGAGTGGATAGATAAATAGTAAATCATGCTTTATCTCTGAGATTTTAAAAATCCTTTGAAACATTATTTGTCAATTATTTTAGTTTGCAATAGTTGTTGATAAAGTCCTTTACTTTTATAATACGGTTTTTAAAAATGTGTCTTAAACTGTGAAAAAAATAAAATTGCAATTGCGATTGTTCTACGAAAGCTGCAAACATTTTATAAATAAAGCCTGTAAGAAAAATATTCAATAAAAGAAGAGTTGATTTGGCTCTTTTAGATTTCAATATTGTTTAGAATTACAAATAAAAATATACACTAAATACAGCTCAATAAATATTTTCTATAACTTATTATTAATTTGTTTGTGATGTATTAACTTTAATTATTTGCTATCGTTTTCAAGGTTGGTCAAATTTCTTTTACTAGTCTTTAAACTCGCATTTTCTGGTTTCATACCTTTTTTTTATCTGTAGAATTCAAATTATAGATATATAATTTTCTTAATGCTTATACAATGCCTGTAGAAATGTATTAGTACATATTCAAAATAGGGTTTAAGCAGAACCGAGATAAAGAACTTCCTTTTTCACTAACTTTAGAACTTTTAACTCAACTCTTCAATTCATTCAAAAAACACCAGGAAGTAGGCAGAACAGATAAAAGGATTCCAGCGAGAAAATGATGGAGAAATATGAAATGGTGGAAATTATATGCACAAATTTCTACATGTGATTTAAATTTAGAATGATGTAATTGTGTATTAAATTGGTTTTTTAGTAGAATAAGAATAGATAAATAAATTTCTTATATGACTTATTCCTCATAATCTTGTCAAAAGCTTAAGCAAGTCTTCAAAAACAAATATCTCCGAGAAATTATAAACAAAATAAGTTTGTAGTGGTTAAAAGTGTTCTTTGTTAAAACCCATACAACTTAAAAATGGTGGAGAGAAGCTAGTACACAGAATTACAAATGGTGCAGGTAAAAAAAAACTTACTACCTCTTGCCAAATTAAGATTCGAAGCAAATCTGTCCACTAGAAAGTTTACAAAAGGTAATTTGGATGAATAAATTTTGATGGATACAAAATATCAACTGTAAGTGTGGTTGAAATTATCACTTAAATCCCTAATTTTCAATAGTTTAAAAGCTTCTTAACTGGTAAAACTTTTTAAAACTTTTACAAGTAATGAATTTAAATAGTGTGGAAAAGAGTAAGCTTAAGAAAAAGAGCTTAAGAATATTTTTTCAATCATTTTTATAAAATTTGATTTGAATGATACATAAAATTTTAAGTATCTTTTTGTGATTTATATTAAGAATCTAAATTATTATCAATTTCAGTTCTTATGAATATTGTACATAATTAACTTTTTTATCTTACAAATCATACTAAATTTGCTGTTTGAAGGAATAACTGAATCGAAGTGCTTATTCTTACATTACTTTCTTTTCAATAATACAATATCTAGTTTTTAAAATGTTTCTTCGAATAAACAAGTAATATATATAAAACAATTCTTAAGTCAATTCCTACTCTGAAAGGATAAATAGAAAATATTTTATTAACAATTGAGAATTTGAATAGGATAAATATATATATAGGGAGAGAGTGAACTAATAGTAGGAACTGAAAAAAAGAGCATGATTTGTCGGCATTGTTGTCACAATGCACAGCCGGTTTGGTTAGTTTGACTAAAAAACCGGTTTTCGACGCCAACTTTTGTCATTGTTTTAACAGTTCCATTGTTACAACAATGGAAGCGAATCTAAGTTGGCGTCGAAAACCGATGTTAAATTAAATTAATTAATTAATATTTGGAAAAACTGTATTAACGTCAAGTGCCATATACAGTACAGGTTTAAAAAGGTTTATTTGAACTTGATTGGATGTGAATGGAAAATATTTTATCAACGATTGAAAATTTGAACAAGATAAATATATATTATATATAGAGAGAGAGTGAACCAATAGTATGAACTGAAAAAGGTCGGAATCATTCGGAAATTAAAGAAAAAGTTTCTTCATTTAATTAATAATGATCATAAAATTTTAATTACCGCATGTTTAGTAAGTTTTATAAACACAGTTAAACTTATAAATAAATTTTCTGTGAACTATATTGATTAAAATCTGAAATAAAATATTAAAACAAGTAAACTGTGTATAATGCTTAATATTTCAATAATGCGAACTCAAGAAACTGTGAATATAAACCTTTAAAGCTTCGTAGTACACAAATACTTATACATATGTCAAACACATATTAATAAAAAAGTAGTAGTAGAGTAAAAACGCCTTACTCTCTTTGGGGGAAGAATTGCATAATAATTAATTACTAATTTTTTTCATGCTGAAAATAACATTCTTTGAGCGAATAAATTATAGCTTATTACAGTTTTTTAAGGAAAACCTTTTTTATTATTCGGATAACAGACTTATTTAAAAGAATTTTTGATTTATTAATTTTTTTTTTATTTTCGAATGATTTAATAACGTGACTAGATAAGACTATAATTGAGCAATATGATAAAGAAACAGGCTTTCCCCCAGAATAAAAATGCTATAAATTTTAATACATTTAATTCCACACGCTGTTTTACATTTAATACTATATGTAAAATACCAAATCGTAGATATCATCACGTACCGGCTTATTTAAAAAAAAGTTAGAAACTTTAATCTTAAAATTACCACTATAATAGCTGTAATACAAAGATAATATTTATTACCGTCGACTGATATTTATTCCCATATATATAAATATATTTATTTTTGATAGCTTTAAGCACTCACATATTTTCATTCTTTTTTTCCTCGACAGTATTTTATTCGAACATTTTTCAGCCCGAAGGAATAATCAAATTTTTTCTTCTTTAAAATTGGGCTGTCTGAATGAAAATAGTTTTCCTTTACGGTTTGAACGATATTTATGGCAGTTGACTTCAATATTTTCCAATTAGCGACACTTTACTCAACATCGACCTTCAAGGTGAACAAATTTATAGCAGTGGGGGAAAAGCTAATGCAATTTGATATTCTCAAAAAAGCGGCTCACCACAATGCTTTTCTTTGTAACACTACTTTAAATAAAAAAGGAAAATAACATGTTTATTGCTCGGGCAATGCATCTTTCATATCCTTCTCTACATACCAGACGAAAGGTTTTCAGTAAATTTGCATATATGTTTAATGCCTTGTCTATGTCAATAGATAACATTAAATTTGCTCATAACATGGAAGATGAAGTGCTATTCAACAAGAAAGAGTCCTTTTATTTATTATTTTTAAAAGATATTTACTAAGCCTTGAGGCTTCTTTAAGAAAATCTCGCGAGGAATTATGGCTATAATTATAGAAATACAATATATATAGCAATATAATTGACTGGGGACTCGAGAAGGACTAGAATTTTTTTTTCTGATTGAGGAAACTTTATAGAGCTCGATTTTGAGTCTATAACCACCGTCTGTTATCTTTTTCCTTGTTCTCATTTGGACTCGTCAGATGATTGTATGTAGCATGCTTCGTTATCGGACTTCGAGAGGTCATGGTTACGAACTCGTGGCCGACGGGTAGTGAGTTAGAGTCCTGTCGCCACTGAAAACTCACCATATAGAGGGATGATGTACGTTAAATCTGTCACGGATCAAAGCTCTCACGTCGGTGTAGTGTGGAATATCAGAGAGTAGGGTGCCAGCTCAGGTGTTGTCCTCTTCCCTTGACCGAGGTCATGTTGCTTTGGTGGGACGTTAATAAAAAAATCAAATGGAAGTTTTACTAAAATTGTCGTATATTAAAAATGGTCCGCTACGCAGAATTTAACGAAGTGCTCCAAATAAGTTCGTGGTACTATTGTTGAAAAGAGGAAATATCTAAAACAAGCAAATATACAACCTCTGACAATAAAGTTAGGTGAACGAACTCAGAACGGCAGATCTGACAACACTAGGGAAACAAAACGTTGCACATGCGTAGCGGCAGGTCTTGATCATCTGACCTCAACGTTTTTCAGTTGAGACTCATTTGTGTTACTAAAGTTTGATTCTAATCAATGGGCACGGAAACAAATTAAAAAAAACCTGGCATCTAAATTTTAAAAATTAAGGTTTATTTAAAAAAAAACATTTAAAGAAACAATTATTGTACATTTAGCAACGTTCGGACATGACTTCACTCCGTCGTACCCAAAGACCGAATCCCTGCCACTTGCCATTCCACATTCCAAGGGGGAGGGGAAACTACCCATTCCCCTTAGCTGGTGTCAATGGGCCTTCCCACTCCTACACCTCCCCCCTTAAAAAGCTCATCCGTCATTCCAGGACGATGAAGCTGAAAAGAAACTATAAAAAAAAACACATGCACACATACATGGCAAGAAACAAGATAACGAGAGAAAATTTTTTTTCAGGTATCATGTAAAAAGAGCTTTTGCTAACGCAACTCCCCAAAAATAGATTTACAAATCACATTAATATGCTAGAAAATTAATATCCGTACAAGTTTTAACACAAATAATACTCAAAAAAAATATTAAAATATAAAAAGAAGTTACCAAAAATATATCATAAAAGCCAAAATTTTCATCTTTAGCAGTTCCAGAAATTATGGTACAGAAAAACGTTAAGTATATATATAATCATTGGCTTAAATCTTATCTATTTAACAGGAGCAGGCAATCTGGATAATTCAGTACTTTTACATGCGTAAGCCTTCAGCCAAACGTTAATTCTTTTATTGTACCAGGTTTAACATTTTAAAAAATTCTCTTTCTCTTTTTCTTCCAATTTCTATGTAGAATGAAAGCAAGAAAAATCCTTTTCAATCCCAAAAGCGACAAAAAGCAACCAATGCATGTTATTGTCCATAAAATATCCACGCGAACCTTAAATACTTCCAATCCTGCTTTCAACTCCAATTTAACAATACCTGTTATGAGATCACGACAACATTGCACTAGGATTGAGTCAATAAATTCGGAAATACATTCCTTACGGGGCTGACCCCGCCTATTACTATACAAGATTCTATTTTTAAATACACAAGTAAAGGCAACCTCTCTCTTGCTTTCTTTTATACCTTGTCCATTTGTTTGGACATTCGATGCATTAATTTTTACTGCAACCAAATCTCCGTTTGGAACATTCAATAAAGACTATGTGTAAGTCTCAGGACGTAGACTGGTGATCACTTCTTGGCTGCAAACTGATTTTGAATCTGTTGAACTAATAATTCCTTCTTCCTTTGAAGGTTCTCGAAGTTTCGCAGGATTGCGAATCATTTGCGAGTTTTCTATTAATACTTCATAATCAGAGGAACAGATTAACATGTCTTTAACCAAATTTTTAGAGACAGGCACAACACCGTGCCTAAGGTCATTCAATTCCATGTTGGAATCTTTTACTTCACCCATTTCATGCTCCCCAAATGCAGACGTTATTTGAATTGACCCTCTATTATCAATGCTTTGTCCTTCGACAACATCTGGTCTTACCACGGGCATCTGGGCACCTGTGTCTATGACAGCATTCACCATTTCTTGCTCACCCTTGACCTTGACGTAAACAACCCTTAAATCGTCCATTCCCTTTTCTTCCTTGATTGGAGTAGTTACTGGTATCGTAGCTTCAGCCATCAACACAGCAGGAGACGTTTCCCTCACATATTCCTCGGCCCCCCGATACTAATTCGGTAATTTGAAAATGTCTTCTTACGATCTTCTACACAACTCGTCCGCCTGACATTCGACCTAATATTTTCGATCTCTAACCGCAGTTCATTCAATTCTGATTCCCAGCGCATCTGCTGGATTGCGTGCTGCCTGGTGATTTTTTCCTCTGTTTCCCTTTCAACGCGTTCCTCTGAAATAACGGATAACTGAGCTCTGACGAACTCCTCTTCGTAATCTTTGCTACCGATTATGATATTCTTTAAATCTATAATCGTCATTTTATCTGATACCTTCTGACCTAACTCCTCAGCCAACAAAACCAAATCCTGCTTTTTAGCTTTCCCCAAGAATGCCATTTGAAAAATTTTTTCTCTTAAAATATACTCAAACTAACCAATAATAGGACGAAAATAACACTAAAAGGAATTGCAAAAATTAAGTACCACACATATATCCTTCATTAAAACACCCACAAACAACGTCCGCTATGCTAACTCAATACTCGATGAACTGGGAAGAAAACAAAATAATAGTCATGTGTTTCACAATATCCCAAAAAAGTGTACTTAATACTCTATAAATAGAACTTAATATATTACTGATTATTCAATAATCACTTAAAATATTATTGATACACAATAATCACTTAAAATATTACCTATACACAATAATCACTTAAAATATTACTAATACACAAGAATCACTTGAAATATTACTGATACACACGAATCACTTAATATATTTCCGATATTTAATAATCACATAAAATATTACTGACACACAATAATCACTTAAAATATTTCTGACACACAATAATCACTTAAAATATTACTGACACACAATAATCACTTAAAATATTATTGACACACAATAATCTCTAACCTATTTCTGATATACACAATATAATCACTTAAAATATAACCGACATGCACCACTTAATCTATTCCTGGCTGGAATAATAGAACACTACAAAATATATTCGGTAGTTTTTCTCCAATTTAACTGATAATATATTTTTTTTTCACATTAATCGAAAAATACTATGCGTACATAAGCACAAAATAATTTCATTGATATGAGATAAGTATTATTCTTTAACATTAATTTTTTTAACAAACCCAATTGCTATTCACTGACGTGAATTTATTACTGTGTACATTACAAAATAAATAAATATCATAAAGAAAAAAAAAACATACAATCTTTCCTTAATTTATAGAACTGATGTTCTAAAAACACTTTCCATTTATATGGAACAATAATAAAAAAAATATATACTGATGTATATAATAATTCCCAATTGAACTGGCGTTCAAAAATTTTTATAACTGCATGGATATGCAATAAAATAATATACTGAGAATTAATGATTTTGAAGTTTTCCTTAATTCATAGAACTGATGTTCTAAAACTTACTTTCCATTGATATGGAACAAGAAATAATAAAATATATATACTGATGTATATAATTAATTCAAAATTGAACTGGCGTTCAACAAGTTACAACTGCATGGATATGCAGAGCAAAAAAAAAAAAAAAAAACGTACACTGACGTATACAAAAAAATAAAATCAAAATTCTCTCTTAATAAATGGATATTAACAGTATAATTTTATAAATTTCTCTCGTCTTACATTACAGGGAGTTGCAAGCAAAAACTCTTACCTGATTCATTTCCACGTGGGAATCCAGGAAACTCGAAATTTCTGGAACGTTCTTCCTGTGGGGTTTTTCACTAAGACTCGATCATTAACGGCTGCGCCACTAAAGTTTGATTCTAATCAATGGGCACGGAAACAAATTAAAAAAAACCTGGCATCTAAATTTTAAAAATTAAGGTTTATTTTAAAAAAAACATTTAAAGAAACAATTATTGTACATTTAGCAACGTTCGGACATGACTTCACTCCGTCGTACCCAAAGACCGAATCCCTGCCACTTGCCATTCCACATTCAAGGGGAGGGAAACTACCCATTCCCCTTAGCTGGTGTCAATGGGCCTTCCCACTCCTACAGTGTTCCATGTAAGACTTGTTTTACTAAGTGCTTTTAAGGTATGTTGGTTCTTAGCTGAGAACAAGAAAATGAAAGAGCAAAAGTTCAATTTAAAGTTTTGTTTTTAGCTTAGCAAGACACCAAAATAAACTTATGCAATGCTGGTACGTGTTTATTAAGATTAAGCACAGTCCATGATGTGTGTGTACGAGTGGTTCGCCCGTTTTCGAGAATCCCGGGAAAGTGTTTCTGACAACCGCCGTAGCGGAAGACTGGCGATCTCCGTCAGTGACGAAAACATTGAGAAAGTGAGGAAATTAATCCCTAAAGATTGTCAGTTAACTGTGCGTATGATAGCTGATGAAGTGCAGATTAACTGTGAATCCGTGCGACAAATCGTTACCCAGAATTTAGGGATGAGAAAAACGTGTTATCGATATTGGCGATATTCCTAACTTCCAACGAAACGTGACGAGGCATTTGAACTCCATCCCAAAAGAAGACTTCTTGTAAAGTCTCCAGGACATGTGCAGCAGATGTCAGCAGTTCATAGTTAAGGAAGGTGATTATTTCCAAGGATGGTAAGGTAACTTTCGTTAATATTTAATCTACGCTAATGTTACAGGACTATTCGCCGAATTTTATTGTCTGAGGTTGTATTTACGGACAAAAGCAGCTTTTGAATTTTCGTTCTACTCCACACACACAATCAGAAGATATAATTTTGTAAATAATACGTATTTTAAGACGTATCCATTATTTTAAAAAGTAAATAAAATTTGAAAACGAAATTTCAAAATGAGTATTTCTTAAATTTAACTGGGCTTAACAAGATTATTTTAAGAGTGGTAGACTTATATATATGAAAATTGTTACAATGAAATCAAGAAAATATGTTTCCCTTATAAATATACGCTTAAAAACTTACTTAGTTGAATTAAGAGGTAAAGTGAAAAATCCTTGGGGGATAAATAGTATATTTATACAAGAGATGGGGTGAGATATATTTTTGCTTAGTTTTAAAAAATGTGGTTTAAATATATGATGAGGAAACAGCTAAAAGTTTGAGTAGATCTGCGATTATGGTGAATAACTTTTTAAAAAAATAGTGATACTTATAGAACTTTCAGGCCTTCGGTCTGCACCGCCGTTTTGTTGAACGAGAGCTATATTTAGCCGAAATAAAAGAGCTACCATAAAAAGATATTTTCTTCACAAATTGAGATTGATTTGAACCTTCCGTGTACCAACCGAATTGGGCGTAACAACTCTGTCAAAACCCTCATGCATAAAATTTAATAAAATGAAACGACAACCCCCTAAGTAAAAACAAAAAAATGGAGCTCCTTAAAGTTTCCAAAGAAGCATATTTCTTTGGAGAATCAGTGACATAATGTTTTGATTCTTTTCAGATGAAAAAAAAGTTAATCTTGATTTATTAGACGGGTTTAGATATTACTGGCATGCACACACACACAATGGCGCCCACAGGAATTTTCAAGGGGGTCGGGGTCGAAAGATCACCATTCTAGTATCATGCTCTTTTTGATTTTGTCGATTTTCGGGAACAAAACACAGTAAAAAACTAATTATTGAATAAATAATTAGCATTAATTAATA
This sequence comes from Trichonephila clavipes, assembly GCA_019973935.1. Taxonomy (NCBI): domain Eukaryota; kingdom Metazoa; phylum Arthropoda; class Arachnida; order Araneae; family Nephilidae; genus Trichonephila; species Trichonephila clavipes. Next base: position 32,084 of record BMAU01011258.1, on the reverse strand, counting down.
AAACTAATCATTAATAACAAATACTTAATTAAATTATACGTACTATGTACTCAGAATTATAATCAATCGGAAAAAAAAATCAAGGGCTTTGGGGGGTCCAGACCCTCAGAACTTCCCCCCTTGTGTGCGCCACTGCTGGCATGGTATCTGGCGGGAACCATCCAAGTTCTACTGGGGTTCACATCAGCTCGTAATATGCTGGGAGGAGACAATCTGTGATGATTTGCCGTGATTTTGCTGCTTATGAAATGCTACAAGGGATTATTTAAAAGTAAAAACTAATTGAGAAGACTACCAAGACATACTTTCAGAAAATTTACTACCGGATGTGGTTCTGACAATATTCTGAAGAATACACATTCCAGCAGGATCCCACTTCTGACACCAATACAAACTTCTGGGTTCATTTTTTTTTTTTTTGTTGACGGGTGTCATTTTCAAATTGTAAAAATAATCACAGCCATATTTAGTCCCAATAATTTATTTTGATCTTCCTAAGGGACACGTAACGAAAACAAGTATATTAATGAGATTCAAATCGATTGAAAAGATATAGTCCGTTGTTCTTTCTTCACCCGACCAAGTTTTTCCGACTCCGGCTTTCTCGTTCAAGCTGCTTTCCATTCCGTCTGGTCCAGTCCAATCTGTCTTCCTCTCTGGTTGCCAGGTCCTCTTCTATATATATCTGACCCGCTGCCAGATCCTCCCATACATGTATGACCCGTTGTCAGATCTCTCATATATGCTCGACCTGTTGCCAGGTGCGGGTAATAGATACTTACACAATTCAAACTCAACAAATTCCTGATATCATACTAATAATGTTCAACTTCTTGAGTGGCCCTCGAGAAATCCTGACCTGAATCCAGTGGAAAATTTATGGAGGAAGTTTGGTGCGCGTGTTAAATGTATGGAAATGTTAAAAATTACACTGATAAAAATGAGCTTAAAGTGGCTAGTGAAAAGAGAGAAAATCATTTCAAAAGGCCCTTTGAAGAAACTTTCCAATTCCATGATTTCAATAATGATATAATTGATTGATATCAATTGATAAAAAAGGAAAACTTTTAGATTATTAGTAGTTTAATAAATATAATCTTATGTGTCCTTAGCAGTTTTTTCAGCCTTCTACAGATATAAAAGGCATATATAAATAAATTTGCAAATAAAAAATCCAATATTTTTATAGATAAAGATATATTATAATATTAGATATAATATATGATATATGATATAGATATGATATATGATTAGATATTATATATGATATAGATATAATATTTTTCCAATATTTTTATAGATAAACATAAAATTGTCATATTTCTTGATCTATCCTTAAATTCTCATAAATTTCAAACTGTAGTTTTGAAGTTGTTGACAATTTTTGCATATCATTTTTCCCCAGCACTGTATATATATAAGGTTACTTTCAAAGCAACCGAAAAGAAAGATTAAAAAAGTGATAGGAATAGCCCAGTTGGTACATGAATAGGAGGACATAATTGTTCTTAATTTTACTGTACGTTGGAGTTTTGAATTAAATAGGCTTAAGACATTGATTCTATATTAATTGCAATTAGTATTTATTTCCTTGAAGCAGTTTGGTTGATTTAGTGTTTCCTCCATCAAAGGCTTATCTCTCAAGTTTAGAAATTTGGTCAAATAAAGAAATGTTTTGTTTCTTAGTCTGTTTTTGAGAAGCTATTTATTTCATATGGTATCCTCATACAATAGAGTTAGTCAAAGAGAAACTGCATTCTGGTATTTTCTTATTTATTATATTTATTATATTTCACTAACTAAGACCCAGAACGAACTTTCAAATTCCTGGTCTATCTTTTGAGGCATAGTCATATGATGAGGTCATTATCTGAATTCACTCCACTCTTTCCCCTTTCGTCACGACAACGTGAGGACTTTGAGTTTCGACAGGTTTAGGCTGCATCAGCCCTTTTCAAGACACCTTTTAGTGGAACCAGAACTCAAATCTATGGCTTGGCTGAAACAAAGTCGGTTCTATGCTTTGGCTACAGCGAGTTTAGGTATTCTCAATTTATATTATCAACATAATAGTTAGTATTTAATCTCATATGCACTCTTTTAGCTTTCTGGATAAAAAGTTTCACTTATTAAAGCTGTTTTCGCCATCTGTGCGAGAGCGGGAACTTAACGCGGAGCACATTTTTGGACTGAAAAAATGGCTCTTTATAAAAATTTGTGACATTGTAACTCATGCATTTGTTTATAATATAGTATTTTTAAAATATATTTCAAAATATTTCATAAATGATTAATTTTTCTTTTTAACATGTAAAGGGATAGCTCATTTAGCATTATAGTATAGGCTGCGAAACACATTTTATAAAAGAAAAAATGTGTCAACTTGTATAAAAATGAGCAGTATGATAATTCTCTATACAAGATAGTGAAACCAGAGTGTAATATTAATGTTGAAGTACTTTCATAAATGAAAAAATATTCCGAATTTGGGTCCTATTCTTTAGCATTAGCTGAAAAAAAGATAATTCTAAGAATAACTTATTTTATGATGCTAATATTTATTCCACATGACTCAATTTTATCATACCAATTTTTAACATTATATATATGAATAAAACACGCCATACTATTCATGACTTCACGTATCCTCGGAGATACAAAAACCTATTATACTCTCCGTTACATTAGTCTTTGTGGTGGGGGTGCATTGTATTCTACGGCGACGATCCCCATAGCATTGGCACCAATACAGACCACACCACCTTGAAAAACAACAACAAAAATCGAACAACTTCCATATTTAAATTAGTTCGCGAGAACCCGTGTCGAGCAAGGAACATCTCCGGTGGTCAATGTTCCTGTTTGGGGGAATGATTGTCCCTCTGCGGAACCATCCCGTGTCGACTGTCGATCCCCTCCGAAACACAAGGTCGTCTGCTCCAAAATGATCGCTGTTGCACATGAATTGTTATACATAACAAAGGCATTCGTTCAACCGGAATATCCCCATGTTACGGAGATGGGTCAGAAGATGTGGTGGATGAGTAATATAGTTAATTCATGGGAATGCCGTGTTCGAAAATGTAGTTAGATTTCCCTTGTGTTCTTAAGCCTCTTAAAAAATGACTAGTTCTTTGATCAATTGATGAGAGATGTGATGGAAAATCCAATTGTCCGTGACTAAATGGTGTAGAATTTAGAGTTATGGGTTGTAAATATCCAGTAGTTGTGTCATTGTTTTGAATCAATTGTTTGGAGTATTTTTTGAAAGCATAATGTGACAACATATCTTTTTGTTGTTGCAAGATTAATTTTGATTGATGACAGCAGATAGAAGAAATTATGTTGAAAAAGTAAAGCATTTTTTTATAAAGCTTTACAGAAAGAACATGTCAACAGCGTTTTCCACGTTGCCAGAAACTAATTTTTAACTCTTTATATATGACTAGCTGGTATACCCGTTCTTCGCACGGGTGAACTGAAAAATTAAACAACACAAATTGAAGGAAAAAGAAGTTTTTAAAGAGTTAATTTTATGTGAATTGCAAATTAAACAAAAAAAGCTTTTTGCATATCTCAGCTAAACAAAAAAAGAGAAAAAAAAACACCTTTGTTAAATTTTAAGTATGTAGATCTAATAGCTGATAAAAAGGATTTTTTTTTATTTATAATTCCTCGTAACACTCTTGAGGGTCGATTTTTCAAAATACCTCCCTAAGCTGATCTCTGCTTACCAAAAGTAACACATTCTTAAAAGTTTTGCGTAATGAACGCTTAAAGTAGTGTAAATAATTTATATCTGAAAGTATAATTCATTAATATTACTTTCTGTTGTATTTATTTTCTTTTAAAATTGTAATATTCGCAAGCAACGCCGTTTCTTAAATTATAATGGTGATTCAATGAAAAACATAGCGAAATGTAAACGATAGAGTCAAGTTGGCAAATGCCTAGCTATTTTCGTAGCTCGAGCTTTATTAGAGCTTTGTAAGACCCGCCGTGTAGGGGCGAAATGCACTTTAATACTTTATCCAAACGCATTATGATTTACTGTAGTTTTTTTCATACAATATTTTTTTTTGGATCACTACATTTACAAATTAAGGGATATACATAAACAAAATACTCCAATTTGGAAAATTTAATCCATTAGAGCTAATAAATTAATGAAAGATATTCCACTGTAAAATTAATTATATATACCATTCACTTAAAATAAGTAGTCAAATCATTTTCTAAGGTCTTCATTAACATACAAAAACATAAGACACTTAAATTTTGGCAAACTATTTTTTCCGCTAAAATACTCATCAAGGAACCCGTGCTGCCATATATCTTGGGATTTGAAAGAATATTCCTGCTAAGTATTGGTAGAATATTCCTTCTAAGTTGGTGTGGTGTGGTAGTTAGGAGAAGAGGATGCCAGCTCAGGTGTCGTCCACGTCACTTGACCATGGTTCAAAATTACGTGATCCGTTGCCAAAAGCCCTCGTGTAGCTGAACAGTGCGACATTAATATTCACTCACTCTCACACTCCAAAAAATACAGTACAGTAGTTATTGCGTTTTTAAGTAAAAAATTATATCTGCCTATTCAATTAAAATTATAGCGTTAGAATTAACTACTAACCACAAACAAATTTTGAAAATTTGTCCAAATGATGCAGTGTGAAAGAGAAAGTTTATTTACTTTAAGTATCAGAACTGATAAAAGCATTTATTTGGAAAAAAGATCAATTTCTTACTACCAAATGTGCATAATAAAATCATAAAAAAAGCATTAAAATAAATAGAGATTTATAACAACCTTTCCCTTCAAAACTTAATCTTATTCTGAAATTAAAAAAATAGACATTATGCTGATCAGTGGAATTAATTAGAAGCGAGCACCTTGCATAGCCAAAACAAAAAAAAGGGCTTTCACAAACAAAAGATAGATATATGCTGACGTGGGTTTTTTTGCAGCTCAAGCTAGAATTGCTCGCAGATGGCTGAATTTTTTCCTACTTACTTGACAAATATCGTTATATTTTGGACACTTCATACAATATCTTTATAAATTATAGTCTATGCTATAAATTATAGCCTATGTGCTATTCTGATGTATAAGCTATATTACTGTAAAGTTTCATTAAAATCCATTCAGTTGTTTTTGCGTGAAAGACCCACAAAGATACTCACAAACTTTCACATTTATAATATATATTAGATTCTGTATAACAGACGATTATCATTTCCTTTCCACGAAAATCTTTTTGAAAATCATGCGGTTAAATATTTGTTGAGAATGAATTTGTTCTTTAGATGCACTATAAATAAATCGAAAGCACTTAAATGAATGCACTTTTAAGAGGAAAAACAAAACAAATTCAGTGTTTTTTTATTACCAAATTTTAAAAACTTCACTGTACGTATTAATATTAGCAACAATAAAATATTGCTTCAACATTATAAAAATAATTTTTGATTGGTTTACGCATATATTTTCGATTTTAGCAAAATTTTGAATATGTGTAGGTTATACTGCCAATAATCTTTACACAGGTAATGGTGGCCACGAGTCATGAGTGGCCATGGTCACGAACTTGAGGCCGGCTTCCACATTTTCAAAAATAGCTTAAATGATAACCTAATGATAAAATTTAACCTAAATGATAGGGATTTTTATTTTTTTTATTTTTCTTATATGACCTTTTCTTTCACCACGTGCCCGCTGGGCGTTGAGCTTCTGGACTCTCTGCATATATAGTAAAAAAGAGTGCATTTTTTTTGTCACATATAATGTTTTGAAATTTGTATAAATGCGATAATAACAGTTTTTTTTTTTCTCTCAAAAGGGGAGTTTATTTCTTCTAAAAGTTCTTTCTTCATTGAGGTAGTCAAAGATCAGAGCATGTAACTATGGTTAAAAATTGTCGAGAAAATTGCTTTGTGTTCGGGTAAAGATAGAAAGCCGGAAGGATACGCTGCAATAACAGCAAAATGTAGTTTCTTTTGAATCAAAATTACAGTTATGTTACAAAAATCAATAGAATACAATAATAATCTCTTCACTATAGAATAATTCGAAATTCAATTGAATAAATTTATTATATTATAAGTCTGACACAAATCAAACAAGAAAGAATAAAACCCTCCTTAATCATTTCATTGTAGGTTGAATATTTTTCAAAAAAAGTTTTTGGAAGATTTCTATTGACACACGGAAAGGTTTTAGAAAAAATAAATAAATAAAATGGCAGGGTTTTCTAAGAAACGGATCTGGACATGCAGGAAGAAGAAAAGGAGGATTCTTAAGGAGTGGCTCTGGAAAAAAATATTTCATATGAAAGGGGGAGGGTAAAAAGTTGTGTATTCAAACGATCGGAGGCTGATTTCAAGGTCGCGTCACCTTTATGCCTCAACAAATGTGATAATTAGCCATTTTAGATGTGTTGGAAAGTTTTTGAGTGGCGCTCGCTTGCCACAGGCGGTTTTTCAATTCATTTGGTTAAATTACGTTGCTCCATTAGTGAAAGATACGAATCTATGACTTTGAATAAAAAAATGTATTTTATTTTCTGAGATTGGCAACGGCATTTAGAAGAATTCTTATCTGGACAGAACTAGCTTAGACTTTTGGAAAAGCTAATTTGCAACGATTACCATGCAGGAGATTTCATCAACGCTTGATTTTCTTTTATCAAAGCTGCCTACACCCATTGAGTTCTGTTTTTTAAAAATCATGACTGTAGTTTCTGTAGGGGTTCGGGAAACGAGAGCGATGCACGAAGTCCTTCTGATCTGAAAACTCGCCCAAAAAGTTATTCATATTGATTGCATTTTTGACCCTGTAATTTTGTTGCAGGCACAATGAAATCAGATAACGATTGTTATAGATTGAGCTACTTAAATTAAAGCTACAATTCTAACACTCTGCAGCTGCTATTGTGAACAGAATTGAAAGGAAGGGTGGATAATAAAAAAAGGAGCAGTAATTTATTTAGAAAGATTCTCTATATATCTCTACCTCTATCTTTTTTTACACTAAAAATCACTTTGCGTTTCAATTGTTCAAACGGCAATTAACGCTTTTTTAATAAAAAAATAAAAATGTATATATTTTCAGTCATTTTCTTTAGTGTTTTTATTTTAAACCTTCTACTATAAAGAAGTTTTTCAAACACAACTATTCTAAAAATATTTTTAATTATTAATAATAACGAAGAATAAGGAGAAACAAATTTAAGTTTTTTATAACATATAATTATATAATAAGAAGTCATAAAAAAACTTTTAAACTTAGATGTAGTAAAAAAACTTATATTTAAAATAGTTTTCCATATCTTTTAGTAATTGAAATATTTCCCTCTCTATAAAAAAAAAGAATTTCGTGATACTGTAGTAAATTTATTAACGATGTCAACTTGCTGTGTCGCCAATATTTTGCCAAGTTTCTATTGAAAAGGCCACTATTATGTAAGGGTCGTCTTAATAATAACTTTTGTCTTAAAATAAATACAGCAGAAAGTAATATTAATGCATTAAACATCCAAATATAAATTATTTACAATATTTTAAGATGAAACAATAATTAAACAAGAAGATAAAATATTAATTATACAAAATATCTTGCCTATATATAAAAAAGTCTTTCGTGATACTGTAATAAATTTTATACATAAGGTATAGTGTTAGAAAAAATGGGTCGAAAAAAGTTGAATTTAACTGAAGAGGAGCGTCAAGAAAGAATACTTTAAAAAAAAAAAGAGCAAATGAAGAAAGTATAAGAAAGGTAGACATTCTTAAAGAACATATTAGTTGAAAATGAGGAAAAGGTGATTAAGAACATTGTTTTTGAAGAGGCACTAAATTGTGTGAAGCACAAATTAGGAATACACAATACATGTAAATTACAGTTTTACAATTTGAACAATGAGTATGAACCGCTGTAAAACTTGTAAGATTGGAGTTGGTTCGACGTCAGGCAGAAAGAGCCCTCCCCCTCCTATTAATAATAATGATTATTTCAAGTTAATGAGTTCTATTTCTATTAAAATCCTTTTCTATCATATTCTCCTATCTCAGGGGGGGGGGGCTAACTGTTTCGGTAAGAGTGCCACCATCAGATATTAAATCATTGTGCATTCCACTTCCAACTTTTCTTACAAACAAAAAGATATAAAACGTTAAAAAAATTTTTACTTATTGGCTTTTGAGATTTTTACGCAAATAGCATATTTTTTTATACAAGTATAGTTGCAAAAATTTTAAAATAATATAATAAATACTTAGGTTTCACTGCTATAATAAACTTTTTACTTTATTTTTAATAAACTTTCTCAGGTATAAAATAAAAATGATGAGTAACTTTAAACATTTAATTATATAATTTATTATTAAACAGTCAATACTTTCTTAATGTTGCTTTTGAATATTTAGTTTTTTCGCCAAGTCACCTATATAAGGATTATTTCTTGAAGATGCTAACAAAATTAGGTTGTTTTAGTTGTAAATAAGTTATTTTGAGCGATATTGTGATTTTATTATGGTCGTAATAGAAAACATTTGTTCACAAACATATGTTAATCCAAGACTACAGCAATATATGACACTCAAACGTGGTCGTGGCAGCCTAACGGTAAAAGTAACGGACTGAAGGCTAGAGTGTCATGAGATCGAATCTAGTATCGCTGAAGACCCGTCAGGCAGAAATTTTCGACGCACGTTAAATGTGGCGAGGCTCAAACGTCCTCCCATTTTTGATGTGGGGAAGTTAGGAGAGGGGGTATCACAGCTCAGGTGTAGTTTTCTTCACTTGACCATGATTCAAAATTATAAGATTCTTTGCCAAAAGCCCTTGTGTAGCTGAATAGTGTAATATATTAACATTCACCCACTTATTCGACAGCCAAATCATGTTAATTTGGAAAATTGCTTGTTCGTACAAAATTCGATATAATTTGGAACATTTGAGTTGAAATAAGGTACTTATATTTGCTTCTCAGTCCAGTATGTTTCTCAGTGCTGTAGGTTAATAATTCCGATTTAGACTTCAAGTGGGTAAAAATTAATGCCTAATAGAAACTGAAAAATAATTTATGGAAAGTTCACATTTTTTTTATTATTATTATCATGAAAATCACATCCAACCTAGAACGGAATAAATTCTTTAAAATGAATATTAAATTTTTAAATCTATTATAGTCCTGAGTATTATTAATTTTGGTAGATAGTTACTGCATTATTGTGAAATGTGCTAAACTTTTTTCTTCAAAATAAAGAAAAAAGATGCAAAAGTTTGTTTACAAAAGTTATATGGCCAACTAGGGAAGAAAAAATACAATATTTTTCATGCAATCTTGAGTTTAAATTATTTAAATGCCCCCTAATATCGTTCAGAAAAGCTTAATCTCGTTGCTAGTCTTCATACTTGAGTAGCAAGCTCACCGGGCAGTTCATTGCTTTCTTCCAGATATTTTAAAACACGCCCCCACACATTCTGAAATCTCGCGAGTGCAATTCCTTAGGAAAGTCAGCGCACACAACAATAAAGGAGTATTATTTACATAATTTTTTATTGTAATTCAATTTATTGTGTTTAAAATAAAGTTTGAAGTTATTTGTGTAAAGACAGCCTCGTTTTATTAAAATTTTAAAAAAATGGTTTGGCCACCCCTGTCCTATCCTATTCTGTTATATTTCTGAAGGAGGATTCAATCTGGGTACCTTCGGTTCCGAAAACGAGTATTTTAGCCATCATGCTAAAACGATCGTTGTCGCGTGGTGGCTATTACTGATTTATATCGATGTCACACGGCCACACTCCCCCCACGCCAGTGATTCGCGAATAGGTGAACGAACGGTACCATATTCGTGGCGAGCGTGTGAGCAGTTACGTCATTCGTTCGTGACGGCTTGAGAGATGAGTCATGTGGGAGATGGGTTTGTTTGTTGCGTCATTTGTTTGAGACGGCTTTGTGGGTTGCGTCTGTGTGACGGCTTATTTGCGTCATGTATCTGATGGCTTGGTTGCTTTTGTGGTGGATAGATGGCGCCATGACTGCTGCGCGTGAAGGATGTGGTTCTCTTTGCCCGGACAGGGTCACCATTGAAGAAAGATTAGAACTGGGTACCTTCTGTTCCGAAAACGAGTACCTTAGCCATCACGCCAAAACGATCATCGTCGAGTGGTGGCTATTACTGGTTGATATCGATACCCCACCGCCCCATTTCTATTAGAATTCCTTTCCATAAGAGACATGACAGTGGCACCGAGAGGTCATGGTCACATTTTTTTTTGTCGAGTCGTGCTTTCGAGTTCAAGTGCCACTTAAGATCCACCGTGAGAAGGAGCTGATACACGTTAAATATGTCAAGGGTTCAAAGTCCTCTCGTTGACATGGTGTGGAATTTTGGAGAGCCAGTTTAGGTATCGTCCTCGTCATTTGATGGAGGCTCAGAATCATGAAGACCATCCCCTATAACCCTGATACTGCTTCAAAGTGCGGCTTTAATAAACACTCACTTGACGTCTGTGTACCGTGTTGCCTCAGTAAGTCCATATTTTGATGTGAGTGAATAGAATGGCTAAAAAATCATATTTGGTTTAAAATATACGAACAAACTGATAGTAAAAATAAAAGAATTTTTCTAAGAGAAATTTAAATTAAAAAAAAATAAGAGGGACAAATGAGCTCAAAAAAATTTGGACCAATTCGAAATGTGTTTATATTTTTTCACCATTTTTTTTAACCGTAAAAAACATTGTTTCCGAAGTAGCTTTGTGTAGCTTCAAAAGATCGACTTTATTTAGGAATAAAATCCCTAAGGATAAATGCGCGTTCAAAAATAATTAACTCGTAATACGTTTAATTTAAATACTTTAAAAATGTTGAAATGTAGCAAAAATAATCAAAAATCTTCATTTCACTTCGTTTCTCAATAAAATTTGAATTATATCTCTTAATCAGTGTCACAAGTACTTAAAGAATGCTGAAGCAAGAGTGTGCAAAGAATTATTACATGCAAATTAGAACATTCGAAATCAGTTTTAAAAACGCATACACAACAGTGTTATCAAAACCTGTTTCTTTGTTTCCATTTATTCTTAAAATAAATGATGTGAGCAAAATTTCATCACGTTTTAAAAAGCTTTTTTTACTAAAAAACTTAATTAAAAATAACGCAACGAAACTATTTCTGATAAAATCTTTTGTTACTTATCTTTTAATTCAACGAATTTAAATGGATCTATTCTAATTAACGTGCAATGCAGATTTTTTAAATAAAGAAAAAGAAAATTACATCGACTAGAAACTTCTTTTCATAGCAAGTTGGAAAATCTACTGCTTTTAAAATGAATTACTTTTCTTTTCTAAAAGTAGTAAATCACGAATATTGATAGCATAATTTTAATTCCATTTTCATTATTAAAAATAAGTGACTTTTAAAATATTTTGATTTAAATTTTGAAGCTAAAAAATATCTCTACAAAAATTCTTCTGATGAATAAAAAAAAAATGTTTAAGAATGCAACAAGTGTTAAAGGCCGAAGAACTCTTCTCAAGCAACTCGAAAAAGAACTGACCTTGCTTTTTGTTACGGAGCGAAAGTAGATAAAAGTAAAAGTAGATAGAGTAGGGAAAGAAAAAAAATCTTTTTCTCCCAACTCCCAATGACACATATTTCAGTAGATCTTAGATCAGTAAAACCTTTCTTTAGTAGAGCGATGAATCAAGCATAATAATGGACGGTAGCAGAAACAGAACAGGATTAAGAAAGCATTTGAAACAAAGCGGAAAGCGAAATTCTCCAAATCTATTGTTGCTTCGGCTTTCCGTCTGATTCGCATTAAATCAAGAAAACGATTTTTATCCACTCTTGAATGTGCGATTTCGGAATTCTAAATCGTTATCGAAAGAAACGTTATTTTTGTTTTTTAAATCGTCTGTTCATAATTGAGATGCCATCTGCGAGGACGAATATAGTTTGCTCTTTTTTTATTTATTTACTTCAAGAACATTTCGCACAAAAGTGATAATCAGTTCCGAAGAAATATTGAGCAAATTTAATCAAAGTAAAGCATTATTTCTTTCTTGTCGATGCGCATGGACATTTCTTCTAATTCTTGAGAGGTTGCCACAAAATTTATTATACCAGCCGGCGCCTTAGGATAAATATCCAATAAAATATAAAAAATAGATGTTGATAAAGTTTTTTTTATATATCATCTATGATAAAATAACATTATAATCATGAAAGAAAAAACAAGATTGCTTAGTGCGAAGAATTCCAATTCTTTAAGCCTATTTTGCTTCTTTCAATATGTTCCATTAACTTAACTCGAAAATTAATCGATTAATTTTATGTGATGAAGCAATTTCCTCTCCTACCAAAACAGTGTTCATATTTTTTTAACGTATGTTTCTATATGGCATTTGATTTATATGAACTTAATATATATATAAAGTCGAAAATCAATTTATATCGGGAACGTTATATATACAAATTCGTTAAGTCCAATCATCTTTCCCAAATCCAATCATTTGAGCCTATAAATTAATTTTGAGATCCTTTTAATTAAAAATATATTACTGGATCATATACAGGCGACAAAAGAAATGTATTTTTATTATGTTTTTCACCCGCTGATTAGATCAAAAAGCTGTTAACTCTTATGAGAAAAATTTTATCGAAATAATTTCGTTTAAAATTACTTCATATTATTATTTTTGTGAGCATAAACTAGCTAATTAGTTCAATCATTCGATAGAAATTACTTACATTTTTTTCTTCTGTAAAAATCTCGGTAATTGTCTTTCTGTTTTTGTATTAATGTTTCAGATTTTCCTATTTGCTAATGTGTTAGAGTAAAAGGTAAAAAATTGAAAAATAAGTTTTGTTGTTTTGTTTTCAATTATTTTTCGTGCTACATCATTCCATTAATAATAAATTCTATTTTAAACTTTTTTCTTTTCCAATAAAGAAAAGAATGTAAGAATAGACGTTTTTCTTTTAATCATTTGTGTTGAAATTTGTATTAAATAGTTTTTAAAAAAAGCGTGAATTTTTTTAAAAATTATATTTTGAACTTTTCGCATATCTCATAAATATATAAAGAAACTAATATCATTAAAATGCAATCACTCAAGTTACTTTTTTCTTTACTCAAAGACCCTCTATGATGGCCTTTCGTGAATCAAAAACCCCTATTTAAAAAACTTCGCTAATCTGTTGTAGTACTTTTCCTATATGGAAGAAAGTACAAGAAATGTAATCTCATTGTTTGGAATTGACAGAAAAACTTTTCGAAAATACTTCTGTACCTTTCATGTACGTATACCTTACGCGGATGAGGTCTGTCTAGGCTTCCTGAATCTCTCATTATTTGAATACCTCAAAGAAGAACCTTACCCCATTCACCTCCTCTATAGGCTGCAGTACTCTAGTGATTATGGCCTCGAACTCGTGGCCCGCTAGTCGCGAGTTTGAGTCACGGTGCCACTGAAGCCCACCGTATAGAAAGGAATGATGCACATTGTTGTTGTTGCTAATACCACCTGATCGACAGTGTCAAATCGAGGCCCGTGAAATTCATCAAGCGAATAGTTGTAATCCTGTTGTTATCCGTAGCTTTGAACACCATGCAGGTGACAGTATGATCTAGCTTGGTACCCCAATATTGAGGTAGGACATTGTGGGGTGATTAAAGGCATAACACTTCTCTTTCTCTTCTACCACCCCCATGAAAGGACTTGTGGCTCCAGAAATATTTATAGGGCCCTCATGCCACACAGGCATTATACATTTACAACAGCGATTCTCAAACTGTGAGGAGCGCTTTCCTGGGGGCGATAACCTTATGTGGGAAGGGCGAACATATCAAAAAGTCAAATTTTTTTAAAAAATTATTATTTAAAAGTAATTTAAAGTATTTTTTACTTAAAACTAACATGTATTACATTCAATACTTGTCTTGATAATTTGTACGGTGTATAATTAAGTTGTATTGTCAAAGTACGTTATTATTCCATTAGATACATTGTTATTGTATTAAAGGGATAAAAATTATAATTGAAAATTGAGTCACAAATACTGAAAGTTTGAAGAGTACTGATTTACAAACACCCACACCTTCTCCGGGATTCGAACCCAGGACCTACGGCACAGCAGTTAGCGTCATAAAACCGGATGGATGGCTGATGCACATTAAATTTGTTGAGGCTAAATGTCTTACCGTTGGCGTGGTGTGGCAGTTTAGAGAGATAGTGAAAGATCAGGTGTCGTCCTCTTCACTTGACCAAAGCTCAAAATTACTAGGTTCATTGCCAATGGCCCTCTTCCTGTTTTTCTGTGTGACGTTAATACAACTCTCATTCACTTCTCCAGGGCTGCGGTAGCCCAGTAGTCGAGGTATCGGATCGTGGCTGGCCTTGTCACGAGTTCGAGCCCAGTACCACTAAAGACCCGCCATGTAGGGGAGCGATGCACGTCGAGAGCTGAAACGTCCTCCCGTTGGTGTGGTAGTTAGGAGAGGGGGTGCCAGCTCAGGTGTCGTCCACGTCACTTGAGAATGGTTCAAAATTACGTGGTCAGTCGCCAAAAGCCCTCATATAGCTAAAGAGCGCGTGACGTTAATATTCCCTCACTCACTCCTCCAAAAAAAACTCCATGAAGAGTGTTATTCTTACTCTCAGTATTGTAATTAACTGTGCCATTAACATATGTACCTACAATGATATCAATGCTGAAAAAGATTGAATTTTTTTTTATTCAGTTCTCATTTGGGTTCTCCAGTACATTTGAAAATATTCAAAGAACGCAAATGACTGGTTGCTGCCATCTTGGCATTCTAATGACAATTGAACAATACTTAGGGACGATTTAGAACATAGTGATACAGTACACCTGTATCAAAAACTTCTCTCCACAAACCTGTAATCTTCACGTGCAAAGAATCACACTCCATCGGCAACTTCCCAGCCTCAGATTTCCCCGTGTCTAATTGAGACATCTTCGGCCTCTCTTTTTATTGTCCAATTAACGTGAAACAAAAATCAATATATGTCATCTACCTAAAAATTACAGCCAATCACATCCGACCTTGAACACTAGAGTGTAACATAAAAATTCATGTATGTAAATAAAATCCCTGCTCCCCAAGAACTCCCCAAATGACCCGTGTCGAATTGGCAGCGTGGTCAAAGCAATTTCGAACGTGTGGCGAGCGGTGGATTGGATGAAGGAACAAAGAAAACCTTTTGATACTTTGAATATTCTTAGTTTATGCTCTGATATGGAAAATTGAGTTTATTTACAGTCTGGCCATTCACTAGTCATTGGATAATGGTCAATTGGATTTTTGTAACACTGGGGCAATGACATGAGCTTGTGGGTCAAGGATATTGATTGTTAAAAAATATAGATACAATCTGTAGCTTTTCTTTTTTCATTATATTACGATGAAACCACTCCTAGAAAAAGGAAATGACTGAAGATGAGAAATGCATACAACTAATTAATTTTAGATGGCATTCTCAGGGGTGTAATTTTGTCTCGGGGGTTCAAAATATAAACAATTTTCAAATAGATATAATTCTTTGAAATTAAAACTAAATATTTTGAATCTTTTACTCATTATTTATGAAGGAATGAGGCTTCAAAAAAGTGTAAAATGTTTGAAATATAATCATAATTTAAAAAATTATAAACATATGAAAATAAGCAATATTTCTGCAAGAAATATTAAGTTTCATGTTGCGCATGATATTTTCTAAAATAGTAGCTCTAATTACTAGCAATAAGTTGATTTATAAAGTTAAACGTATCCTTATTACACTGTAGCTATTTTTATATAAATTGCAGAGCAAATTAGGCCCAGTGGTCGAGTGGTAGTGTATCGCGCTTCCATGTTAGGATTCTATTCCCGGGCTAGGCAAGGTCAACTCAACCTTTCATTCCTACTTCTGTGGGTCGATAAATGAGTACCAAGCTTGCTCGGGGTCTTAAACACTGGGGGTCTTGCTTCCGACTGACCCCCTGATCGGGACATCTGCTCATGCATCTCAGCACCCAATGGTCACGTATACTGGAATGGGCATAGTAGGCCCTGGCCCTCAAGGGCTGTTGTGCCACTGAGTGTGAGAGAATAATAAATTACATTTTTTAAAAATAAAATATAACATTAAAATTTTTTTTAAATTAAAATGTTTTCGAAATATTTTAAAATACAAAAGATATATAGCACTAAAATTAGGTACGGATTAAAGAGTGTGATACATTTTATAGTTCTATAAAGTTTTATACATGAAAGGCTACTATTTTGGAAAATAGCAAGCGCAACGTAGAAATTACTTAACATTTTTTACAGAAATATTTCTTATTTTCATATGCTTATAATTTTGAAAATTATGATTATATTTTAAACACTTTGCACTTATTTTAAACCTCATTTTTTTATAAAAATGTGTCTGAGATTCGAATTATTTAATTTTAATTTCAAAGAATTATATCTATTTAAAAATTGTTTATATTTTCAGCCCTTGAGACCCCTTTTAAGAAGGAAGCTTATCAGTGATCTTGTTTTCGAATAATTTGGCTAACAATTGGTATAATAACGTATTAATACAATTGAAAATGATTAACTGTAAATCTCGAAAAGATAAACTGATTATATTGTCTGATGGATAAATTGTTCATTAAGGGATGTGTTGGAAACGTAAAATCGTCTTAATATAACAATTTTCAGATTTTTACATTTCCAAATTGTATAGATTTTAACCTTTCTAAAAATATCTTACTTAAACCTCTAGGGTGGTTAGAAGTCCTTAAAACCTATTTTTAAATAATCATTGAAACTGGGCCATACCCATTTATAAATGGCAAAAAATGTAAACAAAATATTTTGTTTTTGCTTGAATGAATGATGGAAATCATAAAATTTAATCCAGAATTGCTAAAAAAGCGTTTGCGTGGAGGTACACAAAATCCCAAATGAAAGTGTAAACAACGTAATATGATCTTGTGTACCGAAGAAAATATTTGTTCAAATATAAATATTATCATTGATGATACAATTTCGTCATTTAATATGGGAAGTGTATCAAAACCAGAAATTTTGAGAAAACTTAAAATTGAGCCTGGTGATTACACGGTACATGCAATGGAGTGCCTGGATAAACAGAGGCTGTTAAGGCTAAATACTCATGTTTACAAAAAATAAAAGAAGTTAGGAGAGAAAAAAAGACTTAAAAGGAAGAGAGAGAAATATAAGATTAAAAAAATGTACATCTTTTGGAGTTTCGGGAGAAATATTTTATAAAAAAGTAATTATACATTAAAGTTCATTTATCTCAAAATGTAAATTTTTGATGTTCGATGTACCTTTTCTGTGCAAATATGTACATAGAACCTTATTAAATCATAAGAATAATAGTTGGTGGAATCCCTTTTTCAGTTCTTACTATTAGTTCACACTCTCCCTATATATACTTATTTATGTCATTTTCAAAATTTCAATTATTAATAAAATACTTTTAATTTATCCACTCAAGTTCAAATACATTTTTTTATATTTGTAATGAATGACTCTTGATGTTAATACAGTTTTTTCAAATATCAATTTATTAATTAAATTTAATTAATTAGTTATAGTTTAAGAGATATTTTAATCAATATTATTCCCCTAGATGGCAGCACCATTGGATAAAACAGCTTTTGTTAAATTTGTGATGAAGATTTAACTTAACCTAAATAAAATCATAGACTAGATAGAAGTCAGCATTCCTTTTACACTGTTTTATTTATTTATTTTTTTTTCAAATTCTTATTTAATATATTCAACTTTTATTAAAAAATGTAATTACAAATTTAATGCTGTTAAAAAGTTTTTAATGTTATTTTAAAACGTGTTTTGCCACGTAATATTGTGATTCTGTCATATTTATGTACATATTTAAATTAATTGAAATTATTTAATAAAAAGTAACCCAAATAAAATGTTTCTTTGTTGACCTAAGTAGAAATTGATTTAGTTTTTTTATATTGCTAGTTTTATCACAGTTAGTTATAGAACACATTTATTACAGTTAGTTATATATTGAAACACGCATAGGAATGCAAAATGCGCAACACCCCTATAAATAGCGATACTTTACTGCTTAAAGGATTCGAATCCCTGACTCGATAAATACAACGCAGCCCTCAAGGCACGGCTAAATGACAGTCTTGGTATGTTGCTCCTTAATTTTTAAGCATTCAAGCAACCTGTGACTCATTTCGGTAATATTACAAAAGGACTGTCGTATGTGGACAAAAGTCAAAGGCTTAGAGACGGTCCTTAAAGGCAAATCCAGATGAGTTTCCTTCATTTAAGAAAGTTACAATTTCTTAGAGAGCTTTTCTGTTCCATGCACACCCTCGTCTGTAAAATGAAGACAAGACAACATTCCTGCTTTTATTTACTACGAGGTCTTATTTGAATTATTTATATACTTTCAAAAAATTCTTAGGAAACCAAATTACACAAGACGGAATGAGGACTGAATTATTTTATTTAATTAAATGATTTTAATGTTCTGGATTGAGAAGGAACATGGAAAAAAAATCTTCAAACCAACGTATCCAATCTGAGCTGAATAGATGAGAAAAGCTGAACTCTCTCTCTCTCTCTCGTGGTAAAACCATTCCAATTGTAATTAAATAAATCGTGAAGCTTAAAATTAACTAGAGAGACAAAAGTTTTATATGAAATTCCCTTAACAACCATTGCAATGGCGATTTACACAGTTTTTCTTTAAAAATAAACATTTTGAAACATTATGTCTTGGTGCCATGGTTATAAGGTATCGTGGTGTTACACATTATTTTCAAGATGACTTTCATGGTGGAAGCTTCTATATAATAAATTAGGAAATGGTTTTGTTCTTTGCATATTTGCTTAGTCAATTTTGGGAAATAATTATGACCCTGCAAACAGCAGAAAAGATTTGAAAAAACAAAACAAATTTTTATTTACTATATGAAGTAACCAAGAATGATGTGCGAATAACTTTTCCACACATATACGCACAAAATATAGGGGAAAAATTCCATTAAAAATTAATTAATGTTATAAAACACATATAATATAGAAATATAAATGTTTGATGGCATGTGTATAGTTACAAATGAATAATTTAAATTGCAATGATGTGAAAATGTGGTAGATCAGTAATAAATTACAAATAAAGTTTAAACACTGAAAAAATAGTTATTTTTGAAGAGTAATGATTTTTCTTCTTCAAACTATTTTAAATTTCGATATTTATTCTTATTTTTAACAATAAATATGTAATATTACTGCAATTCCACTCACATATTCATAAGAGAAGAAAATTGTGACAGTATATAATTTGTGTTCATTGCATATGAAGTAAGTGGGCAGGGGAATGACTCCGTGGACTCCTGATTAAGAAAGGAAGATCAAGGTATTGATAGGTCAACCACAAGAACCTTTATAGTCGTCCGTGAAGTAGACTTTAATATTGACATATTCTTCTGTGCCATTCGATTGCACTATGAAGATAATTGTTTTCCTATCCCAGAATCTTCATAATACGAATTGACATAATACGAATTGACAAAATAATACGAATTGACATTCGTATTATTTTCCATCCCCTTCAAAGTGTTGCAATTTTTAAATGCCAACAATTTATACATAATGTAACATAAATTACCAAGAAGTTATCCGAAAGGAATGAAATCAGTAATTGTGAGGTTTTTGCATTGAAAATAAAACGTGCTAACAATATCTTATGAAATAAATATTCTATTTAGGAAATACAGCTACAAGGACAAAAAGAAAAATAAAATCAACAGAACATTGACTCATTTCTGATCCTAATGCCGGATGTTATCTGGCTGAGTACTGATACTCAGAATTGTTGGATGTCCTATTGCAGATTGCGATCTGAGGAAGATCGGAGACGCTAGCTTATCAGAATCCTAGCTTGCTTTATTGGGAAGAAATATGGAAATTGCTCTGGCCAAGGAAATGTTGGAGAAGTAGTAAAATGCGTGCTAGTACGATCACGCATTATTCTTCTGAAATGTAAGCACGACAATCCTTGAAAGGGAATGCAAATTACGAGGTGTATAATCTCATCAATGAATCTTTGTGCTGTAAGGATGCGTGGTTTCATTAAAAGAGTCTAGTTATAAAAGGATATCTCCCCTGATATCGTAACTTCTGATTGCTTAGATGTGAAGTGGGTGAAGTCAGGTGAGCATCCCTCAGCTGTTCTGGAACTATCCAAACACTTCTTCACGGGTTATCCAGCCTCAGTTCGAAGTGGTAGCCCCATCGCTGTAAACAATTTTACTCCAGTCTGTGAGATTTTAAAGACAAATGTGCCAAATATGCCTTTCAGTGCGCAACACTGTAGGAGAATCGGTATAATGGCTTCCATGATGGCATTCGTTGAGTCGCCCATCAGGGATCGTTGCAGTCATTGGTGTTGCAGTTACATGTGGAATCGTTTATAAAGACTCGTAATTGGCTGTGAACGCAAGAAAGATCATTGCCATCGCGTTATATCGTTAATCTCGGCCAATCACTCTATTCTTAAGGCTTTGTACGGTCACAGTTCACCATTCCAGACAACTTAGTCGAATAATAGCATTTCTTTGTCACAAATGTTGAGTAATCCTGTTACTGGATCCTCCTGCTTCCTTTAATATAATTGGTGGCATAGATGCAGTCTACATAGGTCAACGGAACCATGTTTCGCATGGAAAACATGCCTTAACATTGACGAGTGTTTTACATTCATGTTTATAAGTCCTCCATATTCATATTTTATACACCATTCGGATGTTCCACTGCAATGCGCTTGAGCTCCAGCATTGACCAACATTTGCACATTCTATTGTAAGGTATGTGCATACACCAGTGATTCTCAAACAGGGGGCGTGACCCCTAGGGGGCTTCATAAACCTATGTTGGGGGCGCAATCATATCGAAAAGTCGAAAATAAAAGACTGTTTAAAAATTATTAATATACTGAAAAAGGAGTCAAAACAAAATATATATTCTGACACAATAAAAAAATGAAATATATATTTACACTGATATCATATAAATGCATTTGTAGTGCACAATATACATGATAATTATTAATACTAAATTAAAAACAAGTTTAATAATTATTAGTGACTCCTATGGGCTCTTAAAAGGAACGTTTAATATTAGAAACTAGCTGGTATACCCGTTCTTCGCACGGGTGAACTGAAAAATTAAACAACACAGATTGAGGGATAAAGAAGTTTTTAATGAGTTAATTTTACGTGAATCGCAAATTAAACAAAAAAAAGCTTTTTGCATATCTCAGCTGAAAAAAAAGAAAGAAAAAAACACCTCTGTTAAATTTTAAGTCTGTAGTCTAATAGCTGATAAAAAGGATTTTTTTTATTTATAACTCTCCGTAACACTCTTAAAGGGTCGATTTTTGAAAATACCTCCCTAAGCAGATCTCTGCTCAGCAAAAGTAACACATTGTTAAAAGTTTTGAGTTATGAACGCTTAAAATAGTGTAAATAATTTATATCTGAAAGTATAATACATTAATATTACTTTCTCTTGTATTTATTTTATGTTAAAATTGTATTATTCGCAAGCAACGCCGTTTCTTAAAATATAATGACGATTCAATGAAAAACATAGCGAAATGTTAACGATAGAGTCAAGTTGGCAAATGCCTAGCTACTTTCATAGCTCGAGCTTTGTAAAACCCACCGTGTAGAGGAGCGATGCACGTTAATACTTTATCCAACCGCATTATGATTTACTGCAGTTTTTTTCATACAATATATTTTTTTGGGATCAGTACATTTAAAATTAAAGGATATACATAAACAAAATACTCCTCTTTGGAAAATTAAATTCGTTAGAGCTAATAAATTAGTTAAAGATATTCCACTTTAAAATGAATTATATTCACCGTTCACTTAAAATAAGTAGTCAAATCATTTTCTAAGGTCTTCATTAACATACAAAAACATAAGACACTTAAATTTTGACAAACTATTTTATCCGGACAAAAATAATAATCTTTGCAATCCGCTGAAAACGCCGTCAGCTGAAAACGCAATATCTGCTACAAAACTATTCGCCTTCCCCTTTAAAATACTCATCATAGAACCCGTGCTACCATATATCTTGGAAGAGTGGATTTCAAAGAATATTCCTGCTAAGTATTGGTAGAATATTCCTTCTAAGTTGGTGTGGTGTGGTAGTTAGGAGAAGGGGATGCCAGCTCAGGTGTCGTCCACGTCACTTGACCATGGTTCAAAATTACGTGATCCGTTGCCAAAAGCCCTCGTGTAGCTGAACAGTGCGACGTTAATATTCACTCACTCACTCCAAAAAATACAGTACAGTAGTTGTAATTATTTTTATACTTAAAAAATGCAATATCTGCCTCATCAATTAAAATTATAGCGTTATAATTAAGTACTAACCACAAACACAAATTTTGAAAATTTGTCCAAATGATGCAGTGTGAAAGAAAAAGTTTATTTATTCTAAGTACCAGAACTGATAAAAGCATTTATTTTGAAGAAAGATCAATTTCTTACTACCAAATGTGCATAATAAAATCATAAAAAAAACATTCAAATAAAGGGAGATTTATAACAACCTCTCCCTTCAAAACTTAGTATTATTCTGAAATAAAAAAAATAGGCATTATGCTGATCACAGGAATTAAGTAGAACCGAACGCCTTGCGTAGCTAAAATAAAAAGGGTTTTTCCCAAACAAATGATAGATATATGCTGTGGTGGGCTTTTTTGCAGCGCTCGCTAGAATTGCTTGCAGATGGCAGAATTTTTTCCTACTTACTTAACAAATATCGTTTTATTTTGGACACTTCATACAATATCTTTATAAATTATAGCCTATGCTACAAATTATAGCCTATGTGTTATTCTGATGTATAAGCTATATTACTGTAAAGTTTCATTAAAATCCATTCAGTTGTTTTTGCGTGAAAGACCCCAAAACATCCTCACAAACTTTCGCATTTATAGAATATATTAGATTGACACTCTATTTCTTTTTCTACATTTAACTAAGATCTATATTTTGCCTTCAAAGCAGCCACCGCAGAAAATCCCTATAGATTTGGAACGGATGAAAAATGGATGATTGAGGAAATAATATATACACTCTGTCGCAAAAAAATATATGCACCCAGAAGAAATTGAGCTACATTCACGAAATTTGGTATGCATGTAGTGTATATGAAAATAAACAAATGATTAAAAATTCAGAACAAAATATCATTTTATTAAGCGGTTACAGCTTGCAAAAGGTTAAAAATCAGTAAGTAGTAAAGCCACCTCTGGCAGCTATACAAGCCGAAATTCGGCGTGGCATCGATTCAATTAGATCACTTATGACCCCCTGTGGAAGATCCTGCCATAGTCTTTGCATCTGCGCAGTTAATTCTCCTGTATCTCGGGACGGCTGCAGTTGCCTTCCCAGCGCGTCTCAGACATGCTCTATTGGCGAAAGATCTGGTGACCTGGCAGGCCATGGTAGGACGTCATATCCTTGAAGACATTGTTGGGAGAGTCGCGCAGTATGTGGACGAGCATTATCCTGTTGATAAATGGCACCTGGGCGACTTGATAGCATGAGTAGCACAATCGGCGTTAAAATATCGTCCACGTATCTGCGAGCTGTCAAAGTGCCTTGAAGGACCACTAAAGATGATCGTGTGTCCCAAGAAATTGCTCCCCACACTGTCACACCTTGTGAAATTGCTGTATGCCGCTCGACAATAAATGCCGGATCGGACCGCTGGCCGGTGCGCCTCCAGACACGTGTGCGGTGGTCATCAGCACTGAGACTGAATCGGGATTCATCACTGAAGATGACACGTCTCCAGTCTGTCACACTCCAAGTTGCCCGAGGTCGGCAAAATCCAGTCGACACTGCCTATGATGTGGGGTCAGTGGTAAGCGTCTTAGCGGACGTCGGCTCCTCAAGCCAACTTCGGTCAGTCGTCTCCTTATGGTTTCTCTTGATGGCACTGGATGTCTGGAAGGAGGTAAGTGGCGTTGAATCGATGCTAGCGACGTTGTTCGTGCCGAAGTGGCCACTCTTCTGATTGCACGATCCTCGCGATCATTTGTGTTTCTGGGACGTCCTGACCCTCCGCGACGGTACACTCTACCTTCTGTGATCCACTGTTGCCAACACCGAGCAACTACCATATCGCTCCGACCGAGGTGGCGGCCGATAACGTCTATTCGACCAACCTGCTTCTCTGAGGCCTATTATACGGCCCCTATCAAAGTCCGTCAGCTGCTCGTACTGCCGCCGGTTACGTCTTAGAGGCATCCTAAGTCTCAATATCGCCTATCAAAGTCATCAGATTCGTTTGGATAGCCGTACGGCGCTCGTACTCATGCTTTTTAACTCTCCCAGTTGCGCAACTAATATGCGCATAGCACACTTAGCCTTGTCTCATTGGCTTCGAAATTTTAATCATTTGCATATCTCTTACCAGACTACATTCTTGCCGAGTTTCGTGATTGTAGCTTGATTTCTTCTGGGTGCATATATTTTTTGCGACAGAGTGTATAATGTAATTAAAAATTATTTTGTAATCTGTTCCAAGTTAAAAATTATTATTAAACGTACTACTTATCCTCTTTAAAAGCAATTTACTTAAAATTCCTTGATTAAAAGTAATGTATGCAAAATTTAATGCTTATTTTAATAATGTGTACGGTTCATAATTAAGGTCATATTGTAGCTTTAAGGTCAAAGTACATTATTACTGTATTCAATACATTGCTATTGTGTGGGGGCGCGATGAAAATTGTAGTTGAAAACTGGATTGCAAATATTGAAAGTTTGAGAAGCACTGGCATCCGCAACTCCTCCCATTGCAATGACTACTTCTTGGTGCTTCGCTTTTTATGTAATCTAGTTTATGGTTTCCTTTTTTTTCATGAGCTTTTCGTCTTCTTTGGAACATGCTGCATCACTCGTCGCGCAGAATAATCAGGAGTGCTCTGAGGGTTTAGGCAGAGGCCCCTCGTCGAAAAATTTGCAACGGTCTCCAGCTAAATATCGGTCTTTTAAAATCATGCACTGCAATATAAATGGAATATCAACTTATGCTTCAAGTATTAAACTTGACGCTATCTTGGACATTGCTGAATCTCTGGAGGTGCAAATTATTGTTCTTCAGGAGACAAAATTGAAAGAACATGTTAAGCTTAAAATTAAGGGCTACAACATAATTCGTTCTGATAGACAAGAAGGCGGAGGCGATGACCTGTCCTTTCTTGTAAGGAATATCAACTATCGTACTATTGATAATCCACAATTTACTGATTCGGAATTGAAATCCAACGCTTAAATGTCATTTGGAAGAGGGGAAATCTTAACATCTCTAACATGTATAATCCTCCCAATCAAAAAGTCTGCCTGATAATCTGCTTGACATATCTGAATCAAATCTACTTGTTGGCGACCTGAACGCTAAACATAATTCAAGGGGCAGCGTAATTAATAATAGAGAGGGGTAGAACTGCATAACCTTATGGATGACAGTGCTCATCTTGCTCAAAACGACGGCTCCCCCCCTACTTACTCTTCTCACAGCTATCATACCGAGGAAGCCTTAGATGTGTCAATTGTCAGCTCAGACATCTTCCCTTTCTGCAAGTGGACAGTTTTACAGGACATTGGAAGTGACCATCTACAAATATTAGTAGAATTAAAATGGAAACAAATGACTCAGTTAATTAAAAAAAATTTTTTGGAACTTTAAAAAGGCCAATTGGGAGAAGTACAGAGACACAGTTGATCGTGGGCTGCTCTCAAACCTCCCATTGAATGTAGGTCTATTGATGATCTCGATGAGTCCTGGCTTTCTTTTAAGAAAATCATCTTCAAGGCTGCTGGTCAAGCTATACCTAGGGGAAATTACAAACGGCCCTTTCCATTTTTTATGCATAAATCTCCATTGCTTCAACCCCTGTTGAAAAAAAAAAAAGAGTAGATATTTTGCTGGGCAATTAAAAATCTAATAATCTCTCACTTAGGTCAAGCCTAAACAAAATAAATGCTGAGATAAAAAAATAACCTTTATCCATCTTAAGAGAGAATGGAAAGAATTGTGCAAATCTGTTGATGCACACACCCCTAATACCAAACTTTGGAAACTTATGAAATCTTTGAGCACTACTCAACCGCAACAGGAGGAGTGTAATACCATCATTGATGACAATGGACAAATTTCCTCTGACAATAAAACTTCGGCCAATTTGCTAGGTTCCTACTACCAAAAGACGAGTAAACTGACTTTTAATGCAATGGACAAGGATACAGAGAATTATGCATGAAAAATTAGTTCATGGATGTCGCAACTCAGAGCATGGAATCCCTATATTTAAAGAGTTCTTTACAATGCAGGAACTTAATATGGCTTTGAGCACCCTTGATCCATCTAAATCTCACGGGCTTGACAATATTCATGGCCAGATGATCTCTAGACTTAGTGGTTGGGGAAAGAAGGGTCTTTTAGAAATCTTTAACTTGTCTTGGAGACTTGGAAGACTTCCCCGTGATTGGAAAAAAGCCCTGATTTTTCCTATTAGGAAACCAAGAAAGAAAGCTAGCGATCCTGAAAGTTTCAGGCCGATATTGCCTTAACAAACTTCTCCTGTAAGCTTATATGGAAAAAATTATTCTTCAGCGACTTACTTACTATCTAAATTCTAATGACTTGCTCTCAATCGAACAATATGATTTTAAAAGGGGACACTCTACTGCGGATCAGATTTTGTACTTCGGACAGAGAGTACGAGACTCCCAGAACCTTAGACCATCACATCATACAGTTGCTGTTTTTCTTGACCTTTCAAAAGCATTTTATAGAGTTTGGAGAAATAAATTAATTATTAAGCTTTTCAACACCTTTGGCATTAGAGACAGAGCCCTATCTTGGATTTTCGACTTTTTGAAAGATCGAGAGATCAGAGTGAGATTTAGAGACTCTTTATCTAAAACCTTTAGGTTCAGCCAAGGCGTCACGCAAGGCTCAGCCTTGAGCCCCTTGCTCTTTTCCTTATACATTGCGGGCATTGAGAAAATCATCTCTAGAAGGTGTGAGGTGGGGCTTTTCGCTGATGATATCTCGTCCTCTGGAACTCTAACTCTGATGTCGTCCATATAGAAAGCGCGATGAATACTACCCTTTCTGACATACAGATTTTTGCTGAGCAACATAAACTGATCTTTAATGTATCAAAGTCAACCTCTAGCT
Organism: Trichonephila clavipes; assembly: GCA_019973935.1. Classification (NCBI taxonomy): domain Eukaryota; kingdom Metazoa; phylum Arthropoda; class Arachnida; order Araneae; family Nephilidae; genus Trichonephila; species Trichonephila clavipes. The sequence continues at coordinate 4,774 of BMAU01011258.1, read as the reverse complement.
TCTTCACGACTAATCGACGTTTATACAATTATCAACCCAAAATTTTTATGGAAAGCAAATCCCTTCGCTATGAAAAACACCCTAAATATTTGGGCTACATTTTGGATCCTGAGATACTTAGCAACAAGCATATAGACTATGTGATAAAAAAAGGCAGGAAGAAACTTGACTTACTGAAATAAATCGCTGGAAGGGACTGGGGTACTGATGCTGGTACTCTCAGACTGACATACACCTCTTTGATCAGACCTGTCTTAGAGTATGGCTCTCAAATTTATTTCAGTGCATCACCTACTAATTTGGCGAAACTGGACCGAGTACAGTCTAGCGCTGCTAGAATTATCACTGGCATGCGACATAGCTGTCCCACAGATCTAGTTCTTTTCGAAGCTGATATCATGCCCTTGGGTCTGAGAAGAAAATTACTGCTCTCAAAGTACTTTTGTAAACTTTACAGTTACGGAGATTATAACCACACATCTGCATATCTCATAACCTGGATAAACAGACACAGACTAAAAAGAGACAGTCCTTTCTCTCGAATGCAAGCGATGGACCTATTAGATCAGGACGTTGAAGAACATTTTTTGAAGAATGTATTTAACACTCAGGAGGGATTGCCTAGAGTCCCTTTTAAACCAGAAATGGGGACTCATACTTCCAAAAATCAAGATCCGCCTGAATATTTACGTCAATTAGCATTGTAGATTATTAATAAAATTCCAGCTGCTGAAATGCAAAGTTATACCGACGGTAGCAAAGACGATCGAAACTCATGTGGCAGTAGCATCTTTGTAAAGGCTCCTAATTGTTCTCATAATATCAAAATTAGGAATCCGGACTTTTGTTCTGTTTTTAGATCCGAGTTAATTGCCATTGATGAAGCTCTCCGAATCATCAAGACGGTGACATCTTCTGATGAAATATGGATAATATTTGATAGCCGAAGTGCTATCCAACACCTTAGCGACTGGACAAATGTTGGAGGCAAAACATCGGTCTCAATTCTTAAAAATCTTAAACAACTTTCCCAGCAACATGAGATATACTTCCAATGGATTCCATCCCACATTGGTCTCTTTGGCAATGACACAGCTGACCCTTTTAGCCAACGAAGATGTCACTGAAGATTTGATGTCGAGAAGAACTTTGACCTTCTCGGAAGTTTTTTCTAAAACGAAATCTTTGATTCAAGAGCTATGGAAGACTCCTCCGACTCACCCCTGGTATAATAGGCAGGCCCCAGGTGGTGCCCTTTCCATCAAGGCAGATAGAGTCGTCCAAACAACTATTAGTAGGCTTGCGAGTGGACACACTAGAGGCCTTTCCTTTCACTTAGGCCAGAAAATTTACGAGAATTGTATTAAATGCAATTTGATGCAGGCAACTCCAGATCATCCTTTGCTTTGTGCAGGACTTGATAGAGAGGACATCTATTCCAGTCCTCTTTTGGTGTACGATTTCCTGAAGACTCTTGGGCTCATGGACCTGGTCTAGCCTGCGGCTAGACAGGATGAATTAGTCAACAACAACAACAATGGTCTCAATCTGCGACATAAATATATCAACGAACTTCATTGGAATTATCTCGTAAGAACAAAAGCGATATACGTAATAATTTAGAATTTTAAAATCTGTCTCATTCTAATTGTTTATATATATATATATATATATAATAAAACGAAATAAGATATCAAGTGAAAAAGTTGTTTAACTTACAAGGCCAAAGAAAAAAGAAATTGGAGTTCAAGAGACAAAACAAATGACGATACAAGAAGAGTCTTTGGACTAAAATGAAGACCTATTATAATTTCTACATCTGTCACTGAATTAGGCCAGTGATTTAGGGTTAAGCCGCTTTATGGTACCAAACTTCAACGTACAGCATGAAATTTCCGACATAATAGAAAAAAAATACAGAGTTGTGTTGAAAAGTTATATATATATATATATATATATATATATATATATATATATATATATATATATAATAAGAAAGTTATATATATATATATATATATATATATATATATATATATATATATAAGAAAAAATTATATATATATATATATATAAAAGGACACTGAAAAGTTATATATATATATAACTTTTCAACATGGCTCTGTATTTTTTTTAATTAAAGACTGAATTTTAATTCTAAATCTAAAAGTTTTCAAAGTTTTTATACTTATCTAAATTTGTTATACTTAAAAGAAAGACTGCTTTTAATCAGCTTGATTTGTTATCTACACTAATAGCTTCCTCTTTTCTATTCTATAAATGGTAAATTTTTGCCTTTTATGGACTATGTTGTGATCTTCAGACCTTCATCCATTTGGCGGGTGTAATTAACTCTAATTTCTCAAGAATGCAGAGTTGTTAATTTGTTCGTTTCTAGCTCTGGAATTTGAAGAACGTGCACAGCATTAAATTTCCTTAAAAAATATTCCGATGAGAAAAAGCACACTTTTTCAAATGAAAATAAATAAAGCATGTTAGTGCCTCATTCATCTTCTTTAAGAATTCTAATTTAGAAACTGTAGTAATAGACTATGAAATATTCCATTTCTATAGCAGCATGGATTTTGAAAAAATATCCATTAATTTTCTACCCGAAAAATACTTGTGTTGTATGTATATCTGAATTAAATTACATTAATTATGTTTTGAATTGATGTATTTTCGTTAAAGGGATTCTATAAGTGTTGTGTTTTTGCAATCATAAACATCTGTTTCATTTATATCGTTATCTTGTTATGGAAAACTATACCTGTTTATGAAATTGCCGATTAAAATGAAAGAATATAGAAATGCGCTGTAAAAAATTCATAGATATGTAAATATTACTATGGGCAAAAAAATAAAATGTTAATGTTCCCAGTGCCCTTGCGTTATGTTATATCGCAGTTCTACATTTCAGCATGAATAAGGTAATGGCCTTTTTAGGTTATCAGAGTCAATTGTGAAGTAATTTAGTGGTTATATTGAGAGATTGGTCTCTAAATGAAATTAAATTTTGCCTTCAAAATCCTCTTGCAATGAGGCTGCTTAAACCCAGTGTTCATACCCATTGTCTTGTGGCCGGTATTGTTGAGTCACGGTTCGAGCCCAAAGGCTACTGAAGTCCCAATAAGAAGAGGAACTGAGGCATGTTAGATCTTTTTCGAGGCTCAAAGTTCATCGGTTGGTTGGCCAAGGTATGGAAGTTTGAAGAGGGGCTCCAGCTCAGGTGTTGTATTCGTCACTTGACCGTGGTTCAAAAATGCGTAGTCTGTCACCAATAGCCACCGTGTTGCTTTATAGAGCAACGTTAATAGAACTCTCACACACTCTAGTTGCCACCTTTAGTTCCATGTTTATCCATTTAACTTAAAAATATCTTTTCTCTCTCAAAAGAACATGAATTATATTTTTTGATATTCTGTATGTTCCCATACTTTAGAGTGCTTATAAGGCACGCATACTTTTACAGCACTGAGTCCATAAAATTAAGAATAGCTTTTATAGCGACGTACGACACGGTTACGAGTTCCGTGGTCGTTGTTCGGGATTTCCCTGGTTCGAGTTTCAATTTCTCGTCCCGTTTAATAATATAGTATACTACGTGTTAATTTCATCTGGGCTTCAAATATTCACGCGGAGAGTTGTGGAAATTAAGAGCTAGGTGCTGATACACAAGTGTGATTGTCGACATCTGATCGGAATTCTAAATTATAAGGTATGCTGCCAAGTCTTTGAGTAAGAGCTAGGATGTAAATTCAAAAACATCTTCGTGTCTATATGTAATATTACGGGCTTATTTTTCGCATTTTGGTATCCAAATATTTTAGTTTTAATGCAGTCGTAGTGAAACGGGTTCTATTCACGCTTCTACTAATCCTCTTGGGTAAAATATTTCTGTTAACTTGGTTTTTTTGTAAATGCGAGCTTCTATTTAAGTGCTAGTCGTGGAGTAGGTGGGATGATGGTTTGAAAATTGGGTATAAAAGAAGAAAGCATAGTGTTAGCGAACGGTGGCCGCACTTGGTATAGTTTATTCAGAAGGAACAATTAAGGAAATGTCTGATTCTTTCTCGAACCCTGTCACCCGCTGTCGAAGAATCGCGACAGTAGTAGTGTGTGTGTGGGGGTTGGGTTGGGATAAGGTTATATCGCCCTTAACCTTAAATCGCACACACACACACACACACACACACACTTGATTTAGCGTTCACAGTCACAAATTCGTGAATGCAGTTAATAACACAGGTACGTTCAAGTTCTGGTGCCACTGAAGACCCGTGGTGGTAGAGTGGTTGATGCACGTTACATCTGTCGTGGTTCTCAGTCTTCACGATACCTTGATCTGTATGTTTGGTGAATGGAGGTGCGCGCCAGGTATCATCCTCATTACCTGACCGTGGTTCAAAATTACGAGAACCATTGATTATGGTTAAAAGACATTGTTTTCTTCAAAAGAAGCGGCAAGAAACGGCGCAACAAGAAGCAAACAAAAACAAGATTTATATTTTTCTCTGTGACTTCGAAATATATTTTCATTTTTCAAAATCTCTTCAAAACAGCTCATCAATAACACAGGATGTTATTTATTTAGAAGATAAGTAATTAAAAATTTAGTGAGCCGAACCTCTGCCTTTACTCTTAATTAACCAATGGTTTTTGACACGTGCATTGAAAATGGGAATGAAAAAGGACAATTAATGTTTTGTATATACTATGAAGAAAATTTTGTAGTGAAAACAATTTTGAGGCTTTTCACCTTGTTTTGTAATAC
>BMAU01011255.1:0-75001 GCA_019973935.1 Trichonephila clavipes | reverse complement strand
ATTTTGGCGAGAAATTTGCTAAGCTTTGTAACCCTGCAGACTGTCATCCCCCTGTTTCCTTCCCCTCTCCTCTTACAAAAAAGTGCTCTTTATTTAACGACTTCCCATAAATATCCCGCAATAATGCCTAAATGTTGCCAAAACAACAAAACAAAATTTTAGTTGTTAAAAGATAAATCCTTAAAAAAATGATTTATTCAAAAAATAATCCTAATTAAACACCAAAGAATATAAAAATTGAATAAATATTCCAACCGATAAACATATCTACTGTAAAAATATGTAATCTTGAAAAATTGCATGTAAAGTATAAATTGTCCACTTAGTAAGAAACATGACATCATATGACGTCATATCACTTAAAAATTAAATTTTAAAAGATTCGGAAAGAATTATGAACGCCAAACCTATTTAAGAACCTTTCTCGTGTAATTTTGTGTACGTGTACAAAATTTCTCGTTATTTGGTTGTCTGGATCTTGAGTTATGAGGGAACAGACATCAAATGCGTCTTATATATATATAGATGCTTTTTTGAAAAATAAACAAGTGTTTCCACTAATAATGAAAATATCAAGAACTTGCGTCAAACATTTATTAATTTCTTTTTAAATTTTTCTATTTAAATTTAAATTTCCTTCTCAGTGTTAAAAAATTTATAAGGGAAAGTAAATGTTATTAAATTAAATTAAAAAAAATATGTGGAGTGATGTTTCCACTTTCCCCCCTGTAGTTTTAAAAATATATATAAAATATTTTTTACTGTTTTGAAATTTAATGTTAAGAGTAAAATTTGACACCATATATCTGATAATGTTTTGATTTTTATAGGAGGTTTGCACATGAATTTTCACAAAATATAATTTCTATTTTATGCAAAATTTTACTCTATTTTTTTATTTCAGAAGAATAATAAAAATTGTTTCAAGCGCTTTAATTTGTATATGTGTTTTCCACAAAAATAGTTTTCACGTTTATTTTGTGCAGTAGAAAATTTTATGTTATTAATTATATTCTATCTGAATTGTTCGCTTCACAATCTACTACCATTTTTACCTTTCTTTTTTTCATTTTTACTTATCATTAAAATATTTTATTTATATAATATACTATATAATATTTTTTTTTGATTACATAACTTTTGTTGTTGTTTTTGAAACATCTTTAACACTGAAGACAAGAGACTTGAATTCTTGTCTTTTATTTTTGAACTTTATTCGTTTTGGCTGTTGTGTTGTATATGTTAATATAAAATTTTTTATTATATTATTTTAATGCCTTTTTAAGTATTCACGCATATTGCAGATAAAAGAGAAATCATTGCCTTTTTATCAAAATGTATGGTTATTCTGTTCATATATTTTTGTACATCACTTTTCTGTAATTGAAAAAGCTAATATAACCTGTGTTAATCTACTGTATTATACTTGCAACTTATATTAGTTTATTCTGTATTAAATCTGGTGTAACTTAAACCACCGTAAGTCCAGGTCTTAAAAGAAAGAAGCTGTTGAATAGGCTTTTAAATTAGTTTTAATAACACACATCACAACTTTATACATATATACATTCAAAAGGAAAAAATGCAGCATAACATTTGTGCCGTAACTTACTTCGCCATCTTACGTACTCGTTAATCTTTTTTCTCCTCTCCCAACGTGCGCAAAGCGTAAACAGGCGCCGAAAGAGTTAGCGCTTGTATTTCAGTTGCAACAATACTTTTAATAAAGTCTGATTTTATTAAAGAATTATTTTTCTCCTCAATATTAATTATTTCATAACTTTAATTTTTATATAAAAATTTGTATAATTATTTATTATAAATAAATATTGGTACTCTTGTGTCTTATAACAACCATATTGGTGACATTTAATGAAAAGAAGCACATGGTTATTAATTCAGCATGTACAACACGGGAAATCAGGGTTGCCAACTTGGCAAGTTATGTTGAAAGTGGCATTGTTGTGATAGTACCTAAATATTTTATTTATAACAAAATATTACTTTATATTTCAGAAATAATCATGAAAAACATATAATTAAAAAATTATAATAAAATAACATATAATTAAACAAATATTTTTCCTGTTCACCATTGCTATCGTGTAGCAGGTTCTTGTTGTGTTTTCTTACTATATCTAGAGAAATCTATTTTATGGATTGTTTGATTGAAATGAGAACCGTGCCTTGTGAGAAGGTACTGTTATACAGGTGAGTTTGTGTTACTATTTAAAGTATTATAGCATGAGATAAATGAGGATGTTGAGATAATAATTGTAATGTCTTTGAATATTTGCTATTCAATTTAGTGAGATTAAAATTTGCGAATTTTCATATGATGGCCACTTGGGCTTATACTAGATTTTGTAAGTCTTAAGCCAGATCATGGCTTTCAGTATCAGTTAAGTAAATCTTTTATTATTATTAGTTAGAGTTCGAGATTCCTTGTGCTTAGGAGTTTGTTCCTATTCAATGCTTGCCAGTAAGATATTAGATTGAATAGAATTGGTTGAGTTTTACATTGACTCTTGAGTATTCATCCCCAAACACTAATACAAACTATGGATTGTTTCAATCACAATGGCCTTACAGATATAACAAAGTAGAAGAAAGGCAAGTTATGTTTCAAAAGTTTTAAAATTAAATGAAGCTGTGAAATAATGTAAATGCAATTTTACTGGGGGAAAAAAGGATTCCAGCTGATTTTTAGAACATGCCGGTTTGGTATTCAAGCATTTCTTTTTTGTTTGTTTGATTTGAATGAAAAAGAATAAGCTCCTTGAAACTGTTCCATGCCAGTACTACAGTCACAAAGTTTAGAAGTCTACACAAATATTGTAATTCTGTGATATAACTTTCTTTTAAAAGTGAATGTTGGAAAATTTCTTTAAACTTTAGTTGCATAGGTAAATTTCCTATTTCATTTTATATTAATATCTAATAAATGATGCTCCATTTAGTTAAACTTATTCAAAATTGGCATGCTATATGAATATCATGTGCTTTTGACCTATTTTATTTATGCATCACATTATTTGTTTGGAAATAATTAAAATAATATTTCAGCCTATAATGTTAAAAGCAAAAACTTTTCTGAAGTTTTATTCTACAGTTTAAAGAAATCCTTTTTGCTAAAAAGGCATTCCTCCACCTTTTTATTCTGATTGGCCAATTATTATTATTTTTATCTATTTTGAATTTTATTTCCTATATAATGATTTTATGCTTAAAGATGATTCTGATTTTAAATAAATGTCATGCAGTGAAAAGTTAGTTATGTTACTGTAGAGGGAAATTAATGCAAATGGCAAATCTGAGCTCTAAAGCATCATACATTTTCCAATAGCTGTATATAAAATAGAAAATGAAGGCATTGTCTAGAGCAGGGATGGCAAACTAATGGCACGTGACACAATATTTTGGACACTCAACCATTCAAAATAAAGTTCAGTATGAAGTATTACGAACAAGCGCGAGTGACAGGTCCCGAAGTGGTGGAGATTTTATCCCAGACACATTAACTGTTTGAAGAAGCTCACTAATGCCATTTTAACCATATTTTCATCTACCTATGCTTGTAAGTCATTTTTTTCAGAGATGAATAACATTTTAAGACTCTTAGAGACCATTTGGCAGATGACTCCAATTCAGCATGCATTCTGCTAAACAATCTGCTAATTATGCTCTTACAATCCTAATATAGTTATTTGCCATCTATAATCTGCAACAACAGAAGTCACACTAATGTTAGTTTAATTTGAATTACACGTTTTACCAAAACTGCTATACACTTATACTTTACTTTTGTAGTAAATAAAAAGTTTTGAGTTATTATTTGGTTTTATTTCCCCAATATAATCACTAGTTAAAATTATTTGAAAGCACGTCTGTACCTCATTAAGCATTTCTTTAGAAAAAATGGCACGTTGATCCGTAAAGGTTCGCCACCCCTGGTCTAGAGTGTATTATTGTGTTTTTAAAAATCATTTATCTTTTTCTTTTCGAATTTATTAAAAATATTTACCCGAGAAATCCAATTGATTTCATGGCACAAGTGAAAAGCTGGGAAGCAAAAGCCTGAAATATTTAAAACAATAACATTTAATACATAGAATAGTTTGCCTGGAACATTTGACTTGATAAAAAAAAACGAGCATTTGCTGCTCTCATATTTGTTACTACATATTCAGGTGAACAAACATCCTTTTCCAAGATTCAAATAACTTAAGCAACTTCATAAGCAAAACTTTTTACAGTCATACTTAGAATTTAAACCAATTTGCCAGATATAACAAAGCTTGAAACAACGATGCAAAATCACTATTCTAATTAAGTTTTTTACTAAAAATCTTACACTTATTAAATTTTTTTTGTCCTAAAATTCCATGCATGGTTGAACCTCTATTTAATGAAATCAGTAAATCCTGAAAAAAAGTTCGTTATATAGAAATTCATCTTTCAATATACTTTATAAACCCCATAAAACAAATTTTAAATTCATACTTTTTTGTAAATTAATATCTTTATTTTATGTATCTTACTCCTCAGAAAAAACTGCTAGGAGAACTAGAATAAAGAATGTTGTGGAATATACTGTATTTTCAACATTAAGAAAATAATTTTGTCCTTAAAATTTATTAATTTTAAGGACATTTTCTAATTTGAAGTATGCAAGTAGTTTTAAGCGCATGCATAATTTTATTACTAGAAATTCTAAACACGCACAATATTACTTGTGCCTTTAAATTTAATTTCTCATAAAATCTGTTAATTTTGTTTGAGTTTTTTCATGGCTTTTCTTAATTTTTATTAGCCATCCATTGCTACCTAGAAATTGGTTGCATCCCAAAGCCTTCACAAATTGAAGAGCTTTCTCTATTACGAAACGTCTAGAGATTGGAACATGTTCTTAAACGTTTTGAACAAGAATTTGATGAATCATAATTTTGTAACTTATCTCGATTTTTCATAATAGCTGATAAACTGTTTTGAGAAACACCAAATTTTAAAGCAAAATCTTTTTTATTGGTGCCTTTTTCCACTTCCTGAAGAATTAAATTTTTTTGTTTAATGCTCAAGCACTTACGTTTTGACATTTTCGAACTAAAAAAAAACCAAGTCGCCATTACGATTGATGAACACTACAAATGAACGGAAACTAGTTCAAGGGCACATGACATTCCACTGAGGGTGAAAGGGGATATCAAAAATATCTCTAGTTAACTGGACAATGGGGGTGAAAAGTTGCACATCTTGGATGAAACGTCCAGAATTCTATTGCTCTCAACGACTTTGGTACGTAATAAAACCATAATTCATGACCACTATAAAATGTGTTAAAAAACTGAATAACTGGAAACATCCAGAAATACTTTAAAAATAGTTAGAAAAAAGTTCGTTGTATAGAAAAAGCACTTCGCTATTGGGAATTCTATATTGCCAAGAAAATCATGAAATGTCCTTGGTTCCAAGAAAAAGTTCGCAGCATAGAGGTTCGTTATATGGAGCTTTGACTGTATATCTAAATATGCATATCCCTGCAACTTGACCAGGGAAATCTAAATAGGGCTGTTTAAAAATGAATGGCTCCATACAAAAGCAACTAATATAAATTTTGTGTGAAAATAAGATGTTACGTAATTGTCTAAAACATTGAAACTTGTATACAAGAACAGCGAAAAAGTCAGTGTTAATTAGTAGTGAAAACAAAAAATTCTGGAATAAAATACTTTCAGAATTGTTGGTAAAATTTTTTTTTCACAAGCTTGATTAATTTTAATTCTCTTCATGAAGATATTTTGTTATGGGTTCTTGTATTTAGTTCACAGAAATAAAAATAACTTTAATGGATGTTAGTTTTTGAAGCAATAGAGAATATTGCTGTGTGTAAACTTTTACTTAAATAATATCTACACTCTTAAAATCCGAAGGTAAACAAACATCTATCTATCTATGTCTGAATCTATGATGCCCTATCTTCTCACGAACCACACGACGCAGAAAATACCAAAACTTCGGGAAAGATCCGAGGAATCTGTTTTGACCATTTATATTCCGATATTCCAATTAGTAAAAAAGATATTAATTAAAAACCTTAAAACGCATAATTAGTACTATTTTTCACCGCCAGGAGAAAATTTTCTTTTTTTCCAGACGTTTTTAAAACGCGATCTAATTTTTTTCATGAGACTCATACAAAAAAATAATTACAGATTCGGAAAGATCATTTACTTTGCCACGATATGGTATAATTTATTTTACAAAATAATTATATTTTGTATTTTTTACGATTTTTTTTTAAATGAGTCGAAATCGATACGTTTTTATGAAGAAGATTTCTAAATTGTTCCGCTTGCATTTTCTTTCGCTCTAATGAAAAAAATATTTTACACTAAAAAGGTTCTCTTTTAGAATCAGTCATTTAAAAAATTTAACGTCAAAAACTTTTTTTATGATTTTTCAAAAAATACTCAAAATTTTATTTATTTATAAAAACAAAGTTATTAAGTATTTAATCTCACGAAACTTTTTTTTCCGTGTGTAGAACAATATTATACGTAATCTGTACAAAAATTGATAAAACATCTTAAAAATTGCGGGTTTTTTTTTAAATTGTGTTTTTCGTTTTTTTCCTTTTGTGAGAAATATGTAAGCATTACTTTTTTAAAAGTCTTTTGTTTAAAAATTACCGTTGTTTGCAATCGATATATGAAGTTTGAAAGCATTCACTTAAAAATGAAGCCCGAATTTTTTTTTTTTTAACTTGAACAAATAACGCAATGCGTAATTGAACATATCTTACTTTATTTTAAGGGTCAATTCAATGCTTTCCCCTCGGGAACCCACAGCGTGGATGCCAAAAGCGCTGCTTTATAAAACGGCAGTTTCTAGGTTCGAAACTGAAAAGTTTATTCAATTTCACTTTGCGTTATTTGTTATTTACTTTTTTTTTCGGGCTTCATTTTTAAGTGAATGCCTTGAAACTTCATATGTTGATTGCAAACAACGGTCATTTTTAAACAAAAAATGTAACAAAAATAATGCTTAAATATTTCTCGCAAAAAGGGAAGAAAACGAAAAACACAATTTTTTTTAAAAAAAACCCGTAATTTTTTCAAAAAAAATTGTGTTTTTCGTTTTCTTCCCTTTTTGCGAGAAATATTTAAGCATTATTTTTGTTACATTTTTTGAAGGTTAAAATAAAATATCAAAATGTTTTATCATATCGGTTTTTTTAATGTATTTTTCAGTATATATATATATAGGCTAACTTGCATATATTTATATGTTTAATCAAGCGTTTAGAAAAAAGCAATCGTTTCAATAGCTACCTGTAAATTTTTCTTTGATTTTAATAATTATATATAAGTAATAAATAAAATTTCTATATGTTTTTTAAAAGGATTATTTATATTAATTCATTACTAAATGAATTTTTTGTTAATTATAAAGTACATCGTCTATTATTTTGGATCAAAATACATTTTAGAGACATTTTTAAGCTAACTATATGTAACGATTGATTGATTCATGAAAATCTGAAATCTATTGTATTATTTTAGATTCTTGGAAACTAACTATTATTAAAAAATGATGAACGTTTTTTGTTTTACTCTTAGCATCAGAATCGGTTTTTTTATTGCTTCACATTAATAATTTTTTATAATTCTAACGCAATATTTTTTTTACAAGTTATACATCAAAATTTGAAGCTATATCTTATCTGTGAGAAGGAGGGGAAGGTAGAACAAAAATTTTGCACTAAAGAAAACCGTGTTCGGGCTACAGAGAGGGGAAAGAAACCTGTCTTAAATCAAAAATAAGTGGAATGGAACAAATTTCGAAAAAGGGAAATTTTTTGACACAATTTTAGAAATCACTCGCATTGTGCGCGTACAAACACACACACGCGCAGAAATGCTGATGTAATGAGGAAAAGAGAAAGCCCGAGCTAAGTGGTGGTGGTAGGGGGGTGGAAGTCATTTTGAAAAAGAGTATTAGAAGTGCTGATTTTGTGAAGGAAAGGGATGATTTATAAAAGTAGAGATATAGCCCGTGCAGCGCCAGGCCATGCAGCTAGTAGAAATATTAATTGTTTATTGAGAAAGAGATCTTTACATTAGATGGCTCAATACTACAGTTGAATATTACGTTTGGTAGCACAGTCCAATTTTGCAATACTAGGAATGAGCATCATTATATAAAGATTTAAGTATTTTCTCTTTGCATTTCAATTGGTTAGTTTAAATTTGAAAAAAAAAGTAGATCTCTGCAATATTTTGATATAAACTTTCTGTTTTCTGTTACTTAACAAATTATTATCATTTAATAAATATAGAGATGTTCAAAGAAGTTGAAGTTCATAGAAAAAATAAACCACATAGATCATACTCAACTTTTTTTCCTGCTCGGCCGCATCCATATGCTAGTTATTTCACGAGGTCCGCAACATGAGGATAAATGGGGAAGAAATGCTTTAAAACCAAGTTAACATTGGGAATTTAAAATGTGGAAAATTGATCAAAATATTATGACTCCTGTTTTACCTTTTTTATTTACTATTTTTTATTTTTGTCCCTAACAATAAATTAGAAGCATTTAAGAAAAACTTCACAATTTTTGCATCAGTAAACGGTTTCATATGATTACCAATAATATAACAAATTTCATAGGATATGTCTTTGTTACCGCCGTGATATTATCACTGACAAAACGCTGTTGCAAAGATTATTTAAGAAAGCCTATTTATCACTTTTCCTCGAATATCTCTTTCAAGAGGTGTCTTTATATGATTCCTATTTATTGGTATTTTTTAAATATAGCACTTTCGTGACAAATCGAATAATTACTGATCCATGTTTGTTTTTCACTATAAAATAGTAAACCTCCCGATCGTCTTGAAACGATATATTCTCGTTGAGTATTTTTCGCTTACAAGATGAGAAAGATAGTTAAAAATTACTGGTTCCACCCATAAAATTATCGCTTCTCCACTGTTGTCTGTTATCACTAACTGTAACCGTTCCAAATAGAAAAAGAATATCAATTCGAACCCGTACGACACCGACACCAAAAAGGAGTGGATCAAGACAGCGCTCTGCACCCAAATTAATTTTTGTAATGCAGTGCTATCGCCATCCGTTGTCCAAAATATTAATTATTTTTGTGAATATATCTCATGATTATTTATCAAACCTCAGTTTAATTTGAAATTTATTTAGTTAATGAAAATAATTTATTGTATTATAAAATAAATGATTGAAAAAGCCAAGTTTTTTTAAATTATGTAAATTTCATCAAAATATCTACACTTTTGCTTTGCATAAAGAATCTGTTTCAATTGTTCACACATATTTAGTGTTTTGTTTGTTCAGAACTGTTTATGGTAATTTTATCAAAATTAGGGCTTAAATTTCTGTTTTATAGATAACCTTTTAATTCTTGAAACCTTTCCCTTTTGGTTTGTATGTCCCACTTCGACAACAGTGATAATTCATCACTATTTCTCCATTTTGAAGTGTTTTACAACCTCGCTGTCTAACATATTTTGACATAGTCTTGTTTTCTTCTTCTTTCCATGTAACAAATTCTATAATGTTAATTAAAAGAAGGTTTACATTTACTAATATAAAATTATGTAAACTTTAGTAGAAAAGATTTATACGTAAATGTATACAATTCAGTCTACTACAGTGAAAATTTATAAACTAAATGTTTTTTAAATGCAACTATTCATACCACTGAAAGTATTGAATTCCTTCAAAATCTCTTCATTTACATCACACTGTTGGTGATCAAGAATATTTTTTAAATGTCTTTTCAAACAGAAAGGGCGAGTGAAGACTTGATTACAAAATGAGCAGATTAAGTCTCTGCTATGCACATTCATTTCAGAAAACAATAAGTATGCAAAAATTGATTACAGAAAATGAAAAAAACAGATTGACTAATTAAAATAACAAGAAAGATAACAAACAATTAACAAAATAAAGTAAAAAAAATACAAGAAACCAAAAGTAAAAATTATTAAAAATGTAAATAAAATGCAAAAGCACTTCCGCAAAAATCGTTCGACTAATACAGGGATACAAAAATAGCAAGGCAATCAATTATTTTAGTTTCCATATTTCGTAACAGGTGGCGCTAGCACTGTATTAAAAAATCTAACTGGGTGCAGAGCGCTGTCTTGATCCACTCCTCAGCAAAAAGCAAAGTTATATTCAGTAAGACCCCGCTTAACGCAGTGTATGCGTTCCATCAAAGTAGAGCGTAATATGAACAGCGTTAAACGAGGTTGTCTCATCATGTAAATAATAGGGTTAGGGGAAGATGGGCAGAAAATTGGTCAGGTATTTTACCATTAAATTTATTAATTATGTTTTTTATAACAATAAAACAAAAATTTATTTTTTACAAATATAAAAACATAATAAACGAATATGTATATAAATATAAATAAAATTCTATAAGTCAGTTGGTTACATTTTAGATCATTCAGTCTCTTCTGTATTTCCAATCTTCTGCTATTTTATCGAGAAGGTAGATTGGCTTAATGGCATTTTGCGTTCAATTTCGTCATCAATCTAGATAGAAATCGTTTTTCCATTTCCTCTATTGTAATATTTCTAGAAGTGAAGTGAATGTGGGGTTTAGTGGCGCAAGGGCCAACTTTGGCCAAGCTGCGCCAAACACTTGTTAAAATAAAAGCCGTATAATTTTAAAAATATATATGTTTAAAAGTATATGTACACATATATGCATGCATACAAGACCATATCTTGAAATAAAAGCATTAAAAAAGACAAATGTTAGTTTAAAACAAGGTTAGACAATACATGGTATAAAAAATTATTCTCTATAGTTCCTGTATCGGGATGGAGTTAATGCGCGTAAATATCCTTTAGGAAGAATGAAAGGATCTTGCTCAAGTTCCTCCTCCACGTCGTAAGTAATCATATCCTCGTCATCAGTTGTTATTTCTGTAGGTGTTGCATTTCTAGATCTATGTGGAACCCTTTTTATTTCAATACCTGGTTTCTGTGTTTTGGGGCGCTTTCTTCTATTTCTTGACTTTCGTTTTACAATTTGTTGGACTTCAGCTGCAGTAGAATGTTCACTGTTGGATTCATTAGGGACATACTCGGGTAAGTTTTCAGTTGAAACCGAATTAAGTTTAGCAGGAGTTGTACGAGAGCGGGTTTTAGTTTCTAAAGGTGAAATTAAAGTATTCAGGTTATTGTCAGGGGAAATAGTTGTAGTAGGGATGGGTATTTGTAATAAAGACTCACTTTGTATTGTTGGTAGTATACCAGATGGGGAAGGAAGTAGATTGTCTTGAGTAGATGAAGATGACGTGGAGAAGGTAGAAACTGAAGACGAGGTACCAGGCAATGGATTTTTAGAAGATATGGGTGTTAGGCATTGCAAAGGTGGACAGATTACGTTTGTTATATTTGGAACTGTTTGGGTAGTTGTGGATATAGTTGAAGGTCTAGTAGCCTGAGCATACGTTTGGGTTAACTGAGGAACTATTAATTTGCGTGCTTCAAAATAAGATATGTTTTTATTGGTTTTAATTTCTTGGATCTGCTTTTCTAATTTCCATTTGTGGCATAATTTTGAATCTGAAGGATGAGACTGCGTACAATTAACACATTTTGGCTCTAGAGTACAATCCGTGGAAGAATGTCTAACGGAAGCACATCTAGAGCATGTTAATTGGCCTCGACAGGAAGTTTGGGAGGGACCGAACCTCTGGCATTTGAAACAGCGCAGAGGGTTCGGTATATAAGGACGAATTTTACAATTCAGATATCCAGCTTTGACAGTGGTAGGTAGTTTCGGTTTATTGAAAGTAAGAATTATATGTTTTGTTGGAATAATATTCGAATCTCTTTTTATTGTTATTCGCCTGACTTGAATCACACCCTGATCAGAAAAACCTTCAAGTATTTCCGCATCAGGAGTGCTCAACAAGTCAGGTTCAGAAATGACACCTCTACATGAGTTTAGGGTTTTATATGAGGACTTACAGTTACTGGTGAATTGAAAAAGGTTTTGGCGAGAAGAAACGACTTCGTTTGTAAATCAGACATGGTTTCAATAAGTAGATTCCAGGAACGCAGTCGTTTTACGGATTTCGGTTCTCCGCCTATTCCGATGAGCGTTTTATGAATAGCGAAAGGCGATATTTTTGACATGGTATTGTTCGGAAGTGAAATTAATAAAAATCGAGTATGTGTAGAAAGAGTATCAATGTTGCGAGTGGGTAATACATGCGCATCATGTGTTGGAATGGGGGTTTTAAAAGATGCGTTTTGAACTTTTCCCTTAATTTGACTTATTTTGAATTTTTTTTTTAGAAAGGAGGTGGAGAATTCCCTTTGATTATCAGAAGACCAGTTTGGCAGGGCTTTCCCTAGATTCAGCAAACAGTAGTGGCCTCGGGAGAGCCCCCCGCTCTGCAATGCAGGACCCCATCCAGGCACCACTTGGAACTACAAGACAAGCGGGATTATACACCAGCTGATAGAGCAGCCAGGACATGCTGGTTAGGCTGTCCCGGGCTCCTGTACTATCTGGCGGCCTGAGACGCAAAACTCAGCTTTTCTCCTGTACCCTCTACATGGCCGCTTCCTCCAAGACCCCACCTCACTAGTCCAAAGGTCCTCAAAAGTTCAAAACCTCGCTCCAAGTGCCAGTTTTCCCAGGGAGCAGTCCGTTGTGTCATCATACCAATAGTGAAAACCCATCAGACACAACTTCATTCCACTCAGTCCTGGTCTGCCACAGGACTTTGTAGCAGAAAAATAAAGATAATAAGGTGAACACAAAAAAAGCAAGAATCGAACATAAAAGAAGCAACAAAATCAAAATATTGAAAGAAATTTAAGCAAATCAAATGAAAAGAACGTGATATAAAATGTAAACCATAATACGGTAGTAAAAAAATATCAATTTTTTTTTTACTAGAAAAAAATAAAGTTGGAACAATGGTCATTGTCCAAAGTTGGTCTGTGGTCTGGACGTGAAAAGAAGAAAAGGAAAACTAGAATGGCAAGAAAAGGGGCCGAAAATAGAGAAGGATCACTAGGGTTCCCCGGGTTCGTGAAGCCCGTGTTTATACCAAAGACAGTAAACCCCTAGGGAGAATGAAAAGATCACTAGGGCACCTCGGGAGCGTGAAACTCGTACTCACCTAAAGAAGGTGAGCCCCCTGAGGGGGTAATATTTCTAGAACGAGTAACTCTAGCTGCAGAGCTTGTCGTAGTTACAGTTACTGATGACAATATTTTTTTTTTATTCTTAAGAATGGTCCTTATTGTTGAAGTTGCCAAATTCAATGTAGCACCAATTTGAGATTGACGTTCACCAGTATCTAATCTTCTAATCACGTGCATTTTAGTTTCTAGTGAAATGCTTTTTTTATGCTTGATTTTCGTGTTTTTTTACTATCACCCATGATATAAACTAAAAATCATAATATTTGTCACTATAGCAATCGTTATATTATATAAATTTATATTTACAATAACGTCAACAAATGTTTGAAACGATAAAAGTACTTTCGTATAATACCGCCGGTAAGAAGAAACACAGATAAACTGCTTTGGATATCGGAAAGCCTAACGCTGCGTGCTATTTCGGGGAATCCCACAATTCAAATAAAAGAGCGTTAAACCGAACGGGGTCTTACTGTATTTGATTTCTTGACAAAGAATTTCCCACCAAATTTTTAATACAATGTTCTTAAATAAGTAAATTTCTCAGAGCAATGGACTATAGCCAGGTCACTAAAAAAGGCTCGGTGGGCCACAGGTTAAGTATGGTTGACAGATGAAAAATGTTCGAATATTAGTGAAGAGACATAATCTGAAACTAAAAAATTAAGTGAAAAAGGTGAGTATATTTGAGACTTCGAAGAATACTCGTGACACAAATAATAAAGGAGAGAATATATTGAACAAATATGTAGATTACTAAAAGAATTTTATAAAGAACAAAGAGAGAACGTACAAAATCACATTTAGTAACTATATATATTTTCTGCTTTTTAACTTTTCGGTATTTACGTACTATCACAACCATGTCAACGTTCGAGATAACTTGGCAACACTAATTTGACATGTGTCACTCACGTTGAATTGGCAACCATATGTGCTTCGTTTCATATAATGTCGCCAATACGGTTGCGATAATACGTAAGTACTAACTTATCTTTGTTGTTCCCCGGTTTCTCATTGTGGTTCATAAGTCTTCTAATTCAAATATTGTTTCAATTATAATTAATTAGGAAGTTATTGCCCTTCCCCCAAAATATATATGCACGATTAGTACTGTATTGATTAATTAACTTAAGGGGAATAGAATATATTTTCAGATGAGAGAGAAGAGTTAAAAAAAAAAACTGTTGAAGACCCCGGGGAGGGGGGATTTCACAATTCTCCCTGCTAGTGCAAGTTAGATCAGGGGTGGCCAATCCACGGCACGCGTAGCACGGAATTTTTGCAGTGGTACGCGGGGACTTACAGAAAATTTTTGAAAAGATAATAAATAACCATTTCTTACAATTTTATTGAACTGGGGTTGTCTCAGACAAAAAATCTCAAAATTTGGATCAAAATATGTTTGTGAATAAATGTTTTCTACTGTGAACACATAATAAAATAAATATCAATCAAAACTAGCTAATGCACACCTACAATAACTTAATTTTGTTAGCATTTGTGAGAGCTAATCCTAATAAAGATGACTTGGTAAAAAAAAAAGTAGTAATTCAAAAGCCACATGAAGTAGATACTGAGCGTTTAATAATTATTTTGAATTAAATTATTCAAGGTACTCATTTCAATTCCTACTATTAACTCACACTCTCTCTATATTTATTTATTTGCTTATTTATTTATCTTGGTGGAATTTTCAATCGTTAATAAAATACATTTTAAAGCGCTCAATTGAGCTGAAATTTTATATACATAATTATTTCGGATGACAATACAATAATTTAATTATAATTAATAAAAATTAATTGATTAAAACTAATTATTTAAAGAAATACAAGTACAGCCACGTTTGCGTCATTTCTGGCGACTTAGCGACTTGTATCAAAACTTGAAAAGGTCTTTTCCTCACGTTTTAAAGCATTCAGTCGAACTGAAATTTTCTATTCACGATTGTTTTGGATGACAATACGATACTTCAATGATGATTAATAAAAATTAATTACCACTTAATGTTGTGATTTTGTCACATGTTTAAACATATTTATGTTAATAGTAACTATTTAATAAAAAATAACTAAAATAAAAATTTTCTTTGCTGATCTAAGTAGGAATTGACTTAAATTTTTTTTTAAATTCTTGTGTTTTTATTTTATACCCCTAACCTAATTGATTTAACTAGTAAAAAGTTAATTAACAAGAAAATCTAAGTTTGGGTGTGTCCTTTCGTCTTATTTATTATTTTTAAATTTCGACAACAGACTTGCATTAAAAAATGTGCTTTTTGTCCATAATAAGCATATAAGTGCCCATAAATAATCCCACAATAACCTTATAAGTAATATTTTTTCTCTTTTTCCATGTTTGTTGGAAAAATTGAAGTGTGGCACGTTTAATTTTTTTTTTTATCAAACAGTGGTACTCTTCCCAAAAAGGTTGGCCACTCCTGAGTTACATCTTCCAATAATCCAAAAATGGCGTAGTACAATAACTTCAGACAACAAATAGACGAGGGGATTGCTGAAGTGTAAATGGGGACCAAGGCTTGGAAAACTCTTATTTCCTGAGTTGGAAGATATCCAGGGACGTCTCACGGCATAGGCCAGGGCCTCGGCCATGGGGGGCTCGTCTCGCTCTCGATTCAGCCTTAAAAAAAATCATGATTCGAATAATTTCAACGGTCAAATGTTTTTTTCCGGTTGTATTCTCCGAAAAACTGGGAAATTCAGACGATATTTCCACTGGTTACATGTGATGACCACCATGCATAGGAATAGGCATAGTCCTACCACTATCGTTACTCATTCAGTTAAAAGGCGGCAGTCGGTCGAGCAGGTTTGTGTGATTGTAAGTCATGCACTTTTATTGCTTTCGGGTTATTGTTTGTACGAGTATTTGACAACGTATGTTACGTATTGTTTACTTTTTAGGGACATTAATGGGGCCTACATTTGTATATGGACCCAGGACCTACTTTTGAGTAAAGGCCCAATACCTCAATAAGTCTTAAGACGTCCCTGAATACATCATTTGATGTTGCGATGGCATTACAATTAAATTTATGAGCAGAAATAGTGAAGACGTTAGATATTGGATTCCTTAAACTATGTGAACTATGGTGAGTCTTACGATGATGATGAAAAGTATTGAAGGAAAAATTTGAAGTATTGAATGTTGAGAAGTATTGTATTAGTATTAGAATGCAAATTTTTGTGCATGAATTAAATAAATAGAATTCTTGCACATGAATAAAATGTAAATTATTGTGAATGAAAGGCATCCTTCAAAAATAAACTCTTATGCATCTTTTGTCGCAAAAATTAATGTAAGACCTAGTTTATTCAGGCGGGAACACGGCAATTTATTACATCAAATGCAAGTATATTTAAAAAGCATTGTATGTAAACAGTACATGCTTTGCTAAATTCTTGGATTTATAAAAAAAAATCGAATTTATTTTCTATCTTTAAATCATTCTTTGTCAAAATAATATGCTAAAACACGTGAAGAGAGAATATCACAATTCATTATCTCCATATATTTTAAAGAATATGCTAGAACACGTGAAGAATATCAAAATTAATAATCTCCGTATATTTTAATGAAATTATTTAAGCTTTTTATTGATGCAATTCAACAAATGTTTAAAGAAAAAAAATCTTCGTTATTGTTTTTTCACGTGCTTTTGACATTTGCAAATACCAAGAAGTGACGAACAATTTGGTAATAAACTATTGTCCTTCAGTGGGTTCCTGTCCACTAAGGAGATAAAGGAAACGAGAAAGTTTACTTCCTGGATGAAAAGGGTGTTCTTGTCATGCAGAAAGCTTCTCGTCCTATCTCTTATTCTATTAAAAAATTTATTAAAAGATCAATCAAAGCCCGTGCTCAGTAAGACCTCTACAACCGTGTTTCCCACAAGTCTCGGAAAATGGTTATCCTGAATTTGCGTAATGGCCCAAGGCGTAGAGCGGTCGTTGAATTCCGCCTAGCCACCGGACATGACTGCCTGCGAAACCATCTGTATAGACCATGCACTCTGCAGCTCTGGAGAGGTCATGGACTCCGCACATCTTCTACACCAGGGGAGTCCAACCCAAATAACCTAGTGGGCCGCACACAAAAATATGTACTTTTATATCAGATTTGGAAACAAGAAAACATTTATTGGAGTGAAAATTTAAAACAGAATGAATTATTATTATTATTTTCATTATTTTTCACGTATACAGACATAGATAATGTTTATATAATATAATAATGCAGTGATCACAAAAAAAATGTTTGAAATATTACAGTTGCCAATTCTTTGAAAATTGCGGTTGTTCCTTTTGAATTGATCTTTCGTTTTACATTTTGTTGTGGTGTGGTAGTTAGGAGAGGGGGTGCCAGCTCAGGTGTCGTCCACGTCACTTGACCATGGCTCAAAATTACGTGGTCCGTCGCCAAAAGCCCTCGTGTAGCTGAACAGTGCGACGTTAATATTCAATCAATCAATCATTCGTTTTACATTGTTGAAATTTGATTGTTCTGTCATTCGCGAACGATTAAGTATACATTTCCCTTTATCTTAACCATCCTGAATATTTTTTTTAAACTTTAAAAAACATCTCTGATTGCCTCTTGCTATTTGGGCACTCCAAACAGAAAAGGAGGAGGATAAACGAAAGTCGCACACACAGAGAATCATGTACCATCCATAGTAAAGGATGTGCATAATGCAATTCGGAATTCATCAAAAAAGTAATTCATTACAGTAAAATCAAATGTAGTTGTTTGATAAAATATAAATCTATTTTAATGTAAAGGACATTTCTAATATCAAAAAGGATTTATTTTAAAACAAGAACAGGTAACAGGCAAATACATTGTAAATTTATATATATATGTGTATAAATTTCCACTCAAATAAATTTCAAAATTAAAAAAACTTTAAAAGCCTGATTTTTAAATTTTTTAAAAAAAGAGTCGATGGGTCGCAACTTACGTACTGGCGGGTCACATACGGCCCGCGTGTTAAAGACCTCTGTTCTACACTGTCCTGCTCTGCACAAGACTTTACTCGCCGAGCGTTACTGGAAGACTAGAAATATCTAAGATTGATGAATTCAGTTTTTTGTTGTATTCCGTTTTCCTTATACTTTCTATAACTGTTAATAATCGGCCGTTAGAAATAAAAAAAAGAGGTTAAATGAATTATTGACTCAGCTCAGTGGCGCACACAAGGGGGGTGTCCTAAGGGTCAGGACACTCCCCCGTAGCCTTTGATTTTTTTTCGATTGTTTATAATCCTATGTATATATTACGTAAAATTTAATTATGTATTTGTTATTAATAATTAATTTTATTAATTAATGCTAATTAATTATTCAATAACTAATTTTGTATTGTTTTTGTTCCAGAAAATCGACAAAATCAAAAGAATATGTTGGGGGCGGCGTGTTAGAGCATTATACCAAAATGGTGGACTTTCAACCCTGGACACCCCCCCCCCCTCCCCTTGAAAATTTTTTGTGTTCGCTACTGACTCAGCTAGATGCTTTGAACTTTTAGAGATTGAATCCAAAGGATAAAAATAAATACTAATAAAAAAAACACAGAGCTGACGAGCTTCATTTTACTGTAGTACTAATGGTGTACAGTGAACGACAACTCGGCAGCTCATAAGGTGCAAACAGTGATAATATAAAATTTTGGAAACAGTGAATTCAAATTTTAATGAACCGTAGAACAATACATTTCGCATGTCAAACAACTTAACTTATTTTTCTCGCTCTGGTTACACATGATTAAGTTTACTCAGCAAATAATTTTCGCCAAGTTTGCTACCTCATGTAAAAATCCTATGTGAAAATCATTTGGCTTAAAAATGTGTCAAGAAGAAAGGCAAATTAGGAAGAGATAGTTCTCCAGATAAATTTTTGCAGCCCCTGTCAAAAAATACCATTAAAAAGTGTCAAAAGATACGTAATATTTGGATTTCAATAAAATTTTCTCTTAAATTACCGATTACATTTAAATTACTCTAATATAGAAGTCCCCTCAACCCACGGGCCATGAATGGTCCACTGAAGGCATTTTAGTGGCTCTTCATTTTAATTTCAGTTAATTAAAAAAATGCCTTGTGAGCTTTTTGTTGTGAAAAA
This sequence comes from Trichonephila clavipes, assembly GCA_019973935.1. Taxonomy (NCBI): domain Eukaryota; kingdom Metazoa; phylum Arthropoda; class Arachnida; order Araneae; family Nephilidae; genus Trichonephila; species Trichonephila clavipes. Next base: position 55,635 of record BMAU01011255.1, on the reverse strand, counting down.
CGCCATTTTTTCCTGTTATTCTTGATGTGTAAAACATTTCACTGAGAGAGATGTGTTTAAAATCCATTCAAAAATTTCACTGTGTCATAAATAATTTTAAAAATAAAATATATCTGTCTATACATAAAATCTCAGACATTTTCAGAAAGAAAGGTAGACTCTTACCTATAGCAGGTGTTTGCAAAATATTTCCATTCAACTTCCATTTAACTTTTTTGAAACCAATATGTACAAATGTGTAAGCACCATTTCTTCCCTTAGTATGAGTTCTAGTCTTGTAAAGCAAACCTTCCCCCCTTTTTTTATATAAATTTTCTGACTACAATATTTTTTGAGTCTTGTGTGACCCGCGGATCATTTTAAATTCATTAATTGACCCTCGAGAGTGAAAGGTTGAAGTTAAGTTTAGTATTGGTGAAAGCAGGCATTTGAAAAGTGGTCAGGTGCAACTTTTTGGTACCAAATGTACAACCTATTGTATGTACATTTGTAGTACCAAACAACTGTATTAACCTATTGTGTTACTCAATACTACATAACAGTTGGAGTACATAATTATGATTGTGCATGTGATTCATCAGCTCTAGAAAGCCTAAGAAATAAGTTATTTGTACGAATAAAAAATGGTTAGATAGAAGGGTACCCACACACTTACAATTATGTAACCTTTATAGTATTAATTCATGCTGGGAAAGAGAGAATTTAATAGGACCAACACCTATAGCAATGCTGATTCAGTTCATGGAAAGAACTAGTTTCTTTCTCGGGAAATCATAAGATTTCCATACTTTTTGTATTCTCGGGAATAACATGGGGCTGAAATAATCTGAAAAAAAAGCTAGTTTTTTACTTGAATGTGGATTTTGATGTCCGATATAAATTTTAGCTGACCACACGGGGGCAATTTGCGGTCGTTCACACCAAATTCCTTAGAAGGGGAAATGTCTGTTTGAACCCCAGCAGTGGGGTAAGAGTGTACTAAGAGAAAGTAAGGTTGAAGAGAATTTCTGCAGCTTGCTGAAGGAGAGAACAATGTCCTGGTCAGCTCCTATCTGTTTGTGGAACATCTCTTCGTTAACGAACATTGCCGGTTTAAGATCTTTTTGGGCCCTGGGTGCAGAAGATCTACGGGCCCCCTTGGCACTGGACGATCCAAGGAGAGACTCTTGGAACCGATTAAGTCAGTGCTTCTCAAACTTTCCCTAATGGTGACCCAATTTTCAATCATAATTTTTATCGCGACCCCCTCCCCCCTTATACAATAATAATGCTCTTTCGCGCTAAACCTACAATACGATCTTAATTATAAACCGTACAAATTAACAAGATAAGTATTAAATTTTGTATTTGTTACTTTTAAGTAATATTTATTTTAAGCAAATTACTTTTAAGTAATAGGATATAATTATTATTTTTCTTTTCCTTAATTTTTAAATTGGAACAGATTACAAAATGATATTTGATTAAAAATTTATTTCCTCCGTCATCCATTTCTAAAAGTACAAATGTCATTAGAAAAAAGAGCCTAGTCTACCTTGCTCTCTCTCTTATCCATCACATTTGGCAATAACATTTAAAGCGAAAAGATTTCAAAATGATTTATAACCCGTGAGAGCAGGCGCGCATTCGATACACTTCTTTCCAGTAAATTAATTTTTTAATCCTTTTATTTTCGATATGCTCTCGCCCCCCCCCTTGTAGGGCTATCATGCACCCCTAGGGGGCATGCCCCACAGTTTGAGAAACGCTGGGTTAAGTCCAACTTATCTCGTCCCTTACGGGCCCCTGGGCACCCGCCCGAAGCGTTCAATGGGTAAACCTGCACAGGCATGCATTGAAATTTTTCTGTAGTTCAACATTAAAAGAAGCAAGTGTACTGTGTGGCAATAAAGATGCAACACCAAAAAAGAGTGACTAGAAAAAGATGCAAATCGTAAAGTACATGGAGTGACGGATTACTCATTAGGCAGAGTAGGCAATTGCCTATGGGCCCCGCACTTTTTAGGGGCCCACAAGAGCGTGTTCTGTTTAATGTTAGTGCTTCAAAAACAGGCTACAGGGCCCCGATAATTCGACTGCCTAGGGGCCTCCATGTTGTTTAATCCGAGACTGGGTACATGCCACTTATTGAGTTTTGTAAATTATTCCAAATGTGCAGTTACCTCACACTCGACGAAAGCTATATATGATATGAAGGAACTGAAATATTTCGCAGTATTCCCACCATTCTGTTGGCGAGGGAAATAAACTAGCGGCATTGTTTGTCGTCGTAAAGGAAGCGTGTCATGGCAGATATTCTAGAAAGGAACCAGCTCTAGCAATCAGAAGAGAAAGTTATACGACAATAGTTTAAAGGAGTAGCTAATTTTTCCGTAGTATCATAGTGGAAAGCCATCTATCTGCGTCCATGATGCACTGGCGGAAATATTTGGAAAAATATAATGGGTTGCTACAGTGCGGAGTGGAAACCCCAACACGTAGACCGACGCATCTACAAGTAAACTTTGAATGGTTTGCAATTCGCTTCCATCGAGCTGCTACAGCCTCTGTCGTACAATCCAAATGTTCCTATTTCGATTTAGACTATTTTCTTATGATTGCCCATATAAACTTGGATTTATGGCGCCTGTTAAGAAGATTGTCATAGATCTAATAGTAACAACGTTTTCGTTTGTAAATTTACATGCAAGATGGAAGTTCTCCAACGAGTTATGCTTCTCTTTTAGTAATGCCAGTCATCACGTAGGTGTCTTGTATCGAACTGGTAACAGATCCAATCCAAACGCAACTGTAGGACTCCCGACCATGCTTTAATGTGGAATGGTAGCTTTGAGTGTCCTCACTTACGACAGTCATATACCTCTGGTCTGTATTGGAGATCATAAGTCGGTCCAACGTTAAGTAGACGACTTGTGCTTAGTTGCATTACTCTTAACAACAGAATAACGCCCAACTGCACAAGGCATGTATCAGCTTACTAGCTATTCAAGGCCTCTAGATTCTAGATACTTCTGGGGTCATCATTATCTTCTAATCTTTCTCCTATAGAGAACAGCTGGAACGTTATTGGTCAGCGGAATATTGTTGATAATGATTGGCCATCCATACCCCTGGCTCCAATTCACAACCTCAGTGACTCAATGTTTTGATGATTACATCGCCACCCGCGGGGGAATTCACCACCAATTTATCATCTGGTGTAGAAGTATCCTGCTAAAATAAACAGTACATATTGTTTCAGGCTGTCTTTTATTATTGATTTTCATTATTTTTGGAGTATATACTGGGGCCGATTGGTCATGGTCATGAATTCTTGGTCGATGTTCTCGAACTGTAAATTCGAATTCTGGTATCACTGAAGATATGATGTATAGATAATATGATGCATGTTAAATCTGTTGAAGCTCAAAGTCCTCATATTGGCATGGTGTGGAAGTTGAGAGTGGAGTGTTAGTTTAGATATTATTCTCGTTACTTGATCGAGATGCAAAATTACGAGATTCATCGTTAATAGCCCCCGCTTTGCTCTGTAGTGAGACGGTAACAAAAATCAAATAAAATCAACGCATAAGTTTGTGGTGCTGCATTTTAATATTGCAATGTAGAGTACATACTTTTATATAATAGCTTTGCAAAGAAGCTTGATTGACTTGATACTGTTTGAGGGAGTGAGTGAATGTTGGGTTTTATGGCGCAAGAGCCAAAATTGGCTATACTGCGCCACACGTTTGTTAAAATATTAAAACCATGGTAAAAATACACATGAAAAATACGATATAAAAAAATATTAGATATGTGCAGGCCTGCATGCACATATATAAAAAATTAAAGTTATAGTGAAAACATTGCAAATAGTCAAATTAAATATAAAAATCCAATCTTCTTTATAAAAGCAAATAGATTTCGGTGGGGTATTTCTCCCACCAAGTCAGATAAGGTTAAAATAGATGTATGAAAAAAGGTGATGCGATGATGGTTAAAAACTGGACAATCGATTAAAATGTGATGAACAGTGTAAGAGACATTGCATGAAGGACATTCAGGAGCGTGTTCTCCAAACAACAAATGCCTGTGTGTTAAGCGAGTATGGCCAATGCGAAGACGAGTCAATTTGACATCAGTTCTTCGCATTGGCATCACAGGCCATGCTCCTATGACAGGTTTCACAGAGTGCAGTTTGTTATCCAACTGCTGACTCCATGATTCCTGCCAGAGCTTAAAAATATGATGCATGATGACGCGCTTCATATCCGATAGCGGAACTGCTAGCGGTAGATGGGTCGTCGCCGACTTTGCCGCGTTGTTCGCTTGCTCGTTGCCTATGATTCCTACGTGACTTGGTAGCCAGCGAAACACGATATCGAAACCCTTGCCGTACAATCGACTCGTAATTTCGAGTATTTTACAAACCACTGGATGGCATCGAACGTTGTAGTTTTCAAGCGCTTCTAGTACACTCATGCTGTCAGTATAGATGCAGTATTTACGGGGCATATTGGAGTCGATTAATTGAGTGAGTGAATGTTGGGGTTATTGGCGCAAGAGCCATTTTTGGCTAAACTGCGCCACACATTCGTAAAAACATTAAAAGTATAAAATTACCAAAAGGTTTGATAAAATTTCAATTTAAAAAAGGTAAAATCTCACATTTTATGTATAAAAATAATTTTCAAATTAAGAATACAGAGATAAGCGGGGGAAGTCCCCACGAAATCTGATAACCCTTTTATAATATTTATCTTCTGCTTCTGTTTGGTGTTAAAAGCAATGATCCCCTGAAAAATGTCTTCTCGTCTTTTCTTACATAATCAGGGTTCGATTCGATTTCATTTTCTTCCACGTCGTATACAATCGTATCCTCTTCATTAGTAGAATATTCAACTGGAGCTGGCTTTCTAGGTCTGTGTTGAGCCATTTTTATATCAATTATTGATTTAAGCACTTCTTTTTTTCTTTTTCTATCCCGAAATTTTGACTTTTTTTTCAAATTCTGTGTTGAAGATGCAGAAGGGGGTTGAATACTGGAGTTGGATGTAGAAGCTGATATGATTGATGAAGATGTTTCGATAGGTGTGAACATATTACTGGTGGTGGAAAGTAGAGTATCAGACACAGGTATAAGGTGCGGAGGCTCTGATATTGTAGCTGCTATAGAAGATGTTGGAGGTAAGAGGTCTGCCTGAGTGGCAGACGACAATGTGGAAACTGAATTAGACTTATCTGGCTGCGGAACGGATAGTAAAGGTTGAAGTAATTGCAAAGGTGGGCATTTAATTTGTGTAATATTTTCGTCCGTTTGGGTTGCACTGGTAACAGTTGAAGGTTTGGCAACTTGGGCGTAAGTTTGGGATAACTGCGGTGCTATTAATTTTCATGCTTCAACGTATGAAATATTTCTATTGGTTTTAATGGCTTGAATTTCTTTTTCAGCTTTCCATTTAGGACACTGTTTTGAGTCAGAGGAGTGAGGCTGTGAACAATTGTCGCATTTCTGCGCAAGACTGCAATCTGCGGAAGAATGTACAACAGATGCACATCTGGAGCACGTCAATTGCCCACGGCAGGCTATTTGTGAGTGTCCGAACCTCTGATACTTGAAGCAGCGCAGAGGATTCGGAATGTATGCACGAATTTTACAGTTTAGATATCCAGTTTTGACAGTGGTAGGTAGTTTCGGTTTATTGAAATTGAGAATTAAATGTTTTGTCGGAATGATATTCGAATCTTTTTTTATTGTTATTCGTCTGACTTGAATCACACCCTGATCAGAAAAACCTTCAAGTATTTCCGATTCAGGAGTGCTCAGCAAGTCAGGTTCAGAAATGACACCTCTGCAGGAGTTTAGAGTTTTATGAGGACTTACATTTACCGGTGAATTTAGAAAAGTTTTGGCGAGAAGAAATGACTTCGTTTGTAAACCAGATATGGTTTCAATAAGCAGATCCCCGGACCTTAATCTTTTGATAGATTTCGGTTCACCACCTATACCTAACAGAGCTTTGTGAATTGCGAAAGGCGATTTATTTGACATCTCTTTATTCGGCAGGGAAATCAGTAAAAATCTCGAATGAGCAGCGATTTGATCTACGGTGAGTGTGGGTAATACGAGGCCTTTACCCGGGCACAGCATATTCGGATCCATAAATACGCGTAAAAAACTTCGTCCTGGCGTGCCTCCACCCACCACGGAGTCCAACAAGGGAGGCAGTGTGCCGGTCATCTGGCAAAAAACCAGGCACGGCGTTTACCTAGAGTACACCCAGAATATAATGCTACAGCATCAGGGCGAAGATCCAACGGGTAAACCCGACACCCCTTATCTGCAGCACTAACCCTACAGCAGTGTCTCTTCGGAGACTCCGAAGAGAGGTACCACCAGCCGATTGACAGGAGCGGGCTCACTCCTGCCTCCCGTCTACAGCGAAGCGTGGGCCAAAGGTAATCCCAGGACACCATTTTCCTCCTTACGGGACGCCGCACACGGCAAACATGCGGGTCGGAAAACCAACGTTGGTAGTTAAAGACTAAAATAATCAAAACATTTAAAGAAATCCAAGAAGAAGAATACAAGTACCAAAATAAATGATAAAAAATATCACGAAAGGATTAAACTAAATTAACACAATGCAAAATGTATACAAAAATGTTAATGAGAAGTTTAATTAAAACAAATCAATGTATGCGCATATGTATTTCGAAATAATTGTCTGTGTTCTGGACGGGAAAAGAAGAAGAGGGAAATTTGAATGGCAAGAAAGAGGGCCGAAAATAGAGAAGGATCACTAGGGTTCCCCGGGTTCGTGACGCCCGTGTTTACCAAAGACAGTAAACCCCTAGGGAGAAGGAAAAGATCACTAGGGCACCTCGGGAGTGTGAAACTCGTACTCACTTAAAGAAGGTGAGCCCCCTGAGGGGGTCGATTAATTGAAGTGCACGGTAAATGGCGACAGCTTCGGCGGTGAAAACGCTGCAAGAAGTGTCGAGTGAGTGAGTGAGGGAATGTTGGGCTTTATGGCGCAAGAGCCAAAATTGGCTATACTGCGCCACACGTTTGTTAAAATATTAAAACCATGGTAAAAATACACATGAAAAATACAATGATATAAAAAAATTAATATATATGTGCATGCACATATATAAAAAAGTAAAGTTAAAGTGAAAACATTGCAAATAGTCAAGTTCCAATCTTCTTTATAAAAGCAAATAGATTTCGGTGGGGTATTTCTCCCACCAAGTCAGATAAGGTTAAAATAGATGTATGAAAAAAGGTGATGCGATGATGGTTAAAAACTGGACAATCGATTAAAATGTGATGAACAGTGTAAGAGACATTGCATGAAGGACATTCAGGAGCGTGTTCTCCAAACAACAAATGCCTGTGTGTTAAGCGAGTATGGCCAATGTGAAGACGAGTCAATTTGACATCAGTTCTTCGCATTGGCATCACAGGCCATGCTCCTATGACAGGTTTCACAGAGTGCATTTTTTTATCCAACTGCTGACTCCATGATTCCTGCCAGAGCTTAGAAATATGATGCATGATGACGCGTTTCATATCCGATAGCGGAACTGTTAGCGGTAGATGGGTCGTCGCCGACTTTGCCGCGTTGTTCGCTTGCTCGTTGCCTATGATTCCTACGTGACTTGGTAGCCAGCAAAACACGATATCGAAACCCTTGCTGTAGAGTCGACTCGTAATGTCGAGTATGTTACAAACCACCGGATGGCAGCGATCGTTGTAGTTTTCAAGCGTTTCTAGTACACTCATGCTGTCATTATAGATGCAGTATTTACGGGGCATATTGGAGTCGATTGATTGAAGTGCACGGTAAATGGCGACAGCTTCGGCAGTGAAAACGCTGCAAGAAGTGTCGAGCCTATAACCGTGCATAATATCTTCAATCACAAACAGCATCTCTTGGAAGGAGATATCGTGTGTCCACATTCTGATCACACCACTTAACTAATCGATTGACAGTTGTTTGCAGCTGTCGCTCAATTAGTCGCATGTCTGAACCTTGACAAGAGACTTGCAGATCGTCAACATAAAGCATTCCTCGCACTGAAGGTGGAAGGTGATGAAGTATGCTACTCATATGAATATTAAAAAGGGTAACGCTCAAAACGCTACCCTGAGGAACACCTTGATCTTTTGTATGAATTTATGAGAAGATGAGTGACCAATGCGTATATAAAAATAACTAACAGCTACAAAGTTAAAAATAAAAATGGGAAGATTTCCCCTTAATCTAAAATCATACATATTACGGAGAATCCCATAACGCCATGTTCGGTCGTATGCTTTATGTCAAAGAAAAGAGAAAACAAATGGTTTCTCCTAACGAAAGCATCCCTGATTTGGGATTCTAAGAAAACAAGGTTATCAAGAGTGGATCGACCCTTGCGGAATCCACTCTTTAGAGGAGAAATAAGCTTTCCTTTCTCTAAAACATACACCAAACGGGTATTTATCATGCGTTCAAAGGTCTTGCAGAATGTGAATGTGGGGTTTAGTGGCGCAAGGGCCAACTTTAGCCAAGCTGCGCCAAACACTTGTTAAAAGAATGTCATATTTTTTAAAAATATATATGGATAAAAATATATGTACACATGTATATGCATGCATGCATATAATATATTAAAATTATAAAGAAACACACAAATCAAATCATATGTAAAAATCCAATTTTTAAAACGAAGGCAAATAGATTTTGGTGGGGGGATTCCCCCACCAAGTCAGATAAGGTTAAAACAGATGTATGAAAGAAGGTGACGCGATGACGGTTAAAAACGGGACAATCTATTAAAATATGATAGACGGAATATGGGACTTTGCACGAGGGACATTCTGGGGCATTTTCACCCAACAGAAGGTGCCTATGAGTAAAACGAGGGTGACCAATGCGAAGCCGAGTCAAGCGGACATCATGTCTTCGCACTGGTAGTGCTGCCCAATGAGAAGTGGAAGGATGAATGTTATGCAGAGTTTGTTGAGGATCTGCTGATCCCAAGTCTCTTGCCATACACTATGGATATAGTTCTGTGTAAAAGTTTTCAAGTCCTGGCAACAGACAGGCCGCTGCATGTGATCAGACATAGATCGTGCAGCGGTATCATCCTGTTCATTACCAAGTATGCCCACGTGTCCAGGTACCCAGGATAAAATTATATGAAAACCTTTTCTTTCCAATTTTCGCAGAAGAATAAGTATTTCTCGATCACAGTAGGGTGCCGGCGTTCTGTTAAAAAGTGCAAGGATTCTAGAGCACTCATGCTGTCAGTGTACACACAAAAATGACGGTGGTTGGAAATTAATATATGTTGAGGTGCGATAAGAATGGCAGTTAATTCTGCACTAAAGACAGACATGGAATTATGTAGGCTAAAACTTAAAATGGTATTATTAAAAACAACACCACACCCAACATATCCTACAGCCTTCGATTCGTCCGTGTAGACGGGTAGGTACTTAGAATACTTACTGCGAAGAAAAGAAAAGAGTTGCTGATAAATAACATCAGCAGTGTCTGCTTTGTGATAGCCTGAAAAGGGGTTGTGATAGTTAAAAATTTGGATGTCCCAGGGTGGAAATGCAAGGATATTATTTTCCTGGATATTTATGTTATTTAAGTTGGCGTCATTTAGAACAGCCTTTGCTCTTTCCGAAAAAGGTTTGCTGCCCAGTGGGAAGTGGAAGGATGAATGCTATGTACACTGCTGGACAATTGCTAAGGACGGATCACAAATTGCTATGTAGCATAACATTAAGCGAGACATGAGGCCTCGTAGGATAAAATATAGTTGTCACTTGTTCAGACATTAGAATAAATAATATTTATTGTTCTGGAAAGTACAAAAGCTGTGAAACATCTGAAAGAAAAAAAAATGTTCATTTGATCTGCGTACGGAGAAATGGAACAATACATCTAAAAGTCAGCAGGCACCTTAAAGAAAGGTATCAGTACGAGATATGTCCACCATGGAGTGTGATGCAACATTCCACACGTTGTACCATACTTTGCACAACATTATCCAGCAGCTGTTGAGGCAATTTATCCCACTACTCTGTGAGTGCACGGATGAGGGTGTTCTTATTTGTCGGAGGATAGTTTCGACCAGCAACTTGCCTCCCCAAAGCATCCCACACATTTTCAATGGATTTTATATCTGGAAAACGCGCTGGCCATACGAGCTGTTGAATACCCTCGCTGTCTAGACAATCCTTAACAGCGAGTGTTCAATGACATGTTGCGTTGTCGTCCATAAAAACAAATTTATCACGGACAGCACCACGAAAAAGACGAACATGTGGAAGTAGAACTTCATCAATGTATCGTTGGCCCGTCATAGTCCCATTCGCAACCACATGTAGGCGCGTGCGGCCATTGATCATGAGGCCGGCCCACACCATGATACTGCATGTCGGATATCGGTCCTTTTCCTGGATATTTTCTGGACGATAAGCAGTACCACTCTCGCGCCAGATCAATTGGCGTCTACAATCCGATGACAGACTGGACCTACTCTCATCTGAGAATAGTACGCATGCCCAGTCCTGTTCAGTCCAATTGTCATGCTCACCACACCGTTGCAAACGGGCAGTACGGTGCTGTCTGGTCAATGGAACACACAACAGGTCTGCGTGCGTATAGTCCTCCTCCCTTCAAACGTCTGACAACAGTTTTTCGGGAGATCTGCTTTCCTGAGGCAGCAAGAAACTGATTTGCCACCTGCTGAGCTGTGGTGAGCCTGTTCCTTTTTGCTGATAGGACGATATATCTGTCTTCTGCAGGCGTCGTACTTCTAAGACGACCTCCCCCGTGCCGTCTACTATACATTCCAGTAGTTTTAAATGACTTCCACAGCCGTGAAACAACGCTGTGAGCGATGTCGAACTCCCTGGCAACATCTGTTATTTTTCGCCCTTCTTCGATCTTTCCAATAATTCGGCCACGCATAAAATCATCTATGTGATGTCGGGAAGACATGCCAAAAATTTTAAGTTCGTCTATTAAATCTTTCCTGTAAAACTTTGACTTGAAACAACAACTGTCCACTCGCGTCAAAACCTTTAAAGCTCTTATGAACGCTATCACGTGATGAACAGATGTGGAAAAAAAATTGCATACTCATACTTCTTCTTACTAATATCTCACACTTATTCTAATTTTCCACATTTTGCTTCCTTTCATTTTGTGGTTGCTATGGATGATAGTGTTATCCGTCCTTAGCAATTGTCCAGCAGTGTAGTTTGTTGAGGATCTGTTGATCCCAAGTCTCTTGCCATACACGATGGATATAGTTCTGTGCAGAAGTTTTTAAATCCTGGTAACAGACAGGCCGCTGCATTTGATCAGACATGGACCGTGCAACGGTATAAAGGTCTTGCAGAAGCAGTTCGTCAGATCAATGGGACGGTAACTCAGAGGATCTATTGTCACCTTGCCCGGCTTAAGGATTGGAATCACAATGGCTTCTCTCCATCTGGAAGGAAAGCAATGCTCCTTCCAAACTCTGAACAAAAAAAGAATGTTCGTTAGAGAGTTAAGATCTAGATGACGAAGCATCGTGTATGTGATTCCATTCGGTCCAGGGCTTGTATTGTGCGCTTATATGAGTGCTTTTCTTTTCTTAACTCGGTCATCGTAAAGTTACAATTATATGGAAAAAAGGAGCGAGTAGAACAGTTTATCGGGATACGCTCTGCACGCCTCTTAATTTCGAGAAAACGAGAATTATAAGAGGCTGCACTCGGTAGACTCTGAAAAGTTTCACCCAGAATGTTAACAATTTCGACTGGGGAAGAAAAGACAGAGTTCGAGGTTTGTAAAATAGGGAAGGAAAATTCCCGATATATCCCGTTTGCAGCCTTAACCTTTTTCCATAATTGTTTACTGGACGTTGACAAAGTGAGTGAGGAGACATATCTGATCCAGGATTGCCTCTGACTCTGACGCCTTACTCAGCGAGCATTTGCTTTTGCCTTTTTGAACGCCAAGAGATTCTCCGTAGTGGGATATCTACGAAAGATTCCCCATAACTTCCGCTGGTTCTTATACGCTGTCTGACAATCAGCATTCCACCAAGGTTTGTAACGTTGGAACGAATGACTTGAACTCTTTGGTATTGATAAATCAGCAGCATCAATCAAAACATTGATGACGTCTTGTACAGCAGTATCAACACTTTCTGTCTTGACCATTGCATCAGATATCACAGCCAACTGTGTGAAAAGGGCCCAGTCTGCACGACTATAAGAATACCTAGGTGTGAAGGTTTTTCCCTCGCATCATAATCGTGAGAAGGAACAACAGGGAAGTGGTCGCTATTATATAGGTCCTTTTCAACAGAAAAATTTAATATAGGTAAGAGTGACGGTGAGCAGATGGCCAAATCTAATGTGTGAAAGGATCGTGTGGGTTCGTGAAAGTACGTTGGTTCCTCGTGATTGAGCAGGCAGAGACAGTGGTCAGAAAGTACCTGTTCGATCTGTCTGCCACGATGGTTCGTCTTCGCACTACCCCACAGAGTGCTATGTCCATTGAAGTCACCAAGTATGACAAAGTGTGCTGGCAACTGATCTACCAGGTTGTTCAAGTCATGTTGGTGGACAACAGTATTTGGTGGCAAGTAAAGACAGCAGACTGCGATTAGGCTCGTGGAGTGGATTCTCACGGCTACAGCCTGCAACGAGGTATGGAGTGGCAGAGCACTAGATGGAACATCGATGGATGTAAAAATACATACGCCTCCGGACACAGTGCATGGAATGGGAATTTTAAGGAGCCAGATGACTTAATTGATGTACAAGAAAATGTGTAAAATGCGAATATGTTTGAAGAGAGAAACATATACTGTATGTACAGACTACTTAAAGATTTCTCGTTTCAGGGTAGCTGACCCTGATCATTGTATTGAAAGCGACGATTCATCTGTAAACGAAGAAAGAATAAGTTTGTTAATATTTAAGTAGTTAAGTAAAGCACACAGGCAGGTTTTTTCCCCACTTCGGTGGGTTTTCCTCGCCTCTACGCCGGAATTGGGTGTGCTGTAGGGAATTCTAAACCTGTAAATGTTTTGTCAAACAAGTATTACATTTCAAACGAAGTTTGTGAGCGTCATGCTTTTCTTTCCCTTTGCGTAGGAGAAATCATAAAGTATCCGATGGTTAGATTAATATTAAAGTCTTAGAGACTATGAATTAAGTTTTAGAATTTATTACGCAATTTATTTCAGGCCATCGGTGACCTTCAAATAAATCCCGTTTTCTTGGAGGGGTTTGTGACGAATCTGTACGGATCCTTTCCACTAATATTCTTCGGCATCTTTTTGGGGATTATAAATTCGCGTATATTTCCAATCAACTCCGAGAAGCGAACGGGATATGGAAAGTAGATAGGGTATTTAAGTAGAGCGTTGTAAGCTAGCAAAGATTAAGGCTATCGAGCCAGCAGCAGCGGAGACGGTCTTTAGAGGATTACGATAGTGATGAGTTAGTGCTAGTAATCTACGAAGGAATCTTTTGAAGATACCAAAGTATTGCCAGGTGATATATAGTTTGTTATCGCTTAAAACAATCGCTAGTTTAATAAAATTAGTTTTATTTAATGAAGGCTAATAATTCGAGTTACGTGCATTTCTCGGACCTCTTATTTCGGTAGACCTTATTTGATCTTACGCGTAATTATTGATTAATTTCATAATTCGTAATTTAATTTAATATTAAAGGTAAAACCCTTTTGTTTGACGTAACATAGAAATTTTATGTCATTAGAGTTTCTAATATCTGAATCAAGTTAATAAATACAAGTTATTATACAAATGGCTCTTAGCGATTCTTTGCCTCAAATTAATCTTTGGTCGAGTTGAGTTGAGTGTAGGGTTTAATGGCGCAAGTGCCAACTGTGGCCAAGCTGTGCCAAACACTTGTTTAAAAAGAAGTCGTATTTTTAAAGATATATTTGTATAAAAGTATATGTACACATATATATGCATGCATGCACACATTAATCTTTGTGTCTAGGGTGGAACCCAGGGGGTTCTACAAATCTATGAAAAAGAAACTAAACTAACGCAATACAAAATGTAAACCATAATATGTTGTAATAAAACGCAAATTCTCATTAGAAAAACTAATGGAACTAGTAAATTTTAAAATATTTCTCTGGACTAGACGGGAAAAGAAAAAAAGATGAATTGGAATGACTAGAAAGAGGATCGAAAATAGAGAAGGATTACTAGGGTATCCCTGGTTCGTGAAGCCCCGTACTCACCTAAAGAAGGCGAGCCCCTGAGGGGCAAAGTATAGAGAAACACCAGTGCTAAACAGGACATAAACGCTCACAATACGTTCCTGTGCAGACCACCACCTTTAACACAGCTGTCAAACATATCGATCGTTAGATCCCTAGCAGGCGGTAGACCTGACCCATCAGCCGATTGATGCACATGGCACCAAAGTGCACCCGTTTACCTGAAGCAGAAGCCAAAGCAATGTGTTGGTTGCCCTCAATTACCAGAGCCTCCTTTCCCGGGACGCGACTTATGAATTCGTCATGGATTGGTGCCCTCTTGGCGAGGTTGGCACACCCGCGCAGCTTGGCGACAAAATACATTTCTGCGCATGGGCACTGTAATGTTTATGTTTACATTTACATTTGCACTTGGTTTACTCGGAATATGTGTGTGCCTGAGCTATATATAAATGCATGATAATCTCTTTAAGTCGCATTGCCATTAAGTTGAATTATTTTTTGTATCATTTTGCTCCTTTCCCATGATAACTATTTGTTTTGAATTTATTGTCATCCAACAATCTGATCGTCAAGTTAATAGAACAGTTAATATCTTTATTGGGGATTTAGAGCAACAAAGGCTATTATCCCAGATCATAAAGTTTTGCTTCGTGATTGTCCTGTAATTTTATGAAGTTCTGAAGATAAATTAGCTATCAAGTTATTTTCTAAGTTAACCGTGGTTTGAAGGGTTTTTTTTTTGTAGTTGAATTTTGGAAGGTAGATGTAAAATTATTTTTAATTAAATATATGTTTCTCACAGTGCATTGTGTATTTCTATAAAACCCCTATACATCTGTAGTCCACCAAGATTTTTTGTATAGATATAGTTCAACAACTTCTTGTATGAATAATATATTTTAAATTATTTATTGAAAATATTAAAAACCATATTTGAAAATATTAGAACCATATTAGAAAATATATTCCACAATAGTTCCTTAGTAAGTTTTAACCTTTATAAATATTCTATAATTTAACTTCTAAAAACATTTAAATCAATGTTCTACATCAGATAGTAAGTCTGGCAGCTGTTAATTCTTTTTTGTGTACTTTTATATAAATGAATAAGGTAAAATGAATATTTAAAGCATTTTATATTGAAATATACAAACTGCATATTAGTATATACAACAAAATTTGTTTTTCTATGCAAATTATTTGTGAATTGTCTAGATCAGGTGTGGCCAACCTTTTTGGGAAGAGTTCCACTTTCTGACAAAAAAATAGTTTTGCACATGTCATTTCCAATTTTAAAATATAATAAATATGATAAAAGTACAAACTTGTGGGTTTTATTATTAATAATTTTTTACCAAGTAATTTATATTAGTGCTACTTCACTTTTGAAGATACTAATAAAATGTTGTTTTAAGTGCATATCCGCTAATTTTGAACACATTTTTGCTTTTATTATGTTCATAGAAAACATTTGTTCAGAAACATATGTTGATCCAAACCTACAGCAATATCTGGCAGCCAAATTGTGTAAATTTGGGGAATTAATTTTTGAAATTCAAAGTAATTCATATCACTTGCAGTTGAAATAAGTTCCTTATGTTCACTTTTTAGTGTAGTATGGTGCTGTAGGTCAATAATTTCAGGTGAGTAACAATTAACCTCTTGCAGAGAAAGTGAAAATGGGTCTTAAAAAATTAGCATTTTTTTTTTCATAACCTTGAAAATCACACCTAGAACTGATTGAATCCTACAAAATGAATGTTAAATTTTTAAATCTGTCATAGCTCTGGTCATATGATAATGAATGGTAAGGTAGCTAATGGAGTTTTTGGATGTGGGGAGGAGGACTCAAAAATATATTCTACAAATAATAAACAATATTTTAAACTATAATAATTAATAAAAAAATTATTTATATAACTTAGCATTTGTTTTTATTGCAAGGTATTTTTACATCTGGAATAATTTTTGAAGTATGTGACTTAATGTCATCCAATCTATTTCCATGTATTGTTTTTGTCGTAGAATTCAAAGAGAAACATTTTTCATCTATATAATGGGAAACAAATGCCATTAGATGTTTCACAGCTCTTGGTACTTTAAGGATATTCTTTTCTAATGTCAGTCCAAAAGTGTATATCAACTTCACTAAATTTTATTTTCAATTGTCATTCGATACATCAATTTGCTGTTGTTTCTTTTATCAGGAGAGGTGTGTCTTGAAAGGGATTTTAGATTAAAGATAATTTTTGTTTTTGAACAGGAAGTATTCAAGAAATGTTTTTTGCATTTCTGGTTAATGTTGGACCAAACTGATTTTTACATTTTTATTGAGATTAATGTTTTGCTGTTTATTAAAATACTATGCAAATCAGGAAACTGTTCAATATCATCTTTCAAAATTTCAATTTTACTTTGTACCTTGAAAATAATAATACTTGTCAATTGCAGTAATGTGTTAAGCTAAGTGAAATTGGTAAAAATACCTGCTACATATAGAACTCTAAATCCAAACTGCTTCATGTAATTTTTGAGCTAATTGAAGTTATATTTCTATTAATTTTTACCAGTGGATTGCCTTTAAGAACTCAATCTTTAAAAATATTGAAATTTTGAATCTGCAAATTGTGATCACTTGGGAAACCCCTGTTAAAGTTCCAGGAATCCCAGGTTGAAGACCTTAAACTTTTTGACTCCTTGAACCCTTAAAACTAAAAGATGTTTTCGGAGAACCCCATTCATATGAATAAATCTAAATACATTAAAGTAATATTTAAAGTAGATCAACATGTTACAGGTACTTTAAGGAAATTAAAAAAAGGTATAATGTATTTTTATATTAAAAAATTTTACTTTACTCATTAATACTTGTCTACTAATTAATAATGGTCTAGATCAGAGGTTCCCAAACTTTTGTCTCGCAGACCCCTTGCCCTGTTTTTCAGTTTCCTGTAGACCACTGCTTACTTAATATTGAATTTTTGCAAATTTATCTACTTAAATATCTTTTTTGACAGCACATGTATGCTACTACTTACTTTAAAAGACTTAAATTTCTAACTATAGTGAAGTATAGCATTTAAAATTTAAGAAGCACATATTAATGAATTAAAAATAGATAAAATAACTGAACCGCAAACAAATTCTTTTAATGAGAGGAATGAATCTGGTGCTTCAATAGCAAATTTTGAACATTGGACATCAATCTAGTCGTGTTTAACCCTAAATAACCTTTGTTAGTAAGCGTCAATCCCCCCCCCCCTTTTTAGATGGATAAAGTCAATGGAACTCCCTCGAACTAGTAAAAGCAGTTAAAAACTTTCTCCATAATTTGCGACAAATAGCAGATGTCTTTAATGCCAAAGTTGCTGACCAGTTCTAATTATATTATGAAATTTTCAATGTTGCTATAGGGATTCTCTCGTTGTCTGCTACAATATTACAATAAAAAAGGCTATCTTAAACTTAGTTTAAAAATCTGAGTAAAGGGCATTTAAATGTTGAACGTAGGTTAAATTTTTCTGACAGATGTCAGTGAAAAATTGAGAGAATTCCCAACGGACAGTATTATATATTACTTCTTTAGCTTAATTCTGGAATGGTCTTCGTCTTAGTAAAATTTATGCTGTCACCTAGTCAACCTTACTAAATTTAGTACATAAATCAGTTAAATTGATAAAATCTAGTTTCCACTAATTTTTTTTTAAAGATGTAAATCATGATTTGGTTTAATGAAAGCCACTACCATAGACCCCTATATACAACTCATGGACCCCCAAATTATTTTGCCGGCATGGACCCCTTACAAGTTGTCATGGACCCCTGGGGGTCTACATAGACCACTTTGGGAATCACTGGTCTAGATGATAGCCTTCTAACTGCTTCATAAATGAAAATTCTTAAATTCCGTTACAAAGGGTTATTCAGACCCGATTCCTTTGAAAAAATTGTATTGGCTAAAACTTGAGGACATCGTTTCCTTATAAATATTTCATGTAATAAATGAATTCATTAAAAATAAATGTTTCTACATTTGTGCTTTGATATTTCTTAGTAGAATAAACTTTAATTTTTGGTGAAATAAGTTATTGATATACAAATTTACTACTGACATTTAGTTGCAAAATTATTTTATTTATAAAACATACTTTTTACGGGCACAAAATATTTTTATTACACAAGTACATGGATTTAATAAGCACAAATTTTAATGTTTTTGTGAAAAAATATGTAGTCAACAAATCATGGTTTGGATCAGGATAGTATTGATAGAAAATAATGGCATAACAATTGCTTTGCTTCAGGCCAAACTGCTGCCAATGCTCCTTTTTCTGCTGAAGAGTCATCACTCAAAGACTTCTGGATACTATATTTTAAATAAAAGATGCAGTTTATACATATATAAGAAAGATAATTTGTGTGAAACACATGGCCCTTAAATATTGAAAATGTTTAGAAAATTAGAAAGTATACAATATTTATAAATAATTTCACAATTTGTTACAAAGTTGCAGAAACTAAAAAATAAAATACGAAGGCCACCATCATTAAGAAATTTTTTGAACCAGATAAAAAAAAATAATTTCTCATTCAATAGAAAAACAAAAGCTATAAGCAGAACTATTTATTTTACTATATAATATAGTAAGTATACATAAGCAGATCATTAGTGAAAATATAATTTGAACAATCTGCATGTGCACAAATTAATAAAATGTAAATGAATATAATTTCAGCTTAGCATATACATAATAAATACATATTGTTCACTTAAATATATTATATAACAATACAAAATTTAAAACCTGCTTACATCTTGTCCCCCAAAACATTGGGGAAAGTTCATTTTCAACTGAAACGCATTGATGCAATTCTGAATAGATTGGGATGCATGAATCATAACTGCAAGCGGCAAAGCTCCAACTTTTGTCGCTAATAATAAGATGGTTATTGAAGATGATGCCTCACAACTTGAAGTTGAATCGATGAAAATTATTTCTTTAGATGAAAATAAATGATTTCTTTTCACATCAGTGGTGTCACAAGCAAAACTGCCCAAAGATGATCCTCGTGAACTTTAACAGCTGTTCCTGAATACAGATAAATTACTTTATATTAATACATGAAATAAAAAGTATGAAAAGGAAATGCTAAACAAAATATAAAAAGTATCACTTTCCAATATATTACTTGGAAAATAAATAAATAGCAAATCTAACAGGAAGTTTTAAAAATATGTCACAAAAGTTATTTACTACAGTATTTATGAATGCATTATTTTTTCTAGAAATATAATGTTTTAGCTACCTAAGTTGAACTTCTTCAGTAAGTTCTTAAAACAGATTACTAGTTGTTAATAAGCTAAAGTTACACCTTAAAATGTTTGTAATGTATTGTTAACATGCAGTTCATGTGATTTAGTAACTTTATCTTTAACTTTAGATATTCTTAACTTTAGATATTTAAAAAAAAATTGTTATGAAAAACAATTTAAAAAATTTAACTTGAAAAATAAATGTTACTGATATAAAAAATAAACAGATAGCAAAATAGTAAAAAAGTAATTAAGTCAAATAAAAAAATTACTAACCATATTATCATTTAAAACATCCCCCCCCCCAAAAAAATAATCTTAGAATCTTGTAGAATTTTTCATAAAGGTTTGCTTAGAATCATTTCAAATATGTTAAGCAAATACTTTGCTTGTATGAAATAAAAGAGCATTCTGCGAGCCAACTAAAACAAGAGATAAAACATTTACAATAAAGAATTTGCATGCCAGAATAAATCAAACTAAAATTTGCCAATAGATTCATAAAATGGAACTTTTTCTTTTAGTTTGTCAAATGGATGAATTGAACTGCCTAAGTTAGCATCCCTACAACATTTATGTAAGTAATATATTTGATTATGAGTAGGATTTATTGAAGCATTAACTAAACCCATGAAATTATCTTCCAACAAAAATTTGTTTTCATGAAAGCGAATGGCTTCAATTGGTGACATCCCATCTGAAAAGTATTGGTAAAACTGTTGACAAACCTGGAAAAGTTGATACATTAGTATTAATATAGTATTATTGCTATTTTTTTTAAGACAAGGCTATTTTTTAAAATTAAAAATAAGTTACCTCATCATTAACTCTTAGCATTCTTAATGTTTCTGCTGATGTATTATGACTATGAAGTAAAGATATTTTAACTTCACCTACCAATGGTATATCATATTTCAAATATTTATCATTTTTGTGCCCTTTGTTATTTTTTTGATAACAATGCTCAGTTTGGCTATACAGACAGCATTTCTTCTCGCATTTCGTTTGTGTTTTGAATTATGGCAAATCCAAATTTTAGAAAATACAAATCTGAAATACAGAAATTTGTTCTAAGCTGCCACATAATTAAAAATATGCATCTTTTTAGTCAATTTAATACACTTTTCCTAACATAGATAAATATGTCATTTATAACATTCAGCAAATATAAACAGTTTCAAACCAGCAAAAACTAAATTTAAATTCAATATTTTGACTCTTTTCTCCTGATAAATGCTAAAAATAATTTGACTTCAGAAACTAATGAATATCTTTTTTTTAGGTATCAAAGATGTACTTTCAAAATAAATCGGGTATTTTTTAATACATTAAAAATTATAGAGAAATCAAAACACTTTCATTAAACTCAAAAAAAAAAAATTAAACACTATTATTTTTGTTAAGAATTCTTTGTTACCATTTTGCTGTAATGTAAATTTATCAAAAGCTTTTTCCTCTCAACATTATACTGTTAACTCTTACTATTTAACTCTTTCATGTGCTTAATTTTTGACAAAAATAATGCACTAGAGGGAAATAGCTACAAATATTTAAGATTAACCTCACAAAACTATAATTATTGAACAAAAGCTGGTACATGTTAATAATATTTAACGGTTTTTCAAATAAAAGAATGTCCAATGTTTTTTTTAAAAAAAAAGGCAATAGGTAAAAAATAGGTGGTACATATTTCGTACCACACTTCAAGGAGCATGATAGTTCTGGAAACATGATTTTTCCTTCCCGAGGCACAAGGGAACTTTACAGACATATAACTCATCCATTCTCTTATTTTATAGTTGGAAAACAAATAAATTTACTTCATTCTATACTGTTAGTCATACTATATATTAAAACATTTTAAAGTTTTTCTTAATCTAATGTTGTAAGCCTAATTTAATTTAGTCCCAATTTACCTAATGTCAGTTTTAAAATTTTAAATATTGTATTCCATACATTAAATTTACCTAGTTTTTAATTAGTTAATAAATATAAGTGTTTTAGTCATACTTATTTTTTGATGAGCTCGAGTTTTTATGTACCACCACACAAACGAATAAGAATTGGTGGTACCAACATGAAAGATTTAAACAATGTGTGAAAGCATATGGAAAATTTAAATTTTATTTTATGTATTGTCTATCTATAAATATTTAGTCAGCATATTCGTATGGAATAAAAGCACGTTATGAAGAGAAATGAGGGGTAAGAAAATTATAATTACCTTTGTGGATTTGGAGTACAGCCGTAAACAATCCAATTGGTGTTTGAAACAACAGAATAACGGTTTGAAATTTTCAGCTTAGTTTTCCAGATTTATTCTTAGCACAATCTTTTCGGGTGTATTTATCAGTATCTTCATCAATCTTATCCAAGGATAAAATTCCTGCAATTGAGATACAAAATTTTTTTGTACTATTTCTTGCCCGATTTCCATTTTGTCTCGTTTCCAAACTACCGGTATTGCGATACGGGGGCAGAGCGCATGCGCGGAAATGTATTTTGTCGCCAAGCTGCAAGGATGTGCCAACCTCGCCAAGAGGGCACCAATCCATGACGAATTCATAAGTCGCTCCCGGGACACTGGTCTCCACGCACGGCAAACACATGCGTGATTCATCCCCAATAGAAGCTAAAAGCATCAGAGTGGCTCAAGCTTCTGAAGGGGGATCCCTCGCTTCCAGAATCACATCAAGGAGAAGTGTAGAGGAGGAGAAAAAGGAAAGAGGGACAGATCACTGGGTACCTCGGGGTTGTGATGCCCGCACTTATCTATAGAAGGCAAGCCCCTGAGAGGCTGAAGTTCCTCAAAAAAGGTCTAAAACGTAAATCTGTAGATAATGTGTAAATAACGCACAATCCTGTAGATAATTTTTGTAAAGGCTACAGTAGAAATGGTAAAAGCATCAACAATTTTTGAACCCTACTGACAGCATATATGTCAATTGTTTTTTTATGCATGTGCTTTTTTTTATATTCATTTATATGTGCTTAATATTTCATGCAGTTGCAAATGAAGCTTTGAAAACTCGACTCTACCAAGAAGGAATGGCCATAAAAGTTGAATTTGTTCCTAGGTAGTTTCTCTCCTATGTATTAATGTACATAAGGTAGAAAAGAAATATTACGTTATTTCAGGAAACAGTTTGGGGAAATTTTGAAAAAGTGAAAAAAGAGGTCAAAAAGGTATTTTTTACTATGTTTTTGTGCTTTTGACAATAAGATATGTGTGTACATTTTTTTCCCTTCCATCTAATGGGAATTCAACAGCTTCTGCAATCAATAAAAATTCTTTATTATGCATTTCTTTTTAAAAGATATTCCTAATAGAAATGCAAGTGTAACAATGTTTTTATGACAGATGAATTACTTTTGAAAAAACTACAGGTTATCAAAAAATATAATACACTAGTGTTTTGTTATTGAGAATTCATTTTCCCCCATAATTAGATACAATTAATATGTAATCATTAATATGCACATCATGAAGACAGTTTGGTTCTTTTTATAATTTAACCCACTAAACCGGAGGCGATTGCAGCAGCAAAAACCAATACACCAGCTAAAAAGAATGCTATTACTAAGCCAACAAAGCAAATCACCACCGACGACCAAAACGAAAATAATTAAAAGGACAGTGATTCGCCGAGAAGTCCAAAGAGCCGAAAAACGCGTCAACGGGATCCAAGTGTGAATGTGGGGTTTAGTGGCGCAAGGGCCAAATTTGGCCAAGCCAACGGGATCCAAGACCGACTATCCTGAAGGTACCAAAGAAAAGAATCGAGACACTTCCACCGCAACATAGAAGATACGGTGACCGGAGATTGCTCCGAGGAAGACGAAGCTCTCATGGATTGTCAATCGGGCCCTTCGACTTCTAACTCCGGAGCAGGAGCTCGTGCGGCGCTATAATGGCCTGCTTCATTTCCTGGAACTGCCGTGGTTATATCTCGGTCATAGAATTGTTTTCATTGAGAGCGATTTATTTTAGAGTGAGTGAGTTTTGGGGTTATTTGTGCAAGAGCCAATTTTGGCTAAACTGCGCCACACGTTTGTTAAAACCATGTAAAAATACACATGAAAAATACAAGTACATAAAAATAATTATATGTGCATGCCTGCATGCACATATATAAAAAATAAAGTTAAAGTGAAAACATTTTAAAAAATCAAATTAGGGATTTTAGAACGGTTTCTCCGAGTATTATACATCTTTAAACAAGTAACGCATCTCCTACAAAACGTAAAATTGAAATTAACAGCCGCGCCATTGAAAGGCTCACACTTGAGCTCCTGAAAGATTAAAATAAATCAATTTCAATCAAAATTAATCCGTTACGCTACCTAAAGGTAGATTAGTGATGTCCTGAACCCCCTCAAATCCATTAGTAATCACATATCAACTCCAACAAGAAAAACATGTTTGTCCCAATTAATTTAAACAGTTATTAAAAGTAAACTAACTTCCTACTGTTTTGCTCGGCATAAATTGCCAGATATTTTAGAAATTAAAATAAGATGGCATTTAAAAGAGGAAGAAAAGTTCGGAAACTAATTATTTTCTCTGAAAAAAGTACATCTTCAATGCAAAGTTCATAAGAGCAAATTAACTTTAATGTATATTATTAATGCAAAAATTCGTATTTTAATATTTTTACAGTAACAATGATTTTTATCGTACCTTTCCGTTATAAAAAAATTGTTGGGCATTTATACCTTTAAATTCCCATCCAGTTCCCATTGCTGTAGCTACACAGCAGTGGTAGGTGTTAAGTCGATCGCGAACGAGTAGTGAATCACCAAGACACTTCAAGATTGGTTGACAGTACGCAGACTATAAGTACGAGAAGTAAATGTAGCGTTGAGTCTGTTAGGACATAATCATCTAACACCTAATATACGGCTCTTTTCCACTGAACATGCCATTTTCTTAAATATTTCACCTAATATACATGGAGGTCAAGTTCATTATGTTAATTAGATAATTATTAGACTTTTGCATTTGTTTTAACGTAAAATTTTCGGTTCAATTTCTCAGACAATTCAAGAGGCATACGTGCCAATTGTGAAATTGGTGTTTGAAGGCATTGAAGTAAGTTTTTAAGCTTATTTTTATCAGATCAAAAGATCACTCAGTTACAAATAATTTTTTCCCTCTTCCATTAATATAGATTGATTTGCTGTTTGCTCGGTTGGTACTCCGACACGTTCCTCAAAAAATTAAAATTGCAGATGTTATTTTGTTGAGGAACTTTGATTCAAAATGCATTCCGAGTTTAAATGGATGGGATAAAAATTGTGAAATATTACCATAATCGTCTACTACTCACTTTCTTTAATGAGTTATTTTGTGACGGGCTCACGAGTCTTCTTTAACATGTCTTTTGGGGCCAGAATTAATGGCAACTCTTTTCCAACCAAATCCAAAAAGTGAAGCGTGAAGAAAAGATTCAAATTAGGAAGCCTTTCAATATCAGAAGTTAGAGTAAGAGGGGAGCGTCCTCACATTGGCGCCCAGCGAGATTTAACTTATATAACCCCGAGGTAAGTACGAGCGGGTTTAATGTTATACCATGTTAGACATTTAAAAAGTAAAACCATTCGAAATATTTTTCGGATCCAAATTTTTATGATCTCCTTGGTGTTTTTCCAATCCCGTTCCATGATCTCAATGAAAGTAAACACACCGATTCGAACCCGATCTTTTTGCAAGTTTCGGGATTTGTGGTTGGCAGCAACTGCAATGCAAATCGAGCGACTATTTAAACTCTGCTCGTGTTAGTTTTTCAGGCGAGGAGGAGAAAAATATAAGTGTGCGACTGTTTTAGCTCTTGGAGGGATAGAGCGGCTGGTTGGCAATGCAACTGTATGTTGCATCACCATTTTCAGATTATAAATTCGTTTACAATATTATACTGTACGAAGACTGTTCGAATCGGATGTCTGGTAATGTTGATTTTATTAGTCAACTTATTGTTTTTGATCGCTCCAGTAACGAGCACATTGACTTTATCCTTGATTATTATTAAAGCCATTAAGAAATTGATTTCGTCTTCATGCCTCCTCGACACAAAAATTTCACTGCTTGCTTTTCTAAAATTTGAGTTAGTTTACCAGTAAGTGTAACATACCAGAAGTGTACTTTTCAGGGTCCGAGAACGTTCAGGAATTTTTGGAGGGTCTTGACAATCGAATACGATTATTAGAGATACCTTTCCAATAAGCACATGTCAACTCACTGGGTCATCTCCTGGGGAGGGCACAAGATTGGCATCAGATATTCGGATCAGCGTTAGTGCAGAATTGCGCCACGGACTTTGCGTAGTTAAAAGCAGCGTTGTCAAAAGCATTCCCTGCTATACGCAATAAGATTTAGAGATTAAGTTTTACGCGTCCCAGCACAGAGAAGGGACCAGGAGAGCCAACTGATTTTGTTTAAGATTTATTAAAATAAAAATCTAGAACTGGGAATGTCAGAGGAAGCCCTGGTAGATCATATTTTCCGTTAGACTTGAACCACAAGTCCAGGATTATGTGCAGGTTCGAAATCAAAACACTGTCCACTGTTGGAGGTCTTATCCAAGTTTGAGGAAAGATATTCATGCAAGGCAATGCGGGGTTCGAGGAATTACACTGCTGGACAATTGCTAAGGACGGATCACAAATTGCTATGTAGCATAACATTAAGCGAGACATGTGGCCTAGTAGGATAAAATATAGTTGCCACACTGTTCAGACATTAGAATAAAGAGTATTTATTGTTCTGGAAAGTATAAAAGCTGTGAAATATCTGAAAGAAAAAAAAATGTTCATTTGATCTGCGTACGGAGAAATGGAACAATGCATCTAAAAGTCAGCAGGCACCTTAAAGAAAGGTATCAGTACGGGATATGTCCCCCGTGGAGTGTAATGCAACATTCCACACGTCGTACCATCCTTTGCACAATATTATCCAGCAGCTGTTGAGGCAATTTATCCCATTCCTCTGTGAGTGCACGGATGAGGGTGTTCTTGTTTGTCGGAGGATAGTTTCGACCAGCAACTTGCCTCTCCAAAGCATCCCACACATTTTCAATGGGGTTTAGATCTGGAGAACGCGCTGGCCATACCAGACGTTTAATACCCTCGCTGTCTGGACAATCCTGAACAGCGAGTGTTCGATGACATGTTGCGTTGTCGTCCATAAAAACAAACTTATCACCGACAGCACCACGGAAAAGACGAACATGAGGAAGTAGAACTTCATCAATGTATCGTTGGCCCAGCGATAGGAAAGTTTGTGAATGTCTACATGGATGACATAATAGTCTCCATCGTTCCCTCAACATATTGAACATCTAAGGGAAGCTTTTCGTTCATTACAAGATGCAGGGTTAACCTTAAACAAAGACAAATGCAAATTTGGTTGTGATGATTTTAAATATTTAGGTTTAATTATTAAGGAGGGAATTAAAAGGATAACACAAAAGTTCGAGCTATAGTTGAAATGAAGTATAGTTGAAGCTTCGAGAAAGAACTTTAGAAAGCAAGCTACAATTGTGATTTTTGAATGTCAATGGAAGAGTAGTTTACTCACCTTTGTAGTTTACTTGAGGAAAAAATTGAACCAGGAGGTTTCCCAATAGAGAAAAGAAAGCATCCGTATCAAGAAATACAATTCATTCAATATTTAGGGAATATAGTAAAATAGATCCATCCATGAACAAAGAAATAGAATGATAGTACAAATATTTATGAAAATGCGTTTCATGGATACTTGAATTTTTCAAGGGAGAATTCCTGAAATAACAATTCTTTCCGTTTCCTCTAAATTAGAACAGGTGCGACTTTACTTCATGGTTCTTTTTCTGCAACAGAATTGCAGAAGCACACATATGAAAAATAAATCTAGTTAAGAATCTGTCATCTTGATATGCATGGATTCTCCACACATTCCTCCAAGAAACTAAAAAGTGACATTTTGCGAGAAATATTTTAACCTAGATGAGGTTTAATTGCAGTTTCAGCCTATCTTTTGCCCTAGAAGTTCCATTAAAATTTGATCGAGTGGAAGATTTGAAATCTCGATTAAGAATTATCAATAATTTCGATGCTACTTAATATTCATGCTGCCCCGGGTTTCAAGGTTTCATTTGAATCTTTGACAGACCCAGTTAGTGTCTGGAGATTTTAACCTTCATCCATTGGAGATACGACCGCCTTTCAGAATACAGCAAAGATTTTGAAGATTACAGACCAATTTCGATTGTTATTTTGAATACAACTTTTCCCACATAATAGTTCAATGAATAAGTTTTGCTTACGATCCCACTCTCCCCGTTCTTCCTCTCTTTAAGAAGCCACGCAACATCACTTGACAAAAGTGACCACTTGTCTGTAGCTGGCTTATGTAGATATCCTCTACAGTATACCCATTAGAGAGTCGGTAGAGAGGAGAAATGGCGAGCGTGCGAGTTGTCGCTGGTGCATCAAGTGGGTAGATGGGACCATGACAAATCAGAAGGTATTTAGTTTCTTTTCAGCCAAGGTCACCAATGAGGATAGAACCTGCGACGCTCGGTACCGAAGCCGCGCAAAATGACCACTAGACAAGTGATCACTTATGTCCGGAGGCTTTTTCTGGCCTATGTACATATCCGTTACATATGCTCCACATTGTTCCCTCGCGAGTTATCATTGCCCGATAATCACAGACTTGATTCATCTAAATCCTTATAAACGAGGTTTAAAAAGAATAGATTGACAGATGGTAACGAGAAAAGCGCATTCCACAATAAGCGATACAGGAGAAAAACAATCCCAAATGATAATTATTGTAAAATCAAACACTAGAGAAATTCAAGTCTCCAACAGATCCTTCCCATCTCTGAAACAGATAATAAACTAGTTCTAAAAGCAATACAATAAACGTTATTAGCGACATCTTACCACACTCAATGATCAAATGAACAAATATTCAAGCAAACTAACATTAAAAAAGCCAAAACACTATTGTGAATTCCTCTAGCGTTTCTAATTAAAAAAATATTTTCCAATATCGTGAATCATTTTGAAATAGATTAAATATTCAAGTTGAATCTGGATTTTAAGTCAATATGTTTATCACAAAGACTAATTCAAGCCAATAGCTTGGTTAGTTCTTTTGAATCTAATTCATCTACTCACAAGCCTCTACCTTTAGATCTTCTCAACATTAAAACTATTTTCTCGAAGAACCATTCCATATTTCTGGATTAAATAGGGCTAGCCATTCATCCAGAAATATTACTCCAGATTCAGATCAAATCTGAAAATTTCACAAATCTGAATAGTGAAAGATCCCGATTCTTAAAGGTTTTCAGCAGATATTCGACAATGCAGTAGACATTTTTATAAACATTCCTTAATTCTTTCAAGTCCCTGCAAAGACAACTCTATAGCCTCTTCATACAGATCAGTAGCATTTGCCTCAGTCGTCAAAACTTTTCGAATTATAGCGAGATGGGGCCATTTTTCGATTGTAGACTTTCGAGTTCTTACACACACCAAACTTGTAGAAAATCACCAAATATTCTCGAAGCATTTAATTCGCTGTCGGGTTATGTAACGCATTGATTTGTACTACAGAATTTCCAAGACTTTTTGTTAATTACTCTATACTCGTGTTCAAAATTAAGAGAATTTAGATTTCGTCGATAAAATCTGTCCAGTTCTAGATATAAACGAAATTTGGTCTGTACGTAGGGTTCATAAAATAAAAAAAAACTACTATTCGACAGTAATAGAATCATGATAGTGCGTAATACTCAACGGTGTTTAACGTATGAAACAGCGGTCGCAGAAAAGAATAGGAGGTGTAGTCCCCTCCAACACAAAGCCTTCGCACAATGATTTTACACGGGAAATATGGGAATTTCCAGTGTAAAATTTAATTTGCCGTCACAATTAATCCCACGCGTTCAACAATGTTATTTTCTGGCCTTGTATTGTTCTCAGAGGGGAGTTACAATTGTTCTCTAAAGCGTTCCAAATATGCTCTGCGAGGTTGAGGCCTGTGTAATGGCAAAACATCCGATGAATATTCTCACTTTCTAAAAATTCGCCCGCTAGATTAGCTCCATGGGATTCTCGTGTTATCCCTTAAAATGAAATAAAGCGCAACTGCAGCCTGAAAAGTCAAACTTTTCACTCCAGGAGATCATCCCTATACCTAACAGCAGTCACAGGGCCTTTTTGAAGGACATGGGTGTGCACGGGATGCCTGCCCAGACCATCAAACCTCCGCTCCCGTAATGATGAATTTCTCCGATATTGGAAGTCATGTAGCAAGTCTGGCTCTCCATATTAAGAGACTGAACCGGGATTCAATGAAGAGAACGGTCGTCTATGGATCCATGTTTTATGCACGATTTTTAACGGACTATTCAGTTTCCAGAACTAATCGAGATGCAAACAGGTCATCTTGCAAATTCTAGAAACAATCACCCCCGAAATTAGGGTTTATCATGCCGCATACAATTCTTTCGAGAAAGCCGAAAAGCTGTAGCATCATTGTTACTCTTCGCTATAACAGACAAATGACAGTCTTTGGGTGTCTCGTGGCTTTAAGACGACTTTACCCAGGCTTTCGCTCTACAAATCCGGCATTCTGAAACAATATTCAATAGTTGAACATCACGTTGGGCATTAAGTTCTTTACAAACATGGGTTTTAGACTGGCTTGCATCGAGCTTATCCGCCACCTTGTTCCATCATCTACACGTCAGTGGGTAATCATTTTTACTATTTGAATTTAACAGATGGTTGCAAGCAAAGGAAAAGAAAACTAAGAAATTCGACGCGGTGTGCTAGCGAATGAAATGCGAATTTTGGCACCAAGCGCTTATAAATCATAAGCTCCCTTACTAACTCCACCTTCTCACGTATACACTTTGGTATTCGACGTACAAGATTTGCAGTTTTGCTCCGACTCAGTATTTTTTACATTTAGCTCAATTACTTGCATGAAATTCAACAAAATATGCAAATTCTCTTAATTATGAACATCAGGGTGGCGGATTACATCTATTGGGAATTTATTTAAAGAAATAATTTTGGAATTATAGAAGTAATTTTAGACATGAGTGAGGGATATATTAACTTCACTGTTCAGCTACATAAGGGCTTTTGACGACGGACCTCGTAATTTTGATCTATGTTTACGTGACGAGGATGTGACACCTTAACTGGCACCTCCCTCTTAACATTCACACCACACAAACGAGAAGACGTTAAAACTTTAGACTAATCTAACCTGCACTGCTTCCCTACACGGTGGGTCTTGAGTGGTACTAGGCTTGAACTCTTGACAAGTCAGCCACAATCCGAAACCTTAACCACTAGGCTACCACGGCCACAATTTTAGACATGGATGTATATTACATATTTTAAAAACTTCTGATATAGCATTATTTTAATGTATATAAAACGTATATTCTAAATTTTCCGTAATGATCTTGAAATTCTTTTAAGACATCAGTTTGAAAAAGTCTTAAAAATAAAATCCTAAGGGACAGGAAAAGGTTTTTGATCTACTGATGATCACTCCCAAATGTATTTCCTCGGCACAAAATAACTGAAACTTTAATCATTGATTCGCAGCAGTACTGAACAGGAATCCAACAAAAATTTTTGGAGTTTCTTCAGCATTGAATATACACTCTTTTTGCCTAAATAACTACATTTAAGCCTCTATTGGGCAATGAGCACAGACGAAGTATGAAATATTTAACTCAGTAAGACCTGGGGTGACTCAAAATAAAAATTGCCGCCCATCCGGTACAGTGGTCAATGACACTGACTGCGGTGCCGTAAGACCTGGGTTCGAATCCCGAAGGTAGCTGTGGTAGGTCTGGTCTGCCACAGGACTTCGTGGCAGAAAAATAAAGATAAGTTGAAAACAAAAAAAATCAGAAATCAAACACAAGAGAAGCAACAAAATCAGAATATTGTAAGAAATTTAAGCAAATCAAATGAGAACACAATATAAACCATAATACGGTAGTAAAAATAATATCAATTTTTTTTTACCAGAAAAAAAACAAAGCTCGAACAAAGTTTCATCGTCCAATGTGGGTCTGTGGTCTGGACGTGAAAAGAAAAGGGAATTTTGAATGGCAAGAAAGAGGGTCGAAAATAGAGAAGGATCACTAGATTCCCCGGGTTTGTGAAGCCTGTGTTTACCAGAGAGTAAACCCCTTGGGAAAAGGAAAAGATCACTAGGGTACCTCGGGAGCGTGATACCCATACTCACCTAAAGAAGGCGAGCCCCCTGAGGGGCCAACAAGGGAGGCAGTGCCCGGTCATCCTGCAAAAACCAGGCACGGAGCACACCCAGAACACAGTACTACAGCATCAGGGCGAGGACCCAACGGGCAAACCCGACACCCCCCTCCGCAGCACCAACCCCACAAAAGCGTCCCCCCGGGGACACCGAAGAGAGGCACCACCAGCCGACCGACAGGAGCGGGCCCACTCCCGCCCACAGCGAAGCGTGGTCCAAAGGCACTCCCAGGACACCCCCGCACTCGGCAAACATGCAAATCATTGAAATATTTTAAAAAGTAACTTTTACTTATTTAATTTTAGGCATTATATTCTTAGTGCAATATCCAAGAAAAAGGAACACCATATACAGTGTTAACATATTTTGAATTTGTTTAATATCCTCCAAAAAAATCTAATTTATACATATTTTAAGGTTAAAAAAGTTTTACTTTAAATATGTTTTGTTACATATTGAATATATATGTATATGCTTGCATAATAAGTGAATTTTTTTAAGGTGTGGCTTGGTAGAGGCAAAAATCAGAAAACTGATACAGCAGTTGGAAAAAATCCCTGCGATTGAATTTTTACATGTGAATCCAAAGATTCAAAAGCCACTAGTGGAGCAGCAGTAAGTTTTTACTTATGAACACTATTGTAGAAACGGAATGATATATTAAAGTTATTCATCTAAATTTATTTTTCTGAAATATTAACAGTTGATACATTCAATATAATTTACAGTTATTGTTTGAAGAGTTGATCTACTATTTTTTGTATAAATAGATTTCGTTGCTGAAGATTTAGTTATGATAATTTTTTTATTCCTTCTGCATTTAAATTCTTTTTAAGCGCAATATATGAAGTTTGAGCAAAGTTTTGTCAAAAAATTCCGAGTTAGTATCTTCCCCCTACTTTTTTAGGAATCTCCTTCAATCTATGTGGTGTTTGGGGATGAAGTTGAAATTATCTAACATTGATTTGGATTTCACAGTAAATTTTCAAACATTTTCCGATTTTCGTAAGTTTTAATTTTATTTGCGATTTTATATGCATGGATTCTCCACCCATCCATCCCAAGAAACTTTAAAAAGTGAATACATTTTGCGAGAAAGAATATTTTCGGCATGGACAGACAAGACTGACCTAGATAATGTTTAATTGCAGTTTCAGCCAATCTTTTGCCTTCAAGTGGAAGACTTGAAATCTCGATTAAGAATTATCAATAATTTTCATTCTACTTAATATTCATTCTGCCCCGGGTTTCAACGTCTTATTAGAATCCTTGACAGACCCAGTTTGTGTCTGGAGATTTCCATTGGAGATACGATCGTATTTCAGAATACTTTGAAGATTGCAGACTAATTGATATTTTGAATACAGCTCTCCCACATAATAGTTCAATGAATAAAGTTTTGCTTACGATCCCACTCACCCCGTTCTTCATCTTTAAGAAGCCGCGCTACATGATTACTAGAAAAATGGGATCACCGTTGTCCAGAGGCTTTTGTTGGCTTATGTAGATTTCCTCTACAGTACTCCCACTAGCGAGTCAATAGAGAGGAGAAATGGCGAGTGTGCGAGTTGTCGCTGGCGTGTCACGTGGGTCTGAAGACTTTGCTGCGTCCAGTGCGTAAATAGGACCACGACAAATCAGAAGGTATTTAGTTTTTTTCAGCCAAGCTCACCAACGAGGATAAAACTCGCGACGCTCGGTACCGAAGCCGCGCAACATGCCACTTCTGGTCTATGTACATATCTGCTACGTATGCTCTAGATGGTTTCTACGAGAGTTATCATTGCCCGATAAACAGAATTTATTCATCTAAATCCGCAAACGAGGTTTAAAAAATATATTGACAAATGGTAAAGAGAAAAACGTATTCTACAATAAGTGATACAGGAGAAAAATAATCCCAAGTGATAATTATTGTAAAAAAAAAAATCAAACACTAGAGAAATTCAAGTCTCCAACAGATCATTCTCATCTCTGAAACAGATAATAAACTAGTTCAAAAAATACAATAAACGTTATTAGCGACATCTTACCACACTCAATGATGAAATGAAAACAAATATTCAAGCAAACTGTAACATTAAAAAAGCCAAAACACTATTGTGAATTCCTCTAACGTTTCTAATTAAAAAAATATTTTTCAATATCGTGAATCATTTTGAAATAGATAAAATCCAGATTAAACTTGAAAATATTTAAAGTCAATATGTTTTTCACAACGACTAATTCAAGCTAATAGCTTGGTTAGTTCTTTTGAATCTAATTCATTTACTCACAAGCCTCTACCTTTAGATCTTCTCAACATTGAAAACTATTTTCTGGAAGAACCATTCCATATTTCTGGATTAAATAGGGCTAGCCATCCAGAAATATTACTCTAGATTCAGATCAAATCTGAAAATTTCACAAAACTGAATAGTGAAAGATCTCGATTCTTAAAGGTTTTCAGCAGATATTCGACAATGCAGTAGACATTTTTATAAACATGACTTAATTCTTTCAAGTCCCTGCAAAGACAACTCTATAGGCTCTTCATACAGACCGGTAGCTATTGCCTCGGTCTTTAAACATTTTCCAAATAATTTTAGCGGGATGTAGCCATTTTTCGATTTTACACTTTCGAGTGCTTGCACACATCAAACTCAGCGTTGTAGAAATTCAAATATTCGCAGAGCACTTAATTTGCTGTCTGGTTGTATAACGCATTGATTTGTACTCCAGAAAAAATTTCCAAGATTCACTTTCTGTTAATTATTCTATACTCGTGTTCAAAATTAAGAGAATTTAGATTTGGTCGATTATATCTAGAACTGGCCAGATTTTAACGAAGTTTGGCATGTACTTAGGGTTCGTAATAAAAATAACTATTCGAAAGTTATATTATGCATGGTCGTGCGTAATATTCAACGGTGTTTAACGTATGAAACAGCGGTCGCAGAAAAGAACAGATGAGGTGTAGTCCCCTCCAACACAAAGCCTTCGCACAATTTTACACGGGAAATATGGGAATTTCCAGTGTAAAATTTAATTTGCCGTCACAATTAATCCACACGCGTTCAACAACGTTACTTTCTGGCCTTGTATTGTTCTCAGAGGGGAGTTGCAATTGTTCTCTAAAGCGTTCCAGATATGTTTTGCGAGATTGAGGCCTGTAATGGCAAAAACATCCGACGAATTTTCTCACTTTCTAAAAATTCGTCTGCAAGATTAGCTTCAATGGGTTCTCGTGTTATCATCCCTTAAAATGAAATAAAGCTCAACTTCACCCTGAAAAGTCAGACAGTGCACCTCCAAGTTAAGAGGACGCGCGCGCGAACCGGGATTCAGTGAAAAGAACGATCGCCTATTGATCCATGATGTGATATCTGCACGATTTTAAACATACTATTCTGTTTGCAGAACTAAGCGAGATGCAAACAGGTCATCTTGCAAACTCTAGAAACAGTCACGCTTAAAATTAGGGGGTTTTGTGGCCGCATACAACTCGAGAAAGAGCCGAGAAGCTGTAGCATCATTGTTACACCTCGCTATAACTGACAAATGGCAGTCTTTGGCTTTTGGACATCTCGTCGCCTTAGGACGACTTTACCGAGGCTTTCGCTCAATAAATCCAATATTCTGAAACAATTTCCAATAGTTGAACACGACGTTGGGCATTACGTTCCTTACAAACATGGGTTTTAAAGTAGCTTGCATCTAGCCAATCCGCCACCTCATTCCATCATCTAAACGTCAGTGGTTAATCATTTTTACTATTTGAATTTTAATTTATCAGATTAGTACAAGCAATGGAAAGAAAAACACAAGTTAGGCATGGTGCGCTAGCGAACGAAATGCGGATTAGCGGGGGAGGGGTCATTGGGCACTGGGTTTTATAAAACCCTTCGTCCCATATCGAAAAAGTATAGAGGCCTTAATGTGGAAAAGTGGATGAGAAAGTCCCTGAAAAAGAGTATTACATCAAATATTGTCCAATTATGTCTAATATTGTTCATATTATGCAAGATCTTTGGGAGTCCTGCGGTTCAGTTGTCAGTCCTGATGATTTATGTCGATGATCTAGCCTGATCTGTCTGCATCGACTCTCAGGGAGCAGTGCGTTTTCAGTGGCAGGGAAGATTTACGATGTCGGCGTCTGATGTTGGTCTCGTGTCATCTATGTGACGTTAGCACTTGGAAGTGGAAGCTGCCGGCCCTGAAGATTGTAGCTCTGTCGGGTCGATTGAAGATCGCAGTTCTGTAAGTGGAGATTAAGGTATCCGTACACCTTCAAAACGTCAAATTTTTCGATTTTTTAATTTAAATATTATTTGAAAATATGAACTTTTTTCTTTAAAATTGTGTTTAAATTTTGTTTCTATCTTTTTTAGAACTTAAGTTATGGGGATTTGAGTTTCATTCGATAGCACCTTTCTCAACCCGGAAGTACAAGTCTGCATTGCGAAGTAGAAAAAATGTTGACATTTTTATTTTTCAAAGTATCGTTTAAATATGCAATAGTAAGAAATTTAAACTTTTTAAAATATGAATTTGAGTTTTCAGAATTATCAAGAATATAATTGGCAACAGGTTTTTATTTATATTTTTATCTAGAATCTGGCAAGAAAATAGAGTGCTTTACAGTTTGTTTACATTTGCTTATGATTGCGTAGCTCTTTATAAGCTTTTGTTTAATCCTTTTTATAGCAGAAAATTTTAATTTTTGTCATTTAAAATGGGTAATGCTAAACGTAGAGTTAGTGCAAAAGAGAAAACGCCAATTTCTAGTAAATGGATCTACCATTAAACATTCAAAAAATAGCAGCGCAACATCTACCAACGCCAGTTCTTCAAAAATTAAATACCTGCTGCCTTTGATGAAGAAATAGCAGAATATCAACGTAAACCACTTACTGGTAACAGAATTGATATGGAAGTCCTTTTAAATTTGTTTTTACAACTTTGCTGCCCAAGATGTTTCGAAGAAGGTATCCTGCTCTCTGAGGATTCCACATATGGTTTGTGCTCAAATTTTGTTATCAGGTGTAAACATTGTGACTTGAACTTAGGGTTTTCTAGTTCAAAGAAAACTTTAAACTGTCCTGAAGTAAATACAAGATTTGTGTATGGCATGAGACAAATTGGGAAATGTTCTTCTGCTGGGTTTAAATTATGTGGTACGTTAAATTTACCCAGGCTCAGTAAAACTGCGTACACTAATGAGAATAAACTCATGTTAGTGAACTCAGAAGTTAATGAACTATCAATGCAAAAAGCAGCTTCTGAACTGTTAGTGCTATATCCTACTAAAAATAAAATTGTTGAATGTGGCACTTCAGTTGATGGAACATGGCAGCGTAGAGGTTACTCTTCCATGAATGGGTGTGTCGCAGCTTTGTCAGTTGACACTGGTATAGTAGACATTGAAATAATGTCGTCATATTGTCCCACCTGCAGAAAGATTTTTAAAATGCCTAGAAGCATTGAGTCTGAAACTTTTGCAGCAGATCAAGAAACTTTGCAGCAGCAGACCATAGCAATTTTCAAGGTTCTGCGTTAAAAATGGAAGCTGTTGGTGCTACGAGAATCTTCCAACGTTCTATTGTCAAACGAGGCCTTAAATATGCACATTATGGTGACGGGGACTCCAAGGGCTTTATCAGTGTCAAAGATACTTATGGGAAGGATAGCGTCACAAAATATGAATGCATTGGTCATGTTCAAAAGAGAGTAGATGCGAGATTGCGCAAACTAAAGTCTAAAAATAAAAATCTGTCTGGTAAAGGCAAACTCACCGACTCTTTTATTGACCGATTGCAAAACTATTATGGGATTGCTGTTCGTAGCAATGTTGGAAACCTATCCGGTCTTCAGCAAAATGTTATTGCGGCTTTGTTTCATTGCTCATCAAGTGTCGAGAAACCGATGCATGGGCAGTGTCCCATCGGAAAAGATAGTTGGTGCTACTACCAGCGAGCACTGTCTTGTGGCAAAAGCCAAACTAAAAATATAAAGGCTTATCGAATGAAGTACTAAACACGATTAAGCCTACATATTTAGAGTTGTGTACCAAAAAACTGCTTACTAAATGCCTGCATGGCAAAACACAAAATTCAAACGAGTGTTTAAATGGCGTTATATGGCAGAGAGTACCCAAGGAGGTTTTCGTGTGCTTCAAAATTTTAAATCTGGTGCATTGGATGCTGTGATCCAATTTAATGATGGATACAAGGGTTGTGTTGAAGTTTTTAAAAAACTTCAAATAACTCCTGGTTATTTTACTTTAAAAGCATACAAAAATCTTGACATCAATAGAATTAACGACGCAGAACGACATTCAACACCAAATGTAAAGCAGCGTAGAAAAATTTTAAGAGCTACAAGGAAAAAAAAAATCAATGTTTTAGAGAGTAAAGAAGGTGTTATTTATAAGTCAGGAGCATTTTAAGTATATCAAATTGTGTTTAATATTAAAATTTGCAGTTCAAAGTTTATTTCTGATTTATCTCAAAATGAATTTGTTTAACGTATTGACATCTGACAACGTAAATATCAGAAAAAGTTGTGAACCAAATTAGTTCAAATTTTATAAATATATTTGTTTTATAGATTTAAAGAACCCCTACTACTTTCATAATTATATAGTTGATATGTTTTTAGTAACTAAGGTATATATCATGCTCGTAATAATTTTAAGGATTTTTCAATGTTCTTTTACTCGAAACTTGATAAAAATTGTAATAAATTGATCAGGAAAAATAGTACCAGCCCTAAAAAATGTTATAATGATCAAATTTACAGTAAAGGGATATTTTTGTTTACATTCGAGTTATGTGCGTTATTCTAATAATCAAATTAATTACTATTTACACTATGCTTTACTCCCTAAAATTTTTTATGTACTACAAGTAACATATTAAATGTATTTTTCATAGTTTTAAGTTATATTTCATCAGTAAAAAATATTTTAATAGCAAATATTACAGTTTTTAAAAAAAATTTCTTCGAAGGTGTACGGATACCTTAAGCACTTCTATTGGATGATACTAGCAAGGGAGAAACATCTTAACTGGCTGTGCAGGGGTTGGGTTAAGAATTTACCGAGGGAAAGTTTTGGGAGCTTGCCTGTTTGCGTGCAGCAAATTTATGTTAGAGTTGAATAAAAATAATTTTGAAATGGAAATTTTAGCAATTGGGTTCATTCACCGAGATGGTGAATGAAAAAACTAGGGTGGATTATGAGAGTCTAGGAGAATTCTCCTAGGCATCTTATGTCGATCCAGGGGGTGTAATTTTCAAGATTTGCGATATTGGAATTATTAATGTTGGAGATTTTCAAAAATTTTTTGGTGAGGGTCTATGTATTTTTAAAGGGGGAATTTTGGTTGCTCTATAAATATAAGCGTTCGAACAAAACATGAAGGCTCGTACAATTCATCTAATAATCGAGTTGAGCAATTTCTAAAATTTTATATTCGTTTTCGCTGCATAGCCCCACACAGGACAAGCATAACTCAGAATTGGTGGCAAAACGGCCGTGTAGAAAAGCAACTTGTTGTAAAGGTACATATCGGAATTCCGGTTAATTAGAGGGTAAATTTGTCTTAACGCGATCTAGAATTTATCTCGCGCGTGTAGAATGAGGCGTTTCCAAGTGAGCGTTTTATCAAATATTACACCAAGGTACTTAACGGTTTGAGACCCACATAGTGGTGTGGAATATAGGGTGGGTGGTGTGATTTTTTTTTTAGACTTTTTGTGAATAAAACCGCTATGGTTTTATCCACGTTAATCTTTATTTTCCATTTATTGTAGTTTTCTAGTAGGACCAGGTGTTTGTTTAGAGCTATTGTAACAGATTGCGTTTTCGTAGGTGGCAGAAATCGTGGTGTCATCTGCGTAAAGATTAATCATTGTGCGCGGGTGCGATGGGATGTCATTGGCATAAATATTGAACACAGGGCCCCAATAAGGAACCTCGAGTTACTCTAATGTTAACGTGATGTGCAATTGAAAAAGTGTCTCGTTGACTGACTAATTCCTGTTAGATAAGAGTTTAATATATGAATGATAGCAGGAGGGAAGTTAGTTATAAGTTTGTGTAAACGAGTCTGTTAATCCAGACCCTGTCAAATGCCTTTTGGATATCCAGAAAGACAGCACAAGTGATCCTGCCCCTCTGGAAACGCGAGGAAGTTTTTTCCGTAAGTCGGAGTAATGGACGATAGGTAGAGAGTTGTTTGGTAAAACCAAATTGATTAGAATTAAGAAAATTAGAGTTGTAGATACGAGAATGAATCCTATTCAATATTACGTACTCTGCAATTTTGCCGAGTGACGATAATAATGATATAGGTCTGTAGGAATCTGGAGAATTTTTTTTTTTCCAGGCTTGTGGATTGGAAAAACGATCGCCATTTTCCAGTCGCTTGGAAAATGTCGTTATCAGTAGAATTTTATTAATGTAGGTGAAAATTAGTAGTACTTTAAGTGGGAAATTTTTAATCATTTTGTTAGCAATGTTATCGAAACCTGGAGCCTTCGAGTTCTTTAATTTTTTAACGTATTCACAGATTTCGTCCGGGTTGGTGGGGGAATTGGTGAGCGGGGTGGGGTGGAGAAGAAATTCGTTAGAGTATTAGTAACGTCAGAGTCGATGTTAGGGTAGTTCTCTGGTCTTTTACTTTCCGTGTAATTGTCAACGAAAGTGTTTGCAACTAAATTTGCCATCTGTTCATCGTTGCTAGCGATGTCAGAAGAGCTAGATATATTTTGAATGTTTGAGCGCTTTTTACGGAAGTGTCTTTGCATACGCAAGAGACTTATCTTGGGTTTCTAGTGTGCGAGTTTAGCTGACCAAGTGTTGAGAGTATAATCTTAATTCTTTTTTAATTGCACCCTGAAGCCTGTTGGCTTCATTTTTGTGTAAAGGGTTTAACGTGCGTTGGAAAAGCTTTCTGGCTCCGTTTTTCCTAGCTATTAGATCTTTGACGTAGTGTAGTGTAACTGCGTCGTTTTTTCGCGATTGGTTTAGACGCCGAGTAATGGGCGGAGCTAACCGCATTAGTGTGAACTTTGTTAGTTTTTCTTCGAGAGACTGAGGGCTATTTATTTTAGAGAAGTCTGATAGATGAATTTGGTTTTTAAGATTACTACTAAAGGCAGACCAACAGGTGGTAATTGCTCTAGGGTTATGTTTGAATAGTGGAAGGTAAAGTAAAACTGAGCATAACAGGGTTATGATCAGAGGAGAGTTCAGATATGGATTAGATATCGTAGGGAAAGTTAAAATTACTGACGAGGGCGAAATCGAAAGTATTGGAAGAGTTATATTCATATCTGGTAGAGGTGTTAGGAAAGACTATTTCGAGATTTGTAGTATCTGCGAAGTTTTGAGCTGAATACCTCTAGTAGAGTTATTTGAGCAATTCCACGAATTGTGTGTAGCATTGAAATCGCCAAAGATCACACAATTACTGTTGATCTGAAGGATAGTTTCTAGATCCAAGGTGAATAAGAGATTATCAGATCTGGGGGAAACATAAATGCTGGTAATCGAGATGGTTAGTATTCGGGGGTGTAAGGGTTACGGTGGTAGCTTCGACATGAAGGGTGGGGCAGTTAAAGCGAGGAATTGAACTTTTAATAAATATAAGAGTACCACCGCTAGCGGGACCGTTCGTGATGCGGTCATTCCTGTAACAAGTGTAATTATTAATGTTTATGTCGAGGGTGGGTCTCAAGCGTGTTTCTTGAATAAGTATATCAGGATCGTTCTCCTCTACAAATAGTCTAAATCCTGAGCTTTCACTGAACAAACCGTTTGTGTTCCACGAACACAAACTCAGCCCATTCATTTGGTGTGTCTATTCATCTTCATCTAAAAAAGCCTCTACTAAGGTGTACATTTCCTTAATTTTATTCTCGTTTTTTTAGGGGGTGGTTTCGGGTTATTTTGTGTCAAGTTTATGGTGCTTATTTGTTGAACTAGCACCGAGAGTGCTTGAATTGTTTGAGTTATTAGGCTCATACAATCATTTGTATTTATCGGTTGGGGTTGCGGAAGAATTTGCATTCCGATAGCCCGAGTTTGCGTTTGATTCGTAATGGGAACCTGACCGACATGTGGCATCATCTTTAGTGGAACGGAGGGTTTAACTGTTGCCTGGGTTTGTTGGGCCGCTTGCGCGAAAGATGTGTTCGAGCGGACAAGACTGTTAATTACACGAGAATAATTTGGTTTTACTACTGCGCCTTTGCGGGGCTTAGTATATAAAGGACATTTTGAGTAATTGGCCATATGGCCGTAAGCTTCGCAGTTGACGCAGTACATCGTATCGACTTTCTTAATCTAGCAGTCGGCCGTTCGATGGGCCTCTCCATATTTTAAGCATTGAGGTTTAATGTGGCAATTGCTTGCCGTACGATTGAATTTTTGGCATTGATAGCATCGGTTACCTCTTGGCTATCGTAGCCCTCAACAGTTACCGTAAGACAAGAGAGCTTGATTTTAAAGATATTAGCATCATTTATATTTCTAGGTAAAGTTACCATGAATACAGGGAGTTGATTTGTGATTCTTCCAGTGAGCTGGGAGACTTGATCAACGGTGAATCCCAGATCAAGTCAGTCATTATGCATGCCTAGAGTTTTTGAATCTTTAGGGAGACCCTCTATCACTACTTTTAAAGGGCGTTCTGATTTTGGGGTTATAGAATAAAATTCATATTTTAGTAATTCCAGAATTCTATTAAGCTCGTGGTATTGATCAAAAGTGTCGCAATACAGTTTAAAAAATTCACCTGTCATCTTGCTTCTTAATTGGGGCATGTGGTCTGTTAACGTTTTCATTTGGTCTCCGAAATTCAGTGGGATCTTCAACATTACTGGGGGAGGTAATTTTCTGGTAGAGGTATCGTCCCGAGTTGTTTCCGGTTAAGTTGTTACTAGGCAAGCTTATCGCAGTTTTGTTGGTCGAGGTTCCCGATACGGGCTCTACTGTAGGTTCCAAATTTTCTAATCCGTT
The DNA here is from genome assembly GCA_019973935.1 of Trichonephila clavipes. Classification (NCBI taxonomy): domain Eukaryota; kingdom Metazoa; phylum Arthropoda; class Arachnida; order Araneae; family Nephilidae; genus Trichonephila; species Trichonephila clavipes. The sequence goes on along the minus strand of BMAU01011255.1, from coordinate 12,760 downwards.
GAATTTATTTCTCAAATTTTAAAGTTTAAGTCCGGGTTTGAATTAGTTCTCTTATTTTTGGATAATTTACGAGTAGGGGGAGATGAAAATCCGTCTTCCTTTTTCTTTCCTTTTAACAGCAGTTGTGGGAAGTGGCGGATATTCCTGAACAGAGTTACTGGGAGAACAATTGGAGAGCGTAGGTATTTCCTGTATAGTTTTGTTGGGAGAGCAATTATGGGTATTATGTACGTTACAATCAGGGTTATCACAGCCAGGTATAGAGGAAATCTCACTTACCGCTACTTGATGCTTTACTTGTAAATCCGTTAATCTTTCCAGTAGGGTGGTCATGAGGCGTCATCATTTAGTCCTTGGGTGCAAAGGGTGCTGATGGTAGTCTCTTGTAATTCGATGAGGACGGCGCTTTGTCTCGAGTCGTAGGTTACCGCTTACATGCGTTCCCAGTTGGTGAGCTATAGAGTTCCGGGTCGGGGGCTGCTATCGGAGGGAGGTAAGGATTGCTCCATCTCATTTCCTTCAGGCAGTTGTTCATAAAGAGGTCCAGTTCCATGTCCAAGTTCAATTCCGGGTTCATTTCCATAGTATCAATAAAATATCGTAGTTTAAGCAAATAGGTCTTCGACCTAATCAATGTGCTCTAACAGAGCACTATGCTGTACTAAAAATTTTTTATTACATAAACCTCAATCTTTATTTTAAAGAGTTCTAGCACTTTTTTATCAGTTACTCCAAAAATCGAATTCGAACCTCACGGTTCAAACATCGATCTTCACTCCGCTTATCCTACTAACGAAATGCGGACTCTTGCACCAGCGCTTATAAATCCTGCTTCCCTACTAACTCCGCCTTCCACTGACGCATACGCTTACGTATTCGACGTACAAGATTTCAAGCTTTGCTCCGACTCAGTATTTTTACATTTAGTTCACTTACTTCCATGAAATTCAACAAAATATGCAAATTCTCTTAATTTTGAACATCAGGGGGGTGGATTACATCTATTGGAAATTTATTTAAAAAAATAGTTATTTTGGATATAGAAATAATTGTAGACATCAGTGAGGGAATATTAACTTCACACTGTTCAGCTACATAAGGGCTTTTGGAGACGGACCTCGTAATTTTGAACCATGGTCACATGACGAGGACGACACCTGAACTGGCACCTCCCTCTCTTAACATTCACACCACACAAACGAAAGGACGTTAAAACTCTAGACTAATCTAACCTGCACTGCTCCCCTACACGGTGGGTCTTGAGTGGTACTAGGCTTGAACTCGTGACAAGTCAGCCACGATCCGAAACCTTGACCACTAGGCTACCACGGCCACACTTTTAGACATGAATGTATATTACATATTTTAAAAACTCCTGATATAGCATTATTTTAATGTATATAAAACGTATGCTCTAAATTTTCCGAAATGAAATTCTTTTGAGACATCAATTTGAAAATGTCTTAAAAAAACAAATCCTAAGGGAGAGTTTTTTGATGATCACTCCAAAATGTATTTCCTCGGCGCAAAATAACTTAAACTTCACTCTATCGAATCCAGGAGAAGGCACGGATGTTGGTAAATGTACAGTGCCTTCGCGGCATGGAGTTACTCTAAATAGCCGTCGAGCCGCAAGTCCTCTCGTGAGGTTGGTGAAAGTTGAAGAGATGTACCCTGAGAGGACCGGTGTGCCCTGACCACACCACAGAGGGTGTTCTCCTTGAAAACTAGGGTGGAACCGAGCAAAATCATACTGCCTCCTGCATGGTGCTCAAAGCTAAGGCTAACGACAGGATTAAAAATTTAGCCCTGCACCGCGAGGAATTTCGTGAACCTGGATCTGATGTTAATGTCAATGAGGTGGCATAAGTAACAACAACAAACTAAAAACTTGATCTGATTTTAATTTCAATTCAGTTGGAAGCAAAACAAGTGATTTTTTATTAACACCTCACTTAAGGTTATCTATGGACCTCATAGTTTTTAACCATGGTCAAGTGACGAGGACGGCAGTTGAACTGACATACCACCCCAGGAGGATTTTGTGCCATCAGACTCAGCGTTCATCAATCAGTTTGATATTCAATGGCTTTGGGACTCGAACCCGCGATTCGACAACACAGATCGCAAATTCATGACCATGACCCCTGGGTTACCACGGCCCTGAAGTGCCACGAAAGCTATTGGAGAAGGACCTCGTAATTTTGAATCATGATCAAGTGGCAAGGATTTATTTGAAGTTTTTAGTGTTTTAATAAATATATATGTATTTGTGTGCATGTGTATTTTTATACATTTTTAAAATTTTAATATTTTAACAAGTGTTTGGCGCAGTTTAGCTGGAATTGGCTCTTGCGATGTTAAACCGTTCATTTACTCACTCACTCAAGTGACGAGGACGACACTCCAAACAAAAAAGAAATATAAGAATTAAAATTCAATGTCCTCAAAGTGAAGGAAACGTGGGAGTATTTTTTAACCTGTCATAGGTTTACCATTTGAATTGCTTTCTTAAACATGAGGCGAATACAGTTTTAACTGAGTCGATATTTTTCTTTAGAAGACTATCTTTTTCATGGAGAATTCAAATAAACTTTTAATTCTATTCGGGAGTGATGTGCTGCATTATAATAAATAAATAGTAATCCAGTGTTTCTCAAACTTTCAGTATTGGCGCGACCCAATTTTCAATCAAAATTGTCATCACCCCCCCCTCATACAAAAACAATGATTTGAATACAATAATAATCTACTTTGAGACTTGAAAGCTACTATACGACCTTAATTATGAGCTGTACAAAGTATCAGGGTAAGTATTAAAGTTTGTGTATATGTTACTTTTTTTAAGTAATAGGTAATTTAAGGCTGTTTTCGGCTAATGTTAAAGAATAGGACCCAAATTCGGAATATTTTTTTCAGATGTAAAAGTACTCAAACAATAATATTATATTCTGGCTTCACTATCCTGTAGAGGATCGCTTATTATATCATACTACTCATTTTTATCTGATATGACACATTTTTTTTCTTTTATAAAATGTGTTTCGCATTTTTTCTCCTATACGTAATGCTAAATGAACTCTCCCTTTACACGTTAAAAGGAAAAACTAATTATTTAAGAAACATTTTGAACTTTTAAAAACGCCATAGTATAAACAAATGCATGAGTTACAATGTCACAAATTTTTATAAAAAATTGAGGTACATTTTCTGTCGGAAAACGTTCACGCTCTTGTGCATCAGGCGAAAACAACCTTAAGTAAGTCATTTTTAAAAAATAGGATAAATATATGTTCATTTTGTTTTACAATTTTTAAATACGAACAGATTGGAATAAGCGTGCAATGTGTATTTTATTTTTTACTGTACAGAATATATTTTGTATTACTTCTATCCAGTAAATTAATTATTTTTTTAAAATCTTTTATTTTCGACATGCTCACTCACCCCCCTAGGATTATCACGCTCCCCTAAAGGGGTGGTTTCCTGCACTTTGAGAAGCACTGCAGCAATCCAATAAACATGCGTTAATATTAATTTTGTTCTTCCTTTCTGGTTTATTACAAGTTTTTTTTTTTTTGTTTTTAAAAAAACTCAAAGTAATTTTATTATACACTTATAAATGTAATTCATTTGTTTTCATCTATAACTCCTATATAATTTATCATCCCACGCATTTTTAGATTAACTTATTAAATCCTTTTAACATTGTTCAGTATTTTTTTCAACATTTTATTCATGATTATATTAATATTTTAGTCGTACTCACTTTCTATAATTAAGAGATATATGGTCACCCCTATTGAGTATAGTGGTTAGTGACGCTGATTGCTGTACCGTTGGGCTTGAGTTCGAATCCTGCAGAAGGCATGAATGTTTGTAAATGCATGGTGTCTGTGTAGCTTGGGGGAGGGCAAGAGAGGGGGAGGCTCCTGACTACTGCCAGAGTGTTCTCTCTCGAAATTGGGGTCGAACCGAACCAAAAGTACTGTCACATGCATGGTGCTCAAAGCTACGACTCAAGTCAGGCGTCCATCTAGCCTAGCAGACGGTAACCTCTTAGCAGTGTCGTGCCAAGCCAATCTACTGATATGATTAAGCGTGCCACAGTAGAACACATTTGAAACATTCCGATTGCAGCGATAATGCATGCAGAGATCAATAATAAAGACATTTTTATTATATACTAGTTTGGCATCATTTAAAGATATTTCTTAACATAAATATAAATAGTCTAAAATATAAGTATTTCTTAAGCAAAAATTTAAAAAAATTAAAATTGTTCGTATATTATTTATTTTAAATACACACACATACACTCAAGATCCAAAACATTATGACCACCCCTACATTTTGCAATGAACTCGCCTGGATGAGGTGGAAGGCACGTGATCAGGTGGAAGTGGTATTTAACTGCTGCTGGAGAGTCTGAAGAATCATTCACATTTTAAATTTCAACAAATGTTTGGCTTATTTCTTCTTTTTCACTTATTTCTGTGTGATGGGAAAGGCTGCGGATCTAAGCGACTTTGATAGAGGGCAGATTGTAATGATTCGAAGGCTCGGAACAAGTATGTCCGAAACTGCATGAGTCGTGGGTTGTTCGTGATCTACAGTTGTTAGTACTTATGCAAAGTGGATGAATGACGGTGAAATCAGCAGTAGACAACATGGTGTTGGACGTCCACACGCTATCAAAGAAAAAAGTCTTCGGAGACTGTCTTGCATGGTGAAGCAAAACCGGAACCAGACAGTGGCTCAGTTGACAGCCCAATACAATGCAGGACCAAGTAGAACAGAATCGGAGCACACTGTTCAGCGGACACTGTTGGATATGGGGCTACGCAGCAAACTACTGCCAATCGTCATCGCCAACTGCTCCTGCGTTGGGCAGGGGAACATCACGCCCCTCAGAGTGCTCACCTTCTTTAGGTGAGTGCGGGTTTCACGCTCCCGAGGTACCCTAGTGATCTTTTCCCAAGGGGTTTACTCTCTTTGGTAAACACGGGCTTCACGAACCCGGGGAACCCTAGTGATCCTTCTCTATTTTCGGCCCTCTTTCTTGCCATTCAAATTTCCCTTTTCTTCATTTCACGTCGAGACCACAGACAAATATTTTCAAACTTACAATTTCAATTAGTTTTTTTCTATTGAGAAAACTTACGTTTTATTACTAACATATTATGGTTTACATTTTGTATTGTGTTATTTAGTTTCTCTTTCGTATATTTCTTTAAAAATTTTGATTGTGTTGCCTTATTTGTTTTAGACTAACACCGTTGGTTTTTCAACCCGCATGTTTGCCGTGTGCTGCGTCCCGTAAGGAGGAAAATGGTGTCCTGGGAATACCTTTGGCCCGCGCTTCGCTGTAGACGGGAGGCAGGAGTGAGCCCGCTCCTGTCAATCGGCTGGTGGTACCTCTCTTCGGTGTCCCCGAAGAGACACTGCTGTAGGGTTAGTGCTGCAGATAAGGGGTGTCGGGTTTACCCATTGGATCCTCGCCCTGATGCTGTAGCATTATATTCTGGATGTACTCTAGGTAAGGGCCGTGCCTGGTATTTGTCAGATGACCGGCACACTGCCTCCCTTGTTAGACTCCGTGGTGGGTGGAGCTACGCCAGAAAGAAGATGTTTACGCGTACATATGGATCCAATGCTGCTGTGCCCGGGTAAAGGCCTTGTTTTACCCACACCCAACGTCGATGGAATTTCACAATATATTAGATTTTTATTACTTGCTCTTTCAAATAATGAAATGTCCAATAAATCACCTTTTGCCGTTCACAAAGCCCTTATTGGAATAGGTGGTGAACCCAAGTCCGTAAAACGTTTACGTTCGGGGATCTACTAATTGAAACTAATTCCGCTATTCAAACAAAGTAGTTTCTCCTCGCCAAAACCTTTTTAAACTCACCTTTAATTGTAACTCCGCATAAATCTCTTAACTCTTGCAGAGGTGTTATTTCAGAACCTGACTTGTTGACCACTTCTGAATCTGAAATCCTTGAAGGCTTTTCATATCAGGGTGCGATTCAGGTCAGAAGAATTACAATAAAAAAGAATACTACAGTTTTTCCTACAAAGCATTTAATTTTAACATTTAATAGTCCGAATTTACCTACTTCAATTAAAGCTGGATATCTTAATTGCAAAATTCGTCCATACATTCCGAATCCTCTCCGCTGTTTTAAATGCCAGAGGTTCGGACATTCGCAAACTTCTTGCCGCGGACAATTGATTTGCTCTAGATGTGCGTCTGTTGGGCATTCTTCCACCGACTGTACTCTAGAGCCAAAGTGTATCAACTGTTCAGAACCCCACCCGTCCGATTCCAGATTTTGCCCAAAATGGAAAATAGAAAAACAGATTCAGGAAATAAAAGCAAATAAAAATCTCTCTTATCCAGAAGCCCGCAAACTAATAGTTCCACAGAAAACACAAATATATGCCCAGGTTGTTAAAACTTTAACAACATCCACTGCTACTCAAACAGATGACACAATATCACAAATTATATGCCCGCCTCTAAAGTTGCTTCAGCGTGTACCAAGAACTTCTTCCTCTGTCCTTGCAATTTCAACATCATCAACTCAAATAAACCTCTTGATGTCCACATCTTCAACAGCAGCTTCTATTTCTGAGACTCGAACACATATTCCTACGTCTATTCCTGTCCCTCCATCAACCGTATCACGTGATCAAACTTCCTCTTCTGCACCTGCTAAAAGTCAGGATATAAAAGAAAATTCTAAGCGAAAGACGAGAAAAAATCCAGTAAAAACTACAAATCAACCTGAAATAGAAATAAAATTGGCACCACACAAACCACGCAAAAGTTTACCAATACGATTCCTTGGACGAAGATATCATAGAGTACGAAGCGGAGGAATACGTCTTACCAGAATATTGGACAAAATATCACGAAAAATATTTAAGTATGTCACAGAAACAGTAAAAACTAATATTTACTTATAAAACTTTGGTTGTTTAAACGTTTACTGTAAAATCACTATTTTCAGCTATTTTAACACTATATGTTATTTTATGTTGTCTGATTTGGTGGGGGTAATCCCCCACCAAAGTTTTTGATTTTATCATAATACGATTTTTATACTTGATTTATATTTCACCTTTTATTAAAACGTCTTGTCCCTAACTCACTTTTGAATTTTATCATGTGTTTTAATATTTTAACAAATGTTTGGCGCAGCATAGCCAAAATTGGTTCTTGCGCCAATAAACCCTACACACTCTCTCTCCCGGGAACATCACGACTGATCCATGGATCAGTGGGAGAGAGTTGCCTGGTCAGATGAATCACGGTTTGTTATTCTTCCCGCCAATGGTCGTATCAGGATACGCCGTCTTCCAGGCGAACAGTTGCTCCCTCAATGTACAGTAGGTCATACACAGGTCGGTGGTGGCAGTATTATGCTTTGAGGGACGTTCTCTAGGGCGTTTCTGGGACCCGTGGTTGTGGTAGAGCAGACCATGAACCTACATACCTATATTTAGATACTTACAGGGTATCTGAACATCATTATGCACCAGTTGCACTCTTACATAGCCTCTGTTTTTCCAGCTGGAAATGGAATGTTCCAACAGGACAACCCCCCGTGTCACAAGGCTAAAATTGTGTTGGAGTGGTTCCAGGAACATGATGTTGAATTTCAGTTAACGTCCTGATCGCCTAACTCACCGGATCTCAATCATATAGAACACATTTGGGATGTCATGGGACAGCAACTCAGAGTTCTAAGACCGCTAATTCTCAATATCTCTGATTTGCGTGACCGTTGCTTAAACATCTGATACAACCTGTCTCCGGCTATCTACCAAGGACTTGTGGCATCCATGCCAAGGCGGATTGAAGCTATGTGTGTTTAAAATACATAATATACGTACAATTTTAATTATATATATATATATATTAAAATAAGAAATAGACAACATGAGAAATATAAGAAATTTCATTCATTATACTCAAATAAAAAGTTTTAATGCGAAATTAGGGATTGCACTGAATCTACTTTTATATCACAAAATCAGATGTATAATTTGTGACTTTCAGTTTAACTCGAACCTAAGCATTGGTTGTTAAACAATTCATTTGCGGACTCGAAATATTTTTCAAACACGAGGAAAATTTTTTTATTTCACTTAGATTTGCTGAACCAAAAGCGGAAAACGGCATATTTGCAATTTTCTCTCTTCAAACAGTTACATCTATCCAGCAATTTCATTCATTCATTTACAAAATAGCTGTCAATTTATCTTTACGAGTTAACTTTCAGAATTTTTCGTAATTCCATAAGATTTCATAACTTTAAAGATGTTTGTCAAATTATGTTCATTACAAATTTATCAACTTCAATCCATTCAAAAATGGACCAATTTGTAGAGAAGTGCAGCGTGTCATAGGTTGCCGACCCCTGATCTAGCCCTTTGCCGCTATAAATTTCGTGGGCCTAGATCTGACACCACCAGATGGGTGGCATTAGCAGCAACAACAACACCAGACTGAAACTAGAAACTTTAATTCATAATATGTTGGAGTTTGGTTCAATATATATAAATACTGATGCTTGGGATTGATTCAAGATTGAATTTTTCCCACTCGATGTTAAGAAGTAATTCTACTCATACTTACCCTCAGGACTGCATCAATGAAAAACTTCTTCCCGATTAACGGTAGTAATTTGACACAAATATTGCGTTGTCAAAGGATTTCTTGCATGAATGATCTTCATTCAATATAGCCAGATGACCAGCCTATTTAAATCTCTGTAATTTGACAAACTTTACAACATCAGGTTGCTTGTAAAGTTCTAAGTTAGATCTTCTCCCTGATCTATTCACTTGAATCCCATCAAGAATGCAGCGTAAGATCTTTCTCTCGAAAATTTCCAGGTGGCCGCGGTAGCCGAGTGGTTTAGGTATCGGATCGTGGCTTGCCTTGTCACGAGTTCGAGCCCGGTACCACTAAAGATCCGCCGAGCAGGGCAGCGATGCACGTTAAATCTGTCGAGAGCTGAAACGTCCTCCCGTTGGTGTGGTGTGGTAGTTAGGAGAGGGGGTGCCAGCTCAGGTGTCGTCCACGTCACTTGACCATGGTTCAAAATTACGTGGTCCGTCGCCAAAAGCCTTCATGTAGCTGAACAGTGCGACGTTAATATTCAATCAATCAATCGAAAATTTCCAGTTTCCTCATCACGTCAAGTCAATGGACAAGTGTCTGATGCTCAAGTCAGGACATATCTTATAAGACATTTGTAAAGAAGCAATTTAGTTCTTAATTTGAGAAAACTGGATTTTAAACAACTCTTTAACACATAAAAGCATCTATTTGCAGCAATGGTTATTTTGTAAATTTCTGGAACCAGCTCCTTTTTATTATTTAACTCCCTTCCCAAATAAGAAACACTGCTCACACTTTTTCAAAATTATAATTGCTATATATAATTTCACTATTTTAGTTCACTTTTTCAATATATATCTTGTTCAAATTTTCAATCGTTAATAAATTACTCTCTATTCATCCATTCAAGTTCAAATACATTTTTTAAACTTGTAGTGGATGACACTTGGTGTAAATACAGTTTCTTAAAAAACATTAATTCTTTAATTAAATTAAAAAATGAATAAATAGTAACAAACAAAAATAATAGTCCAACAGCAAGTATAGAAGGGAAAATCATTCGTTGTGTTCTTGTAGCGCAATGAATAGCACGTTAGATTTCTAATCCAAAGGTCCACCTGGGATGTATGACCTAATTTCCGGTAATGTGATTTCTTTTTTACTATACTATTTTATTAGAATAATTAAATTTAATGAATGAATAAATAGTAACAAAGAAAAAAAAAGTACTCCATCACCCTCTACAGAAAGAAAAATGGAAAATTTTAAGGACCTCGTTTTGCTTTAAAGTGAGATGTTAAACATTCCCTCGTGTTGCTTCCAAGTGAATCAAAATTAAAATCAAATCAAATTTTTAGTTTGTTGATGTTACTTATGCCACCTGATCGATCGTAACATCAGATCAAGGTCCACGAAATTCATCGTGGTGAAGGACTAGATATTTACGCCTGCCTTAGCTTTGAGCACCATGCAGGTGACAGAACGATTTTTCTCGGTTCCACCCGAATTTTGAGGGAGAACACCTGGTGGTGGTCAGGGTCTCCCATCTCTCTGCTTCTTCCACCACACCACAAGAGGACTTAAGGCTCAACGGCTATTTAGAGTACCCCCAATGCAGAACAAGGAGCACATAAAATTATTTAAATTTTATTTCCTGTTTGTTTTTTTCGAGTTTGGGCGACTTTTTATGGAAATAACTTTATATTACATGTTAAAAATCACTTTGTACATTTTTTGGTGTTTCTGTATTTTATTCTGAATGCATAATTAAATACAATTATTAAATTAAAACAAATTAAAATATAAATAATCAACGCTTCCACGCCTCCACTTCAGCGAGCTTCTTCCGCTACAGCTTCCGTTCCGCTATAGCAGTAGTCATCAAACTGTGTTTCACGGAATCCTAGGGTTTCACGAGGTATATCCAAGGATTCCACAGGTTACAGTAAAAAAATGTGTGACGGGGTTTTATCGCGATTTCCACTAATTGTCCTCTTGGGATTCTTTGGGTCCAGAATGACAATTTTTTCCAACCAACTCAAGAAGAGAACGTGTGTATGTAAATTAGGAATCATATATATTGGAAGGTTGGCATTAGCATTCACGAGGGTCGCTAAGTGGAAAAGTAATGCTAGAAGTAAGCTAAAAGTCTAGAAGAGGAGTCTTAATTCTGGGAATAGGCCTAACAGTGCCGGTGTAGGTAAGTCAAAACGATTTGAGGACCGTAGCTGTTTACTCGGGAAATAGCGGTAAACTAGTTAATCTAAAATAGTTTACCGCTAGTGCGGTTACTCTTAGATTAGAAATTAATATATAAATATAGATTCAGTTGTTAAGTGCGTTAATTATCAGTAATACGTGTTACGTCTACTCACTCGTGATCAATATTCTCTTAGATTAGTATTGTGTTGTTGTATATATATAAATCAACTAAGATCATAATAAATTGATTTTAGTATGGCAGATTTTAGTGGTTCTTCTTTCCTTTCCTCAGACATGGGTCGCGTTAATAGTGGTGAAAAGGTGTCCCCAATAGAGGGGGCACCACAAATGGAAAAGAAAATTCTAAATGTGTATGCTAAATGAATTGACGTTCTCTATGAAATTTGTATAACCATAAGTATCTAAAACTCATCCTGGTCATTAAAACTCTAAAAATTTCTTATTTCTTTCTTATTTTTTTCATAACTTTATTTTGTAATACTTTCTCAGCTTTTATCATAATATAATATAAGAATATTTAAATGCTATTTTTCTTTATATGTATTACCTCTTAGATTGTTTACCATCCCAGTTTCTACGAAATTCTTTTATAATCGTTAGTAAAATGATTTGCTTGACTAAATAACTTTCTAATGAAAAATGCTCCTCTTTTCAATTGTGGGGTGGGGGGACACTTGTAATGAAGGAGAGGGTACAGCTTATAAATATATGAACAGATTCAACGTTAAAATCTAAATTTAAGCAAGTACGGTCTAATTTAGGCTACAGATTTATGCAAAACACACAGGATTTCTTGCATAGCTATAAAAATTTTAACGATATTCAAAACAACGTGTTTAAGTGAAAAACATTTCTCAAAATGAGTAACCCAAAACAAAATAGGAAAGCAAATAATGTGCAGAATATGAAATGCGATTGTATATAATTTCAATAGATGTAGACTTCGGCAGTTTGTATAAAAAATGCTAGTACATGCCTCAGTTACTAAATACACTCATGGATAAAAAAATTAGCGCAACAAGAAATAATTGCGGGATCGTGACGAAACTTGGCATGAAGGTACATGTCGGGGTTTACACGAAGACCAGGCTCAGGACGACCTCGACGAACCAGTCGTCGAGAAAACCGCCATATCGTAATAAATGCACGCATACAGCCAACTTCTTCATCGGCCGCCATCCAGGCACAGGTAGTACCTTCATTAGGGGCCCCTGTGTCTTCTCGAACCATACGAAGGCGCCTGGCTGAAGGACATTTGGGATCACGGCGCCCATTACGTGTGTTGCCCTTGACGCCCACCCATCGACTCCTCCGTTTGGAGTGGTTCCGCTCACGAGGAAACTAGACTGCAACGGAATGGAACCAGGTCGTCTTTAGCGACAAATCCAGATTCAATCTCAGCACCAATGACAATCGTGTTCGTGTGTGGAGACCCCGTGGTGAACACCTCAATCCTGCTTTTGCTTTACTGCGACACACCGCTCCCACAGCTGGAGTGATGGTATGAGGTGCCATTGCCTACAAGACACAGTCACCCCCTAGTACTGATCCATGGCACCATGACACGCCAGTTGTATGTCCATGACATCCTGCAACCACATGTGTTGCCACTCATGCAACGGCTCCCAGGAGCCACTTTTCAACAAGACAATGCTCGGCCTCACACGGCAAAGTTGTCACAAGACTGCCTCCGCACTGTTTCTACCCTTCCTTGGCCTGCCCGATCCCCAGATTTGTCTTCAATCGAGCATATCTGGGATCATTTGGGACGGCAAGTTGGGCATCCCATGAGTTTGAATGAACTAGAGGCAAAGTTACAGCAAATATGGAATGAAATGTCTCAAGACATCATGCAGAACTTGTATGCCTCAATGCCCGATTGTATAGCATCGTGCATTC